>CM057812.1:70776973-71376973 GCA_030067965.1 Latrodectus elegans | reverse complement strand
ATAATAGAATATAACTTTTAAATTTTCAGTACAAAATTTGGACACTAAAAGTAGCTGGGATATTTTTGGGGTGGGTGATGCTTTCGGAAAAGTTTAAATTAATAATATACAGGTAATATCCTATGCTACTTGGATGGTCGTCATTGGAAGGTGGCGGGTTTAATATTAGGTAGTTATTCACCACTCAATATGAGATCAGATTGTTTCAAACAAGTAGATTATAGTTTAAAAGTAAGGCCCGGAATCCATAATATTTTATTTCTATCATAAAAGCTATAACAGAGAGTAATTTAAGTAAGGAATTTAATAGAATGTAACTTTTAAAATTTCAGTACAATATTTGGACTCTAAAAGTAGCTGGGATATTTTGGGGGTGGGTAAAGGTTGCGGAAAATTTTAAATTAATAGAATACAGTTAATATCCTATGCTACTTGGATGGTCGTCTGGGGAAGGTGGCGGGTATAATGTTAGGCATTTATTCACCACTCAATATGAGATCAGATTGATTCAAACAAATAGAATATAGTTTAAAAGTAATTCCTGGAATCCATAATATTTTATTTCTATCATAAAAGCTATAACAGAGAGTAATTTAAGTAAGGAATTTACTAGAATGTAACTTTTAAAATTTCAGTACAAAATTTGGACATTAAAATTAGCTGGGATATTTTGGGGGTAGTTGATATATGCGGAATCGCTTAAATTAATATTATTTAAGTAATATCCTATGCTACTTGGGTGGTCGTATGGGGAAGGTGGTGGGTTTAATATTAGTCACTTATTCACCTTTCAATATGAGAGTCAGATTTTATCAAACAAGTATATTTTAGTTTAAAAGTAAGGCCCGTATTCCATATTATTTTAGTTCAATCATTAAAGGTATAACAGAGAGTAATTTAAGTAAGGAATTTAATAAAATGTAATTTTTAAAATTTCAGTACAAAATTTGGACATTAAAAGTAGCTGGGATATTTTGGGGGTGGGTGATGGTTGCGGAAAAGTTTAAATTAATATTATACAGGTAATATCCTATGCTGCTTGGATGGTCGTCAGGGGAAGGTGGCGGGTTTAATATTAGGTAGTTATTCACCACTCAATATGAGATCAGATTGTTTCAAACAAGTAGATTATAGTTTAAAAGTATGGCTCGGAATCCATAATATTTTATTTCTATCATAAAAGGTATAACAGAGAGTAATTTAAGTAAGGAATTTAATAGAATGTAACTTTTAAAATTTCAGTACAAAATTTGGACATTAAAAGTAGCTGGGATATTTTGGGGGTGGGTGATGGTTGCGGAAAAGTTTAAATTAATATTATACAGGTAATATCCTATGCTACTTGGATGGTCGTCAGGGGAAGGTGGCGGGTTTAATATTAGGTAGTTATTCACCACTCAATATGAGATCAGATTGTTTCAAACAAGTAGATTATAGTTTAAAAGTAAGGCCCGGAATCCATAATATTTTATTTCTATCATAAAAGCTATAACAGAGAGTAATTTAAGTAAGGAATTTAATAGAATGTAACTTTTAAAATTTCAGTACAAAATTTGGACATTAAAAGTAGCTGGGATATTTTGGGGGTGGGTGATGGTTGCGGAAAAGTTTAAATTAATATTATTTAAGTAATATCCTATGCTACTTGGATGGTCGTATGGGGAAGGTGGTGGGTTTAATATTAGTCACTTATTCACAATTCAATATGAGAGTCAGATTTTGTCAAACAAGTATATTTTAGTTTAAAAGTAAGGCCTGGAATCCATAATATTTTATTTCTATCATAAAAGGTATAACAGAGAGTAATTTAAGTAAGGAATTTAATAGAATGTAACTTTTAAAATTTCAGTACAAAATTTGGACATTAAAAATAGCTTTGATATTTTGGGGGTGGGTGATGGATGCGGAAAAGTTTAAATTAATATTATACAGGTAATATCCTATGCTGCTTGGATGGTCGTATGGGGAAGGTGGCGGGTTTAATATTAGGTAGTAATTCACCACTCAATATGAGATCAGATTGTTTCAAACAAGTAGATTATAGTTTAAAAGTAAGGCCAGGAATCCATAATATTTTATTTCTACCATAAAAGCTATAACAGAGTAATTTAAGTAAGGTATTTACTAGAATGTAACTTTTAAAATTTCAATACAAAATTTTGACTTTAAAAGTAGCTGGGATATTTTGGGGGTGGGTGATGGTTGCGGAAAAGTTTAAATTAATATTATACGGGTAATATCCTATGCTACTTGGATCGTCGTCTGGGGAAGGTGGTGGGTTTAATATTAGGTAGTTATTCACCACTCAATATTAGATCAGATTGTTTCAAACAAGTAGATTATAGTTTAAAAGTAAGGCCCGGAATCCATAATATTTTATTTCTATCATAAAAGCTATAACAGAGAGTAATTTAAGTAAGGAATTTAATAGAATGTAACTTTTAAAATTTCAGTACAAAATTTGGACATTAAAAGTAGCTGGGATATTTTGGGGGTGGGTGATGGTTGCGGAAAATTTTAAATTAATATTATACAGGTAATATCCTATGCTACTTGGATGGTCGTCAGGGGAAGGTGGCGGGTTTAATATTAGGTAGTTATTCACCACTCAATATGAGATCAGATTGTTTCAAACAAGTAGATTATAGTTTAAAAGTAAGGCCCGGAATCCATAATATTTTATTTCTATCATAAAAGCTATAACAGAGAGTAATTTAAGTAAGGAATTTAATAGAATGTAACTTTTAAAATTTCAGTACAAAATTTGGACATTAAAAGTAGCTGGGATATTTTGGGGGTGGGTGATGGTTGCGGAAAAGTTTAAATTAATATTATACAGGTAATATCCTATGCTACTTGGATGGTCGTCAGGGGAAGGTGGCGGGTTTAATATTAGGTAGTTATTCACCACTCAATATGAGATCAGATTGTTTCAAACAAGTAGATTATAGTTTAAAAGTAAGGCCCGGAATCCATAATATTTTATTTCTATCATAAAAGCTATAACAGAGAGTAATTTAAGTAAGGAATTTAATAGAATGTAACTTTTAAAATTTCAGTACAAAATTTTGACATTAAATGTAGCTGGGATATTTTGGGGGTGGGTGATGGTTGCGGAAAAGTTTAAATTAATATTTTACAGTTAATATCCTATGCTACTTGGATGGTCGTCTGGGGAAGGTGGCGGGTTTAATATTAGGCACTTATTCACCATTCAATATGAGATCAGATTGTTTCAAACAAGTAGATTATAGTTTAAAAGTAAGGCTCGGAATCCATAATATTTTATTTCTACCATAAAAGCTATAACAGAGAGTAATTTAAGTAAGGTATTTACTAGAATGTAACTTTTAAAATTTCAATACAAAATTTTGACATTAAAAGTAGCTGGGATATTTTGGGGGTGGGTGATGGATGCGGAATCGCTTAAATTAATATTATTTAAGTAATATCCTATGCTACTTGGATGGTCGTCTGGGGAAGGTGGCGGGTATAATGTTAGGCACTTATTCACCACTCAATATGAGATCAGATTGTTTCAAACAAGTAGATTATAGTTTAAAAGTAATTCCTGGAATCCATAATATTTTATTTCTATCATAAAAGCTATAACAGAGAGTAATTTAAGTAAGGAATTTAATAGAATGTAACTTTTAATATTTCAGTACAAAATTTGGACATTAAAATTAGCTGGGATATTTTGAGGGTAGTTGATGGTTGCGGAAAAGTTTAAATTAATATTATTTAAGTAATATCCTATGCTACTTGGATGGTCGTATGGGGAAGGTGGTGGGTTTAATATTATGTAGTTATTCACCACTCAATATGACATCAGATTGTTTCAAACAAGTAGATTATAGTTTAAAAGTAAGGCCCGGAATCCATAATATTTTATTTCTATCATAAAAGGTATAACAGAGAGTAATTTAAGTAAGGAATTTAATAGAATGTAACTTTTAAAATTTCAGTACAAAATTTGGACACTAAAAGTAGCTGGGATATTTTTGGGGGGGGGGTGATGGTTGCGGAAAATTTAAATTAATATTATACAGGTAATATCCTATGCTACTTGGATGGTCGTCTAGGGAAGGTGGAGGGTTTAATATTAGGTAGTTATTCACCACTCAATATGAGATCAGATTGTTTCAAACAAGTAGATTATAGTTTAAAAGTAAGGCCCGGAATCCATAATATTTTATTTCTATCATAAAAGCTATAACAGAGAGTAATTTAAGTAAGGAATTTAATAGAATGTAACTTTTAAAATTTCAGTACAAAATTTGGACATTAAAAGTAGCTGGGATATTTTGGGGGTGGGTGATGGTTGCGGAAAAGTTTAAATTAATATTATACAGGTAATATCCTATGCTACTTGGATGGTCGTCCTGGGAAGGTGGCGGGTTTAATATTAGGTATTTATTCACCACTCAATATGAGATCAGATTGTTTCAAACAAGTAGATTATAGTTTAAAAGTAAGGCCCGGAATCCATAATATTTTATTTCTATCATAAAAGCTATAACAGAGAGTAATTTAAGTAAGGAATTTAATAGAATGTAACTTTTAAAATTTCAGTACAAAATTTGGACACTAAAAGTAGCTGGGATATTTTGGGGGTGGGTGATGGTTGCGGAAAATTTTAAATTAATAGAATACAGTTAATATCCTATGCTACTTGGATGGTCGTCAGGGGAAGCTGGCGGGTTTAATGTTAGGCATTTATTCACCACTCAATATGAGATCAGATTGTTTCAAACAAGTAGATCATAATTTAAAAGTAAGGCCCGGAATCCATAATAGTTTATTTCTATCATAAAAGCTATAACAGAGAGTAATTTAAGTAAGGAATTTAATAGAATGTAACTTTTAAAATTTCAGTACAAAATTTGGACATTAAAATTAGCTGGGATATTTTGAGGGTAGTTGATGGATGCGGAATCGCTTAAATTAATATTATTTAAGTAATATCCTATGCTACTTGGATGGTCGTATGGGGAAGGTGGTGGGTTTAATATTATGTAGTTATTCACCACTCAATATGACATCAGATTGTTTCAAACAAGTAGATTATAGTTTAAAAGTAAGGCCCGGAATCCATAATATTTTATTTCTATCATAAAAGCTATAACAGAGAGTAATTTAAGTAAGGAATTTAATAGAATGTAACTTTTAAAATTTCAGTACAAAATTTGGACACTAAAAGTAGCTTGGATATTTTGGGGGTGGGTGATGGTTGCGGAAAAGTTTAAATTAATAGAATACAGGTAATATCCTATGCTACTTGGATGGTCGTCAGGGGAAGGTGGCGGGTTTAATATTAGGTAGTTATTCACCACTCAATATGAGATCAGATTGTTTCAAACAAGTAGATTATAGTTTAAAAGTAAGGCCCGGAATCCATAATATTTTATTTCTATCATAAAAGCTATAACAGAGAGTAATTTAAGTAAGGAAATTAATAGAATGTAACTTTTAAAATTTCAGTACAATATTTGGACATTAAAAGTAAATGGGATATTTTGGGGGTGGGTGATGGTTGCGGAAAATTTTAAATTATTAGATTACAGTTAATATCCTATGCTACTTGGATGGTTGTCAGGGGAAGGTGGCGGGTTTAATATTAGGTAATTATTCACCACTCAATATGAGATCAGATTGTTTCAAACAAGTAGATTATAGTTTAAAAGTAAGGCCCGGAATCCATAATATTTTATTTCTATCATAAAAGCTATAACACAGAGTAATTTAAGTAAGGAATTTAATAGAATGTAACTTTTAAAATTTCAGTACAATATTTGGACTCTAAAAGTAGCTGGGATATTTTGGGGGTGGGTAAAGGTTGCGGAAAATTTTAAATTAATAGAATACAGTTAATATCCTATGCTACTTGGATGGTCGTCTGGGGAAGTCGGCGGGTATAATGTTAGGCATTTATTCACCACTCAATATGAGATCAGATTGATTCAAACAAATAGAATATAGTTTAAAAGTAATTCCTGTAATCCATAATATTTTATTTCTATCATAAGAGCTATAACAGAGGGTAATTTAAGTAAGGAATTTACTAGAATGTAACTTTTAAAATTTCAGTACAAAATTTGGACATTAAAATTAGCTGGGATACTTTGGGGGTAGTTGATGGATGCGGAATCGCTAAAATTAATATTATTTGAGTAATATCCTATGCTACTTGGATGGTCGTATGGGGAAGGTGGTGGGTTTAATATTATGTAGTTATTCACCACTCAATATGACATCAGATTGTTTCAAACAAGTAGATTATAGTTTAAAAGTAAGGCCCGGAATCCATAATATTTTATTTCTATCATAAAAGGTATAACAGAGAGTAATTTAAGTAAGGAATTTAATAAAATGTAACTTTTAAAATTTCAGTACAAAATTTGGACATTAAAAGTAGCTGGGATATTTTAGGGATGGGTGATGGTTGCGGAAAAGTTTAAATTAATATTATACAGGTAATATCCTATTCTACTTGGATGGTCGTCAGGGGAAGGTGGAGGGTATAATATTAGGTAGTTATTCAACACTCAATATGAGATCAGATTGTTTCAAACAAGTAGATTATAGTTTAAAAGTAAGGCCCGGAATCCATAATATTTTATTTCTATCATAAAAGCTATAACAGAGAGTAATTTAAGTAAGGAATTTAATAGAATGTAACTTTTAAAATTTCAGTACAAAATTTGGACACTAAAAGTAGCTTGGATATTTTGGGGGTGGGTGATGGTTGCGGAAAAGTTTAAATTAATATTATACAGGTAATATCCTATGCTACTTGGATGGTCGTCAGGGGAAGGTGGCGGGTTTAATATTAGGTAGTTATTCACCACTCAATATGAGATCAGATTGTTTCAAACAAGTAGATTATAGTTTAAAAGTAAGGCCCGGAATCCATAATATTTTATTTCTATCATAAAAGCTATAACAGAGAGTAATTTAAGTAAGGAATTTAATAGAATGTAACTTTTAAAATTTCAGTACAAAATTTGGACATTAAAAGTAGCTGGGATATTTTGGGGGTGGGTGATGGTTGCGGAAAAGTTTAAATTAATATTATACAGGTAATATCCTATGCTACTTGGATGGTCGTCAGGGGAAGGTGGCGGGTTTAATATTAGGTAGTTATTCACCACTCAATATGAGATCAGATTGTTTCAAACAAGTAGATTATAGTTTAAAAGTAAGGCCCGGAATCCATAATATTTTATTTCTATCATAAAAGCTATAACAGAGAGTAATTTAAGTAAGGAATTTAATAAAATGTAACTTTTAAAATTTCAGTACAAAATTTGGACATTAAAAGTAGCTTGGATATTTTGGGGGTGGGTGATGGTTGCGGAAAAGTTTAAATTAATATTATACAGGTAATATCCTATGCTACTTGGATGGTCGTATGGGGAAGGTGGCGGGTTTAATATTAGGTAGTAATTCACCACTCAATATGAGATCAGATTGTTTCAAACAAGTAGATTATAGTTTAAAAGTAAGGCCCGGAATCCATAATATTTTATTTCTATCATAAAAGCTATAACAGACAGTAATTTAAATAAGGAATTTAATAGAATGTAACTTTTAAAATTTCAGTACAAAATTTGGACATTAAAAGTAGCTGGGATATTTTGGGGGTGGGTGATGGTTGCGGAAAATTTTAAATTATTAGATTACAGTTAATAATATCCTATGCTACTTGGATGGTTGTCAGGGGAAGGTGGCGGGTTTAATATTAGGTAATTATTCACCACTCAATATGAGATCAGATTGTTTCAAACAAGTAGATTATAGTTTAAAAGTAAGGCCCGGAATCCATAATATTTTATTTCTATCATAAAAGCTATAACAGAGAGTAATTTAAGTAAGGAATTTAATAGAATGTAACTTTTAAAATTTCAGTACAAAATTTGGACACTAAAAGTAGCTTGGATATTTTGGGGGTGGGTGATGGTTGCGGAAAAGTTTAAATTAATATTATGCAGGTAATATCCTATGCTACTTGGATGGTCGTCAGGGGAAGGTGGCGGGTTTAATATTAGGTAGTTATTCACCACTCAATATGAGATCAGATTGTTTCAAACAAATAGATTATAGTTTAAAAGTAAGGCCCGGATTCCATAATATTTTATTTCTATCATAAAAGTTATAACAGAGAGTAATTTAAGTAAGGAATTTAATAAAATGTAACTTTTAAAATTTTAGTACAAAATTTGGACATTAAAAGTAGCTGGGATATTTTGGGGGTGGGTGATGGTTGCGGAAAAGTTTAAATTAATATTATACAGGTAATATCCTATGCTACTTGGATGGTCGTATGGGGAAGGTGGTGGGTTTAATATTAGTCACTTATTCACCATTCAATATGAGAGTCAGATTGTTTCAAACAAGTAGATTATAGTTTAAAAGTAAGGCCCGTAATCCATATTATTTTAGTTCAATCATTAAAGGTATAACAGAGAGTAATTTAAGTAAGGAATTTAATAGAATGTAACTTTTAAAATTTCAGTACAAAATTTTGACATTAAAAGTAGCTGGGATATTTTGGGGGTGGGTGATGGTTGCGGAAAAGTTTAAATTAATATTATACAGGTAATATCCTATGCTACTTGGATGGTCGTCAGGGGAAGGTGGCGGGTTTAATATTAGGTAGTTATTCACCACTCAATATGAGATCAGATTGTTTCAAACAAGTAGATTATAGTTTAAAAGTAATGCCCGGAATCCATAATATTTTATTTCTATCATAAAAGCTATAACAGAGAGTAATTTAAGTAAGGAATTTAATAGAATATAACTTTTAAAATTTCAGTACAAAATTTTGACATTAAAAGTAGCTGGGATATTTTGGGGGTGGGTGATGGTTGCGGAAAAGTTTAAATTAATATTATACAGGTAATATCCTATGCTACTTGGTTGGTCGTTTGGGGAAGGTGGCGGGTTTAATATTAGGTAGTTATTCACCACTCAATATGAGATCAGATTGTTTCAAACAAGTAGATTATAGTTTAAAAGTAAGGCCCGGAATCCATAATATTTTATTTCTATCATAAAAGCTATAACAGAGAGTAATTTAAGTAAGGAATTTAATAGAATGTAACTTTTAAAATTTCAGTACAAAATTTGGACATTAAAAATAGCTGGGATATTTTGGGGGTGGGTGATGGATGCGGAATCACTTAAATTAATATTATTTAAGTAATATCCTATGCTACTTGGATGGTCGTCTGGGGAAGGTGGTGGGTTTAATATTAGGCACTAATTCACCATTCAATATGAGAGTCAGATTTTGTCAAACAAGTATATTTTAGTTTAAAAGTAAGGCCTGGAATCCATAATATTTTATTTCTATCATAAAAGGTATAACAGAGAGTAATTTAAGTAAGGAATTTAATAAAATGTAATTTTTAAAATTTCAGTACAAAATTTGGACATTAAAAGTAGCTGGGATATTTTGGGGGTGGGTGATGGTTGCGGAAAATTTTAAATTATTAGATTACAGTTAATATCCTATGCTACTTGGATGGTTGTCAGGGGAAGGTGGCGGGTTTAATATTAGGTAATTATTCACCACTCAATATGAGATCAGATTGTTTCAAACAAGTAGATTATAGTTTAAAAGTAAGGCCCGGAATCCATAATATTTTATTTCTATCATAAAAGCTATAACAGAGAGTAATTTAAGTAAGGAATTTAATAGAATGTAACTTTTAAAATTTCAGTACAAAATTTGGACATTAAAAGTAGCTGGGATATTTTGGGGTGGGTGATGGTTGCGGAAAAGTTTAAATTAATATTATACAGGTAATATCCTATGCTACTTGGATGGTCGTCAGGGGAAGGTGGCGGGTTTAATATTAGGTAGTTATTCACCACTCAATATGAGATCAGATTGTTTCAAACAAGTAGATTATAGTTTAAAAGTAAGGCCCGGAATCCATAATATTTTATTTCTATCATAAAAGCTATAACAGAGAGTAATTTAAGTAAGGAATTTAATAGAATGTAACTTTTAAAATTTCAGTACAAAATTTGGACATTAAAAGTAGCTGGGATATTTTGGGGGTGGGTGATGGTTGCGGAAAAGTTTAAATTAATATTATACAGGTAATATCCTATGCTGCTTGGATGGTCGTCAGGGATAAGGTGGCGGGTTTAATATTAGGTAGTTATTCACCACTCAATATGAGATCAGATTGTTTCAAACAAGTAGATTATAGTTTAAAAGTAAGGCCCGGAATCCATAATATTTTATTTCTATCATAAAAGCTATAACAGAGAGTAATTTAAGTAAGGAATTTAATAGAATGTAACTTTTAAAATTTCAGTACAAAATTTGGACATTAAAAGTAGCTGGGATATTTTGGGGGTGGGTGATGGTTGCGGAAAAGATAAAATTAAAAGAATACAGGAAATATCAAAAGCAGCTTGGATGGTCGTCAGGGGAAGGTGGCGGGTTTAATATTAGGTAGTTATTCACCACACATTATGAGATCAGATTGTTTCAAACAAGTAGATTATAGTTTAAAAGTAAGGCCCGATATCCATAATATTTTATTTCTATCATAAAAGCTATAACAGAGAGTAATTTAAGTAAGGAATTTAATAGAATATAACTTTTAAAATTTCAGTACAAAATTTTGACATTAAAAGTAGCTGGGATATTTTGGGGGTGGGTGATGGTTGCGGAAAAGTTTAAATTAATATTATACATGTAATATCCTATGCTACTTGGTTGGTCGTTTGGGGAAGGTGGTGGGTTTAATATGAGGCACATATTTTCCACTCAATATGAGATCAGATTGTTTCAAACAAGTAGATTATAGTTTAAAAGTAAGGCACTGAATCCATAATATTTTATTTCTATCATAAAAGCTATAACAGAGAGTAATTTAAGTAAGGAATTTAATAGAATGTAACTTTTAAAATTTCAGTACAAAATTTGGACATTAAAAGTAGCTGGGATATTTTGGGGGTGGGTGATGGTTGCGGAAAAGTTTAAATTAATATTATACATGTAATATCCTATGCTACTTGGTTGGTCGTTTGGGGAAGGTGGCGGGTTTAATATGAGGCACTTATTCACCACTCAATATGAGATCAGATTGTTTCAAACAAGTAGATTATAGTTTAAAAGTAAGGCCCGGAATCCATAATATTTTATTTCTATCATAAAAGGTATAACAGAGAGTAATTTAAGTAAGGAATTTAATAGAATGTAACTTTTAAAATTTCAGTACAAAATTTGGACATTAAAAGTAGCTTGGATATTTTGGGGGTGGGTGATGGTTGCGGAAAAGTTTAAATTAATATTATACAGGTAATATCCTATGCTACTTGGATGGTCGTCAGGGGAAGGTGGCGGGTTTAATATTAGGTAGTTATTCACCACTCAATATGAGATCAGATTGTTTCAAACAAGTAGATTATAGTTTAAAAGTAAGGCCCGGAATCCATAATATTTTATTTCTATCATAAAAGCTATAACAGACACTAATTTAAATAAGGAATTTAATAGAATGTAAATTTTAAAATTTCAGTACAAAATTTGGACACTAAAAGTAGCTGGGATATTTTGGGGGTGGGTGATGGTTGCGGAAAATTTTAAATTATTAGATTACAGTTAATATCCTATGCTACTTGGATGGTTGTCAGGGGAAGGTGGCGGGTTTAATATTAGGTAATTATTCACCACTCAATATGAGATCAGATTGTTTCAAACAAGTAGATTATAGTTTAAAAGTAAGGCCCGGAATCCATAATATTTTATTTCTATCATAAAAGCTATAACAGAGAGTAATTTAAGTAAGGAATTTAATAGAATGTAACTTTTAAAATTTCAGTACAAAATTTGGACACAAAAAGTAATTGGGATGTTTTGGGGGTGGGTGATGGTTGCGGAAAAGTTTAAATTAATATTATACAGGTAATATCCTATGCTACTTGGATGGTCGTCAGGGGAAGGTGGCGGGTTTAATATTAGGTAGTTATTCACCACTCAATATGAGATCAGATTGTTTCAAACAAGTAGATTATAGTTTAAAAGTAAGGCCCGGAATCCATAATATTTTATTTCTATCATAAAAGCTATAACAGAGAGTAATTTAAGTAAGGAATTTAATAGAATGTAACTTTTAAAATTTCAGTACAAAATTTGGACATTAAAAGTAGCTGGGATATTTTGAGGTGGGTGATGGTTGCGGAAAAGTTTAAATTAATATTATACAGGTAATATCCTATGCTACTTGGATGGTCGTCAGGGAAGGTGGTGGGTTTAATATTAGGTAGTTATTCACCACTCAATATGAGATCAGATTGTTTCAAACAAGTAGATTATAGTTTAAAAGTAAGGCCCGGAATCCATAATATTTTATTTCTATCATAAAAGCTATAACAGAGAGTAATTTAAGTAAGGAATTTAATAGAATGTAACTTTTAAAATTTCAGTACAAAATTTGGACACTAAAATTAGCTGGGATATTTTGGGGGTGGTTGATGGTTGCGGAAAAGTTTAAATTAATATTATACGGGTAATATCCTATGCTACTTGGATGGTCGTCTAGGGCAGGTGGTGGGCTTAATATTAGGCACTTATTCACCACTCAATATGAGATCAGATTGTTTCAAACAAGTAGATTATAGTTTAAAATTAGGGCCCGGATTCCATAATATTTTATTTCTATCATAAAAGCTATAACAGAGAGTAATTTAAGTAAGGAATTTAATAGAATATAACTTTTAAAATTTCAGTACAAAATTTTGACATTAAAAGTAGCTGGGATATTTTGGGGGTGGGTGATGGTTGCGGAAAAGTTTAAATTAATATTATACATGTAATATCCTATGCTACTTGGTTGGTCGTTTGGGGAAGGTGGCGGGTTTAATATGAGGCACTTATTCACCACTCAATATGAGATCAGATTGTTTCAAACAAGTAGATTATAGTTTAAAAGTAAGGCCCGGAATCCATAATATTTTATTTCTATCATAAAAGTTATAACAGAGAGTAATTTAAGTAAGGAATTTAATAGAATGTATTTTTTAAAATTTTAGTACAAAATTTTGACATTAAATATAGCTGGGATATTTTGGGGGTGGGTGATAGTTGCGGAAAAGGTTAAATTAATATTTTACAGTTAATATCCTATGCTACTTGGATGGTCTTGGGGAAGGTTTAAGTTAGGCATTTATTCACCACTCAATATGAGATCAGATTGTTTCAAACAAGTAGATTATAGTTTAAAAGTAAGGCCGGAATCCATAATATTTATTTCTAGGTATAACAGAGAGTAATTTAAGTAAGGAATTTAATAGAATGTAACTTTTAAAATTTCAGTACAAAATTTGGACTCAATATTTTGAGATAAAAGTTTAATATTAATATTAAGTAATATCCTATGCTACTTGGATGATCGTCTGGGGAAGGTGGTGGGTTTAATATGAGTCACTTATTCACCACTCAATATGAGATAAGATTGTTTCAAACAAGTAGATTATAGTTAAAAAGTAAGAACCGGAATCCATAATATTTTATTTCTATCATAAAAGGTATAACAGGGAGTAATTTAAGTAAGGAATTTAATAGAATGTAACTTTTAAAATTTCAGTACAAAATTTGGACATTAAAAGTAGCTGGGATATTTTGGGGGTGGGTGATGGTTGCGGAAAAGTTTAAATTAATATTATTCAAGTAATATCCTATGCTACTTGGATCGTCATCTGGGGAAGGTGGTGGGTTTAATATTAGGTAGTTATTCACCACTCAATATGAGATCAGATTGTTTCAAACAAGTAGATTATAGTTTAAGGCCCAAAATCCATAATATTTTATTTCTATCATAAAAGCTATAACAGAGAGTAATTTAAGTAAGGAATTTAATAGAATGTAACTTTTAAAATTTCAGTACAAAATTTTGACATTAAAAGTAGCTGGGATATTTAGGGGGGGGGGATGGTTGCGGAAAAGTTTAAATTAATATTATTTAAGTAATATCCTATGCTACTTGGAAGGTCGTCTTGGGAAGGTGGTGGGTTTAATATTAGGCACTCATTCACCATTCAATAATAGATCAGATTGTTTCAAACAAGTAGATTATAGTTTAAAAGTAAGGCCCGGAATCCATAATATTTTATTTCTATCATAAAAGTTATAACAGAGAGTAATTTAAGTAAGGAATTTAATAGAATGTAACTTTTAAAATTTCAGTACAAAATTTTGACATTAAAAGTAGCTGGGATATTTTGGGGGTGGGTGATGGTTGCGGAAAAGGTTAAATTAATATTATTTAAGTAATATCCTATGCTACTTGGTTGGTCGTTTGGGGAAGGTGGCCGGTTTAATATAAGGCACTTATTCACCACTCAATATGAGATAAGATTGTTTCAAACAAGTAGATTATAGTTAAAAAGTAAGGCCCGGAATCCATAATATTTTATTTCTATCATAAAGCTATAACAGAGAGTAATTTAAGTAAGGAATTTAATAGAATGTAACTTTTAAAATTTCAGTACAAAATTTTGACATTAAAAGTAGCTGGGATATTTTGGGGGTGGGTGATGGTTGCGGAAAAGTTTAAATTAATATTATACAGTTAATATCCTATGCTACTTGGATGGTCGTCTGGGGAAGGTGGCGGGTTTAATATTAGGCACTTATTCACCACTCAATATGAGATCAGATTGTTTCAAACAAGTAGATTATAGTTAAAAAGTAAGGCCCGGAATCCATAATATTTTATTTCTATCATAAAAGCTATAACAGAGAGTAATTTAAGTAAGGAATTTAATAGAATGTAACTTTTAAAATTTCAGTACAAAATTTTGACATTAAAAGTAGCTGGGATATTTTGGGGGTGGGTGATGGTTGCGGAAAAGTTTAAATTAATATTATACAGGTGATATCCTATGCTACTTGGTTGGTCGTTTGGGGAAGGTGGCAAATTTAATATGAGGCCCTTATTCACCACTCAATATGAGATCAGATTGTTTCAAACAAGTAGATTATAGTTTAATAAGGCCCGGAATCCATAATATTTTATTTCTATCATAAAAGTTATAACAGAGAGTAATTTAAGTAAGGAATTTAATAGAATGTAACTTTTAAAATTTCAGTACAAAATTTTGACATTAAAAGTAGCTGGGATATTTTGGGGGTGGGTGATGGTTGCGGAAAATTTTAAATTAATATTATACAGTTAATATCCTATGCTACTTGGATGGTCGTCTGGGGAAGGTGGTGGGTTTAATATTAGGCACTTATTCACCACTCAATATGAGATAAGATTGTTTCAAACAAGTAGATTATAGTTAAAAAGTAAGGCCCGGAATCCATAATATTTTATTTCTATCATAAAAGCTATAACAGAGAGTAATTTAAGTAAGGAATTTAATAGAATGTAACTTTTAAAATTTCAGTACAAAATTTGGACATTAAAATTAGCTAGGATATTTTGGGGGTGGTTGATGGTTGCGGAAAAGTTTAAATTAATATTATACAGTTAATATCCTATGCTACTTGGATGGTCGTCTGGGGAAGGTGGTGGGTTTAATATTAGGCACTTATTCACCACTCAATTTGAGATCAGAATGTTTCAAACAAGTAGATTATAGTTTAAATGTAAGGCCCGGAATCCATAATATTTTATTTCTATCATAAAAGTTATAACAGAGAGTAATTTAAGTAAGGAATTTAATAGAATGTAACTTTTAAAATTTCAGTACAAAATTTTGACATTAAAAGTAGCTGGGATATTTTGGGGGTGGGTGATGGTTGCGGAAAAGTTTAAATTAATATTATACATGTAATATCCTATGCTACTTGGTTGGTCGTTTGGGGAAGGTGGCGGGTTTAATATGAGGCACTTATTTTCCACTCAATATGAGATCAGATTGTTTCAAACAAGTAGATTATAGTTTAAAAGTAAGGCCCGGAATCCATAGTATTTTATTTCTATCATAAAAGTTATAACAGAGAGTAATTTAAGTTAGGAATTTAATAGAATGTAACTTTTAAAATTTCAGTACAAAATTTTGACATTAAAAGTAGCTGGGATATTTAGGGGGGGATGGTTGCGGAAAAGGTTAAATTAATATTATTTAAGTAATATCCTATGCTACTTGGTTGGTCGTTTGGGGAAGGTGGCCGGTTTATTTTAAGGCACTTATTCACCACTCAATATGAGATAAGATTAATATTATTTAAGTAATATCCTATGCTACTTGGATGGTCGTATGGGGAAGGTGGTGGGTTTAATATTAGTCACTTATTCACCATTCAATATGAGGGTCAGATTTAATCAAACAATTAAATTTTAGTTTAAAAGTATAAGGCCCGTAATCCATATTATTTTAGTTCAATCATTAAAGGTATAACAGAGAGTAATTTAAGTAAGGAATTTCATAGAATGTAACTTTTAAAATTTCAGTACAAAATTTGGACATTAAATGAAGCTGGGATATTTTGGGGGTGGGTGATTGTTGCGGAATCGTTTAAATTAATAATATTTAAGTAATATCCTATGCTACTTGGATGGTCGTTTTTGGAAGGTGGTGGGTTTAATATATTAGGTAGTTATTCACCACTCAATATGAGATCAGATTGTTTCCAACAAGTAGATTATAGTTTAAAAGTAAGGCGCGGAACCCATAATATTTTATTTCTATCATAAAAGCTATAAAAGAGAGTAATTTAAGTAAAGAATTTAATAGAATGTAACTTTTAAAATTTCAGTACAAAATTTGGACATTAAAATTAGCTGGGATATTTTGGGGGTGGGTGATGGTTGCGGAATCGTTTAAATTAATATTATTTAAGTAATATCCTATGCTACTTGGATGGTCGTTTGGGGAAGGTGGTGGGTTTAATATTAGGCACCTATTCACCATTCAACATGAGAAGAGATTGTTTCAAACAGGTAGATTATAGTTTAAAAGAAAAACCCTGAATCAATAATATTTTAGTTCAATCATACAAGGTATAACAGAGAATAATTTAATTAAAGAATTTTATAGAGTATAAATTTTAAAATTTCAGTATAAAATTTGGACATTAAAAGTAGCTGGGATATTTTGGGGGTGGGTGATGCATGTGGAAAAGATTTAATTAAATATTATACATGTAATATCCTATGCTACTTGGATGGTCGTCTGGGGAAGGTGGCGGGTTTAAGATTAGACACTTATTCACCATTCAATATGAGATCAGATTGTTTCAAACAAGTAGATTATAGTTTAAAAGAAAGGCATTGAATTTATAATATTTTTGTTCAATCATACAAGATATAGCAGACACTAACTTAAAAAAGGAATTTAATAGAATATCAATTTTAAAATTTCAATACAAAATTTGGACATTTAATGTAGCTGGGTTAATTTGGGGGTGGGTGATGGATGCGGAAAATTTTTAGTTAAATATTATACAGGTAATATCCTATGCTACTTGAATGGTCGTCTGGGGAAGGTGGCGGGTTTAAGATTAGGCAATTATTCACCATTCAATATGAGATCAGATTGTTTCCAACAAGTAGATTATAGTTTAAAAGAAAGGCAGTGAATTTATAATATTTTTGTTCAATCATACAAGATATAGAGACCCTAACTTAAACAAGGAATTTAATAGAATATCAATTTTAAAATTTCAGTACAAAATTTGGACATATAAAGAAGCTGGGTTAATTTGGGGGTGGCTGATGGATGCGGAAAATTTTTAGTTAATTATTATAAAGGTAATATCCTATGCTACTTGGATGGTCGTCTGGGGAAGGTGGCGGGTTTAATATTAGACACTTATTCACTATTCAATATGAGATCAGATTGTTTCAAACAGGTAGATTATAGTTTAAAAGCAAGGCCCTGAATCCATAATATTTTAGTTCAATCATACAAGATATAGCAGAGAGTAATTTAAAAAAGGAATTTAATAGAATATCAATTTTAAAATTTCAGTACAAAATTTGGACATTAAAAGTAGCTGGGATATTTTGGGGGTGGGTAATGGTTGTAGAAAAGTTTAAATTAAATATTATACAGGTAATATCCTATGCTACTTGGATGGTCGTCTGGGGAAGGTGGCGGGTTTAATATTAGGCACTTATTCACCATTCAATATGAGATCAGATTGTTTCAAACAAGTAGATTATAGTTTAAAAGAAAGGCAGTGAATACATAATATTTTTGTTTAATCATACAAGGTATAACAGAGAGTAATTTAAGTAAGGAATTTAATAGAATATATATTTTAAAATTTCAGTACAAAATTTGGACATTAAAAGTAGCTGGGATATTTTGGGGGTGGGTGATGGTTGCGGAATCGTTTAAATTAATATTATTTAAGTAATATCCTATGCTACTTGGATGGTCGTTTGGGGAAGGTGGTGGGTTTAATATTAGGCACCTATTCACCACTCAATATGAGAATAGATTGTTTCAAACAGGAAGATTATAGTTTAAAAGAAAAACCCTGAATCAATAATATTTTATTTCAATCATACAAGGTATAACAGAGAATAATTTAAGTAAAGAATTTTATAGAGTATAAATTTTAAAATTTCAGTGTAAAATTTGGACATTAAAAATAGATGGGATATTTTGGGGGTGGGTGATGCATTTGGAAAAGATTTAATTAAATATTATACATGTAATATCCTATGCTACTTGTATGGTCGTCTGGGGAAGGTGGCAGGTTTAAGATTAGACACTTATTCACCATTCAATATGAGATCAGATTGTTTCAAACAAGTAGATAAGAGTTTAAAAGAAAGGCAGTGAATTTATAATATTTTTGTTCAATCATACAAGATATAGCATATAGCAGACACTAACTTAAAAAAGGAATTTAATAGAATATCAATTTTAAAATTTCAATACAAAATTTGGACATTTAATGTAGCTGGGTTAATTTGGGGGTGGGTGATGGATGCGGAAAATTTTTAGTTAAATATTATACAGGTAATATCCTATGCTACTTGGATGGTCGTCTGGGGAAAAAAGCGGGTTAAAGATTAGGAAATTTATCACCATTCAACATGAGATCAGATTGTTTCAAACAGGTAGTTTATAGTTTAAAAGCAAGTCTTTGAATCTATAATATTTTAGTTCAATCATACAAGATATAGCAGACACTAACTTAAAAAAGAATTTAACAGAATATCAATTTTAAAATTTCAGTACAAAATTTGGACATTAAAAGTAGCTGGGATAATTTAGGGGTGGGTGATGGATGCGGAAAGGATTTAATTAAATATTATACAGGTTATATCCTATGCTACTTAGATGGTCGTCTGGGGAAGGTGGCTGGTTTAAGATTAGGCAATTATTCACCATTCAATATGAGATCAGATTGTTTCAAACAAGTAGATTATAGTTTAAAAGTTAGGCCCTGAATCCATAATATTTTATTTCTATCATAAAAGCTATAACAGAGAGTAATTTAAGTAAGGAATTTAATAGAATGTAACTTTTAAAATTTCAGTACAAAATTTTGACATTAAAAGTAGCTGGGATATTTTGGGGGTGGGTGATGGTTGCGAAAAAGTTTAAATTAATATTATACAGGTAATATCCTATGCTACTTGGATGGTCGTCTAGGGAAGGTGGCGGGTTTAATATTAGGCACTTATTCACCATTCAATATGAGAGTCAGATTGTTTCAAACAAGTAGATTATAGTTTAAAAGTAAGGCCCGGAATCCATAATATTTTATTTCTATCATAAAAGCTATAACAGAGAGTAATTTAAGTAAGGAATTTAATAGAATATAACTTTTAAAATTTCAGTACAAAATTTGGACATTAAAAGTAGCTGGGATATTTTGGGGGTGGGTGATGGTTGCGGAAAAGTTTAAATTAATATTATACAGGTAATATCCTATGCTACTTGGATGGTCGTCTGGGGAAGGTGGCGGGTTTAATATTAGGCACTTATTCACCATTCAATATGAGATCAGATTGTTTCAAACAAGTAGATTATAGTTTAAAAGTAAGGCCCGGAATCCATAATATTTTATTTCTATCATAAAAGATATAACAGAGAGTAATTTAAGTAAGGAATTTAATAGAATATAACTTTTAAAATTTCAGTACAAAATTTGGACATTAAAAGTAGCTGGGATATTTTGAGGGTGGGTGATGGTTGCGGAAAAGTTTAAATTAATATTATACAGGTAATATCCTATGCTACTTGGATGGTCGTCTGGGGAAGGTGGCGGGTTTAATATTAGGCACTTATTCACCACTCAATATGAGATCAGATTGTTTCAAACAAGTAGATTATAGTTTCAAAGTAAGGCCCGGAATCCATAATATTTTATTTCTATCATAAAAGTTATAACAGAGAGTAATTTAAGTAAGGAATTTAATAGAATGTAACTTTTAAAATTTCAGTACAAAATTTTGACATTAAAAGTAGCTGGGATATTTAGGGGGGGATGGTTGCGGAAAAGGTTAAATTAATATTATTTAAGTAATATCCTATGCTACTTGGTTGGTCGTTTGGGGAAGGTGGCCGGTTTATTTTAAGGCACTTATTCACCACTCAATATGAGATAAGATTAATATTATTTAAGTAATATCCTATGCTACTTGGATGGTCGTCTGGGGAAGGTGGCGGGTTTAATATTAGGCACTTATTCACCATTCAATATCAGAGTCAGATTTAATCAAACAATTAAATTTTAGTTTAAAAGTATAAGGCCCGTAATCCATATTATTTTAGTTCAATCATTAAAGGTATAACAGAGAGTAATTTAAGTAAGGAATTTAATAGAAAGTAACTTTTAAAATTTCAGTACAAAATTTTGACATTAAAAGTAGCTGGGATATTTTGGGGGTGGGTGATGGTTGCGGAAAAGTTTAAATTAATATTATACAGGTAATATCCTATGCTACTTGGTTGGTCGTTTGGGGAAGGTGGCGGGTTTAATATGAGGCACTTATTCACCATTCAATATGAGATCAGATTGTTTCAAACAAGTAGATTATAGTTTAAAAGTAAGGCCCGGAATCCATAATATTTTATTTCTATCATAAAAGTTATAACAGAGAGTAATTTAAGTAAGTAATTTAATAGAATGTAACTTTTAAAATTTCAGTACAAAATTTTGACATTAAATGTAGCTGGGATATTTTGGGGGTGGGTGATGGTTGCGGAAAAGTTTAAATTAATATTATACAGGTAATATCCTATGCTACTTGGATGGTCGTTTGGGGAAGGTGGCGGGTTTAATATTAGGCACTTATTCACCATTCAATATGAGATCAGATTGTTTCAAACAAGTAGATTATAGTTTAAAAGTAAGGCCCGGAATCCATAATATTTTATTTCTATCATAAAAGCTATAACAGAGAGTAATTTAAGTAAGCAATTTAATAGAATATCAATTTTAAAATTTCAGTACAAAATTTGGACATTAAAAGTAGCTGGGATAACTTGGGGGTGGGTGATGGATGCGGAAAATTTTAAATTAAATATTATACAGTTAATATCCTATGCTACTTGGATGGTCGTCTGGGGAAGGTGGCGGGTTTAATATTAGGCACTTATTCACCATTCAATATGAGATCAGATTGTTTCAAACAGGTATATTATAGTTTAAAATGAAGGCCCTGAATCCATAATATTTTAGTTTAATCATACAACCTATAACAGAGAGTAATTTAAGTAAGGAATTTAATAGAATATAAATTTTAAAATTTCAGTACAAAATTTGGACATTAAAAGTAGCTGGGATAATTTGGGGTTGGCTGATGGATGCGGAAAAGTTTTAATTAAATATTATACAGGTAATATCCTATGCTACTTGGATGGTCGTCTGGGGAAGGTGGCGGGTTTAATATTAGGCACTTATTCACTATTCAATATGAGATCAGATTGTTTCAAACAGGTAGATTATAGTTTAAAAGCAAGGCCCTGAATCCATAATATTTTAGTTCAATCATACAAGATATAGCAGAGAGTAATTTAAAAAAGGAATTTAATAGAATATCAATTTTAAAATTTCAGTACAAAATTTGGACATTAACAGAAGCTGGGATAACTTGGGGGTGGGTGATGGATGCGGAAAAGTTTAAATTAAATATTATACAGGTAATATCCTATGCTACTTGGATGGTCGTCTGGGGAAGGTGGCGGGTTTAAGATTAGGCACTTATTCACCATTCAATATGAGATCAGATTGTTTCAAACAAGTAGATTATAGTTTAAAAGAAAGGCAGTGAATACATAATATTTTATTTAATCATACGAGGTATAACAGAGAGTAATTTAAGTAAGGAATTTAATAGAATATAAATTTTAAAATTTCAGTACAAAATTTGGACATTAAAAGTAGCTGGGATAATTTGGGGGTGGGTGAGGTTTCCGAAAAGTTTAAATTAATATTATTTAAGTAATATCCTATGCTACTTGTTTGGTCGTTTGGGGAAGGTGGCGGTTTAAGATTATTATTCACCATTCAATATGAGGAGATTGTTTCAAACTATAGTTTAAAAGAAAACCCTGAATCAATAATATTTTTGTTCAATCATACAAGATAACAGAGTAATTTAAGTAAAGGAATTTAATAGAATATAATTTTAAAATTTCAGACAAATTTGGACATTAAAAACTGGGATTTTTGGGGGTGGGTGATGAAAAGATTTAATTAAATATTATACAGTAATATCCTATGCTACTTGGAGGGTCGTATGGGGAAGGTGGTGGGTTTAATATTGGGCACTTATTCACCATTCAATATGAGGTCAGATTGTTTCAAACAAGGTATATTATAGTTCAAAATGAAGGCCCTGAATGAATAATATTTTTTTTTCAATCATACAACCTATAAAAGAGAGTAATTTAAGTAAGGAATTGAATAGAATATAATTTTTAAAATTTCAGTACAAAATTTGGACAATAAAGTAGCTGGGATATTTTGGGGGTGGGTGATGGACGCGAAAAAGTTTTAATTAAATATTATACAGGTAATATCCTATGCTACTTGGATGGTCGTCTGGGGAAGGTGGCGGGTTTAATATTAGGCACTTATTCACCATTCAATATGAGATCAGATTGTTTCAAACAGGTAGATTATAGTTTAAAAGAAAAGCCCTGAATCCATAATAATTTTTTTCATTCATACATCCTATAACAGAGAGTAATTTAAGTAAGGAATTTAATAGAATATAAATTTTAAAATTTCAGTACAAAATTTGGACATTAAAAGTAGCTGGGATATTTTGGGGGTGGGTGATGGATGCGGAAAAGATTTAATTAAATATTATACAGGTAATATCCTATGCTACTTGGATGGTCGTCTGGGGAAGGTGGCGGGTTTAATATTAATTAATTATTCACCATTCAATATGAGATCAGATTGTTTCACACACGTAGATTATAGTTTAAAATTAAGGCCCTGAACACATAATATTTTTTTCAATCATACAAGGTATAACAGAGACTAGTTTAAGCAAGGAATTTAATAGAATATCAATTTTAAAATTTCAGTACAAAATTTGGACATTAAAAGTAGCTGGGATATTTTGGGGGTGGGTGATGGATGCGGAAAAGTTTAAATTAAATATTATACAGGTAATATCCTATGCTACTTGGATGGTCGTCTGGGGAAGGTGGCGGGTTTAATATTAGGCACTTATTCACCATTCAATATGAGATCAGATTGTTTTAAACAAGTAGATTATAGTTTAAAAGTAAGGCAAGTAATCCATATTATTTTTGTTCAATCATACAAGTTATAACAGAGAGTAATTTAAGTAAGGAATTTAATAGAATATAAATTTTAAAATTTCAGTACAAAATTTGGACATTAAAAGTAGCTGGGATAATTTGGGGGTGGGTGATGGATGCGGAAAAGATTTAATTAAATATTATACAGGTTATATAATATGCTACTTGGCTGGACGTCTGGGTATGGTGGCGGGTTTAAGATTAGGGAGTTATTCACCATTCAATATGAGATCAGATTGTTTCAAACAAGTAGATTATAGTTTAAAAGAAAGGCAATGAATACATAATATTCTTGTTTAATCATACAATGTATAACAGAGAGTAATTTAAGTAAGGAATTTAATAGAATATAAACATTAAAATTTCAGTATAAAATTTGGACCATAAAATTAGCTGGGATAATTTGGGGGTGGGTGATGGATGCGGAAAAGTTTTAATTAAATATTATACAGGTAATATCCTATGCTACTTGGATGGTCGTCTGTTGAAAGTGGCGGGTTTAATATTAGGCACTTATTCACCATTCAACATGAGATCAGATTGTTTCAAACAGGTAGATTATAGTTTAAAAGCAAGGCCCTGAATCCATAATATTTTAGTTCAATCATACAAGGTATAACAGAGAGTAATTTAAGTAAGGAATTTAATAGAATATAAATTTTAAAATTTCAGTACAAAATTTGGACATTAAAAGTAGCTGGGATAATTTGGGGGTGGGTGATGGATGCGGAAAAGATTTAATTAAATATTATACAGGTAATATCCTATGCTACTTGGATGGTCGTCTGGGGAAGGTGGCGGGTTTAAGATTAGGCACTTATTCACCATTCAATATGAGATCAGATTGTTTCAAACAAGTAGATTATAGTTTAAAAGAAAGGCAATGAATTTATAATATTTTTGTTCAATCATAAGAGATATAGCAGACACTAACTTAAAAAAGGAGTTTAATAGAATATCAATTTTAAAATTTCAGCACAAAATTTTGACATTTAATGTAGCTGGGTTAATTTGGGGGTGGGTGATGGATGCGGAAAATTTTTAGTTAAATATTATACAGGTAATATCCTATGCTACTTGAATGGTCGTCCTGGGAAAGTGGCGGGTTTAATATTAGGCATTTATTCCCCATTCAATATAAGATCAGATTGTTTCAAACAGGTAGTTTATAGTTTAAAAGCAAGGCCCTGAATCTATAATATTTTAGTTCAATCATACAAGATATAGCAGACACTAACTTAAAAAAGGAATTTAATAGAATATCAATTTTAAAATTTCAGTACAAAATTTGGACATTAACAGAAGCTGGGATAACTTGGGGGTGGGTGATGGATGCGGAAAAGATTTAATTAAATATTATACAGGTAATATCCTATGCTACTTGGATGGTCGTCTGGGGAAGGTGGCGGGTTTAAGATTAGGCACTTATTCACCATTCAATATAAGATCAGATTGTTTCAAACAAGTAGATTATAGTTTAAAAGAAAGGCAATGAATTTATAATATTTTTGTTCAATCATAAGAGATATAGCAGACACTAACTTAAAAAAGGAATTTAATAGAATATCAATTTTAAAATTTCAGTACAAAATTTGGACATATAAAGAAGCTGGGTTAATTTGGGGGTGGGTGATGGATGCGGAAAATTTTTAGTTAAATATTATACAGGTAATATCCTATGCTACTTGGATGGTCGTCTGGGGAAAGTGGCGGGTTTAAGATTAGGCACTTATTCACTATTCAATATGAGATCAGATTGTTTCAAACAGGTAGATTATAGTTTAAAAGCAAGGCCCTGAATCCATAATATTTTAGTTCAATCATACAAGATATAGCAGAGAGTAATTTAAAAAAGGAATTTAATAGAATATCAATTTTAAAATTTCAGTACAAAATTTGGACATTAAAAGTAGCTGGGATAATTTGGGGGTGGGTGATGGATGCGGAAAAGATTTAATTAAATATTATACAGGTAATATCCTATGCTACTTGGATGGTCGTCTGGGGAAGGTGGCGGGTTTAATATTAGGCACTTATTCACCATTCAACATGAGATCAGATTGTTTCAAACAGGTAGATTATAGTTTAAAATGAAGGCCCTGAATCCATAATATTTTTTTTCAATCATACAACCTATAACAGAGAGTAATTTAAGTAAGGAATTGAATAGAATATAATTATTAAAATTTCAGTACAAAATTTGGACATTAAATGTAGCTCTGAAAATTTGGGGGTGGGTGATGGATGCGGAAAAGTTTTAATTAAATATTATACAGGTAGTATCCTATGCTACTTGGATGGTCGTCTGGGGAAAGTTGTGGGTTTAATATTAGGCACTTATTCACCATTCAATATGAGATCAGATTGTTTCAAACAAGTAGATTATAGTTTAAAAGAAAGGCAGTGAATACATAATATTCTTGTTTAATCATACAAGGTATAACAAAGAGTAATTTAAGTAAGGAATTTAATAGAATATAAATTTTAAAATTTCAGTACAAAATTTGGACATTAAAAGTAGCTGGGATAATTTGGGGGTGGGTGATGGATGCGGAAAAGTTTAAATTAAATATTATACAGGTAATATCCTATGCTACTTGGATGGTCGTCTGGGGAAGGTGGCGGGTTTAAGATTAGGCACTTATTCACCATTCAATATGAGATCAGATTGTTTCAAACAAGTAGATTATAGTTTAAAAGAAAGGCAGTGAATACATAATATTTTTGTTTAATCATACAAGGTATAACAGAGAGTAATTTAAGTAAGGAATTTAATAGAATATAAATTTTAAAATTTCAGTACAAAATTTGGACATTAAAAGTAGCTGGGATAATTTGGGGGTGTGTGATGGATGCGGAAAAGTTTTAATTAAATATTATACAGGTAATATCCTATGCTACTTGGATGGTCGTCTGGGGAAGGTGGCGGGTTTAATATTAGGCACTTATTCACCACTCAATATGAGAACAGATTGTTTCAAACAAGCAGATTATAGTTTAAAAGAAAATGCAGTGAATACATAATATTTATTTCTATCTAACACGGTATAACAGAGAGTAATTTAAGTAAGGAATTTAATAGAATATAATTTTTAAAATTTCAGTACAAAATTTAGACATAAAATGTAGCTTGGATATTTTGGGGGTGGATGATGGATGCGGAAAAGTTTAAATTAAATATTACACAAGTAATATCCTATGCTACTTGAATGGTCGTATGGGGAAAGTGGCGGGTTTAAGATTAGGCACTTATTCACTATTCAATATGAGATCAGATTGTTTCAAACAGGTAGATTATAGTTTAAAAGAAAGACAGTGAATACATAATATTTTTGTTTAATCATACAAGGTATAACAGAGAGTAATTTAAAAAAGGAATTTAATAGAATATCAATTTTAAAATTTCAGTACAAAATTTGGACATTAACAGAAGCTGGGATAACTTGGGGGTGGGTGATGGATGCGGAAAAGTTTAAATTAAATATTATACAGGTAATATCCTATGCTACTTGGATGGTCGTCTGGGGAAGGTGGTGGATTTAATATTAGGCACTTATTCACCATTCAATATGAGATCAAATTTCTTGAAGCAAGTAGATTATAGTTTAAAATGAAGACCATGAATCAATAAAAATTTTTTTCAATCATACAACGTATAACATAGAGTAATTTAAACAAGGAATTTAGTAGAATATATATTTTAAAATTTCAGTACAAAATTTGGACATTAAAAGTAGCTGGGATAATTTGGGGGTGGTTGATGAATGCGGAAAAGTTTAAATTAAATATTATACAGGTAATATCCTATGCTACTTGGATGGTCGTCTGGGGAAGGTGGCGGGTTTAATATTAGGCACTTATTCACCATTCAATATGAGATCAGATTGTTTCAAACAAGTAGATTATAGTTTAAAAGAAAGGCAGTGAATACATAATATTTTTGTTTAATCATACAAGGTATAACAGAGAGTAATTTAAGTAAGGAATTTAATAGAATATAAATTTTAAAATTTCAGTACAAAATTTGGACATTAAAAGTAGCTGGGATAATTTGGGGGTGGGTGATGGATGCGGAAAAGTTTTAATTAAATATTATACAGGTAATATCCTATGCTACTTGGATGGTCGTCTGGGGAAGGTGGCGGGTTTAAGATTAGGCACTTATTCACCATTCAATATGAGATCAGATTGTTTCAAACAAGTAGATTATAGTTTAAAAGAAAGGCAGTGAATACATAATATTTTTGTTTAATCATACAAGGTATAACAGAGAGTAATTTAAGTAAGGAATTTAATAGAATATAATTTTTAAAATTTCAGTACAAAATTTGGACATTAAAAGTAGCTGGGATAATTTGGGGGTGGGTGATGGATGCGGAAAAGTTTTAATTAAATATTATACAGGTAATATCCTATGCTACTTGGATGGTCGTCTGGGGAAAGTGGCGGGTTTAAGATTAGGCACTTATTCACCATTCAATATGAGATCAGATTGTTTCAAACAAGTAGATTATAGTTTAAAAGAAAGGCAGTGAATACATAATATTTTTGTTTAATCATACAAGGTATAACAGAGAGTAATTTAAGTAAGGAATTTAATAGAATACAAATTTTAAAATTTCAGTACAAAATTTGGACATTAAAAGTAGCTGGGATAATTTGGGGTGGGTGATGGATGCGGAAAAGATTTAATTAAATATTATACAGGTAATATCCTATGCTACTTGGATGGTCGTCTGGGGAAGGTGGCGGGTTTAATATTAGGCACTTATTCACCATTCAATATGAGATCAGATTGTTTCAAACAAGTAGATTATAGTTTAAAAGCAAGGCCCTGAATCAATAATATTTTAGTTCAATCATACAAGGTATAACAGAGAATAATTTAAGTAAGGAATTTAATAGAATATAAATTTTAAAATTTCAGTACAAAATTTGGACATTAAAAGTAGCTGGGATAATTTGGGGGTGGGTGATGGATGCGGAAAAGATTTAATTAAATATTATACAGGTAATATCCTATGCTACTTGGCTGGTCGTCTGGGGAAGGTGGCGGGTTTAAGATTAGGCACTTATTCACCATTCAATATGAGATCAGATTGTTTCAAACAAGTAGATTATAGTTTAAAAGAAAGGCAGTGAATACATAATATTTTTGTTCAATCATACAAGGTATAACAGAGAGTAATTTAAGTAAGGAATTTAATAGAATATAATTTTTAAAATTTCAGTACAAAATTTGGACATTAACAGAAGCTGGGATAAGTTGGGGGTGGGTGATGGATGTGGAAAAGTTTAAATTAAATATTATACAGGTAATATCATATGCTACTTGGATGGTCGTCTTTGGAAGGTGGCTCGTTTAATATTAGGCACCTATTCACCACTCAATATGAGAACAGATTGTTTCAAACAAGTAGATTATAGTTTAAAAGTTAGGCCCTGAATCCATAAAATTTTAGTTCTATCTAACACGGTATAACAGAGAGTAATTTAAGTAAGGAATGGAACAGAATAGAATTTTTAAAATTTCAGTACAAAATTTGGACATTAAAAGTAGCTTGGATATTTTGGGGGTGGATGATGGATGCGGAAAAGTTTAAATTAAATATTACACACGTAATATCCTATGCTACTTGGATGGTCGTCTGGGGAAAGTGGCGGGTTTAATATTAGGCACTTATTCACCATTCAATATGAGATCAGATTGTTTTAAACAAGTAGATTAAAGTTTAAAATTTAGGCCCTGAATCCATAATATTTTAGTTCTATCTAACACGGTATAACAGAGAGTAATTTAAGAAAGGAATTGAATAGAATATAATTTTTAAAATTTCAGTACAAAATTTGGAATTTAAATGTAGGTCTGATAATTTGGGGATGGGTGATGGATGCGGAAAAGTTTTAATTAAATATTATACAGGTAGTATCCTATGCAACTTGGATGGTCGTATGGGGAAAGTTTTAACAATAAGGATATAAAATTTTTCCTGTTGAATTTATAAGCATATTTTGATGGTAACCTATATTAACATATTATGCATTATTCATTAAAATAATGAAAGGAAAAGTACATATCAATTTGAAAACAAAACTCTATATTTAAATTTATATGTACTACACACACATGCACAACAACAAAGAAAAGTATTTGAAATTTCTGTTCCTAAGAAAAATAACAATTTAATAAAATATATATAATTTTTTTGCATAGATATACAACTTATATTTTTTAAGTAAAGCAGTTTTTTATTGACGTTTCCTGAATCTTTTCAAAATATTTTTCTATTATATTTGTTTCCGAGTATATTTGTGAAATGAGGCAAATAAATTTGTTGTAATATTAAACATTAATCCTTCAAATTTCCTTTTAAAATTTTGATTCCTACAGAATAAGATTTTTTTAAACAATAAATTTATTTTATTTTTCGTTAATATACGTTTTGGAGAAAATAAGTAAATTTATGAATATTTATTTGCAGGTGTTGAACATTTTATTCTTGAAAATAATTCTTTTGTAATGAAACAAGTAGAGAAAAATCACCAAAAGAAATAATTAAATTGCTCTTTATAATTCACCAGAAGATTCAACTATATGCAGGTGTGGGAAAATAAAGATTTTATATATGTTTCATTCCCCTGATTTGTTTTTGGAACTTTATATGATCTTACTCATGTTGATCCTGATATGAAATTATGTGTCCTTTTTAAGCCATTGTAGTGCTTTATTACGTCATACACTTATTTCAGAATAAAAACACTAATGTATATTTATTATAAGAAATAAATATTAAAAGGTATTCTTTATATTTTATTTATTTATTCTTTATATTTTATTTAATTTTTTCCATTTATTTACAAGCAAAAGTTGTTTGTCTATGTAGAAAAAAAATATGTTATTGAAATAATCCAATTATGTAGTTTCATTATATATTTAGATTCTACATAAATAATCAAAATTTGTTCAAAGCAACTCAACGAGATTTGAATTGAGTTTTATTTAAATACAATTTTGCTTCTTTATGAAATTATAAACTGAAAATAAACATTTTTCAAAGTGCGTCATCAATTCTGACTTTTCAGAAAATTAAAAATAATTAAAAAAATTTATATTTTTGTCTTTAAACATCAGATTTACTGAATGAAATACAAATGTATGCATTAATGTCAGTAATAAAAGTTATAGCAAATTCTTCAATGAAGAAAGTAAAAGATTGAACTAAATGTTGTTCAAATTGTAATTCAGTTTAATTGTTAGTTAATTTGTTGATCCTTAAAATATAACATTATATGTATGAAAAAACAATAAAAGGAGTAGATTATACATATAAGAAAAATATTGAAGTGTAATGGAAACCTCAAAAGAAAAGCAGACTTTTAAATCGTTAAAATTTCTGCAGAGATGATATAACAGTAGCTTATATATATCAAATTAAAAATTAACTCAAGATATTTTCATTTTTGAAATTTATCATTTGATTAAAATTTTATTGACTAGAAGAATCAATCTTTCTTTTCAAAGATATATTTACAGAAAAAAGAAAAATTTTCTTCCGATTTGCAAAATGACGTTGAACACTTTCAGGAAAGCTGCATTGTTGAAACTGATTTTAAAAAGAAACTATTGCTATAATCGATGCTTGTATTATAAATATTTTAAAATTTCACTAAGATTTATATCAGCATTGCTTAGCAATTGTTATATTTCAGTAGTTCAAAAAAATATTTTCTAGTGAACCATGGGTTCATTATGTAAATACTGAAGTTCTCCCCTGTTTTGATGATACTTTCTTTCTCAGTATAGCAAAAAAAAAATGTAATAGAGAAGTTTTTCATAAACGTTGCCTCAGTACATTATAAAAGGTTATATGAAGAATAAAATGTGGATTTGAGAACATACGCGTTCTCATCAAGCTAGATTCCCTGATATTTGAAGTAAGTAAAAATTTTCATTTGCAACATTGTTTCTTTTTTTTATAATACAATATAAATGATATAGAAATGGAAAACTATAGAAAGGGAAAACTATAGAAAGTTAGATATTTATATAAATTTGATTGTATTTTAAAAAACAACAGCTTTTTTAACACAAGATAACAAGATTCACTTAAAATATTTATCTCTTTAAATATTCTCCTTTCAACCACCCTCTCTCTCTCTCTATATATATATATATATATATATATTATACACATATATATATACACACTTCAATTTTTTAATAGCAATAATTTGATAACATTTTGTAATTTAAGACTAAGTGAAGATTAGTAAGATAGAAAACAATTTCTGAGTAATTGCTGAAGCTGTCGTTTTGGTGCTTGTTACAAACACTAGATTATACTAAACAAAATTGAAATTTGTGTATTCTTGGGTAATGTTAATAAAGCTTTGCTTTTATTCACTCAGAAACTATTAAATGTTTTTTTTATTTATTTATTTATTTTAGGAAACGTCATTAAAGTTGAGATAGTATAAATTTGAATTATATGAATCCTTAAATTTAAGAACGGATAAATTATTATTAGCATTAGTTTCGTATTTTAACTCGACTTAAGTAAAAACCAAATTAAAGCTGGTTTTTATTTTTTAACTCAAACTTCTTAAGTTTGCACATTATTGTCTTTTTGAGAGATGAGAACGCCAAAGAGATGCCAATTCGTGTGATGTCATATATCTGGTATCTAATGAAAAAGATCAATCATTTATTTAAGCATATTATCAGGCAGTTGTTAGTTTGATTTTAATCTAGAATTTAACTTTATCTGACAGTTTCGATCAATTTGACCATGTAATATCAATTGTTTGGTTCTTGCGCATGCATGAAGATTAATTACAGCCAAATATTTCAAGAATAAGTCACTTGAAGCTGTACAGTCCAGTTTGATATTTAATGTTGATTGTTTAGAGCAGGTAAGTTGATTGAATGCTTTATTTTTGACAAATTAAATTTACATCAAATTTTAAATAATTAAAAACATTTAGGCAAATTTTACTTTATATAGTTTTTACGATAGAATATTATATTTATTATTTTATAATAAGCAAATACACTCTGTTAAATTAGCTATTTTTATCATTACAGAAGGTAAACATAAAAATAATAGGGTATATCCATCTAAATGACCTTTGCGGCTTTTTTTGTCACCAAGCTAAATGCCTTTTTTGGAATTTAAATTTTTTTAAAGACCGCCAAATTTAAACCCTGAACGAACAAGTTCAAATGATATTCACCCTTAAAAATACCATATACATTACACAAAAATGATGTAAAACAAAAGAAAAAATCTAAACCTGGCAATAAAGAAAAAGAAATCTGAAAAGCAACAAAAACTCAAATTGGCAACACCAAAGGGAAAACTGGCAACACTAAAGCAAAATAAAGGAAGCCAGTTTCAGAAAGAAATCACTTGGGTGAATACATCATATTTATACTCTTAATATTATAATGAAAAATATTTGGCTTATAATAAATAAAAAAGAAAAGTTAAATGAATCTTAGTTAATAAAATTTCTGTTTAACAAATGATTTTTTAAAAAAATTTTTTTTAACGTAACTATAGAGATGATTTGCCATTACATAGTATTAAGCCTAACTTAGAATTGTTTATATGTTTTTATGAATAAATAAATATATATATATATATATATATATATATATATATATATATATATATATATATATATATATATATATATATATATATATATATATATATATATATATATATAATTTAAAGTTTAATCGTTAATTAAGGTCAATAATAAATATAGGTTTTAATTTTTGTCCTTGTAAACTGCATTTTAGGCAGGTTATTTGATTAGTATAAACATTCATAAATCAAGGAATGCTGAAATGAAAAGCATAAACTGAAAGAGTTAGAATCTTATAACTCTCATAAAATATAACAACTTATACTTATTTACCTCGCAGTAAATGGCATAAAATGTACAAAATTTCGGGACTACGCTAAATTAAAGTAAAAGTCCTTCTTTTTTAAAGAAATAGAAATTAACTCTAAAACGCCTTAATTTTGAACAATTTTCTTGATTCACCTTTGAAATCACGCCGAAAAGATTATGTAATATTTGTTTCTACAGATTTCTAAATGAAAGATTTTTCAATGGCACGTTTTTTGGTATCCTTAATTAATTAATTTTGATAATCTTTTTAGTATGTTGCATCTTGCCTTAAAATTTTAATACTATATTTTTTTGTCCAATTAAATATACGAAATAATAAACTAACGTACGGTATTTATGTTAATACGCAATCATTCATTGGAATTTGATTTTCTTATTTTCGTTTTAGGTTTTAAATCTTAAAATTTGTTATTTGGTTATGTTTCATTAATAATAATTACTTTATGTAGGCTCTTATAATATGTTTTTTTAGAAAATGGCATAATGTAGGACTATGTATATGGGTGGCCTCTCTTTTAGTCTCCTAAGAAAAGGTTTGCTACTTATGATTGTTTAAATCTACCAGTTTGATTTTTACCATCAATGAATTTGTACCAAAATAATAGCTGTGCGATAAACATTGATAAAAAGCAATGAAGTTGCAATAAAAAATAATAAATATTATACAAAGAAAGAGTATATCAAAACACTTTGTACATAAGTGCATCTCTTCAAGTGAAAGAGAAACAACCAAATTTTGAGACCACTGAAAGTGAAATTAAGTCTATTTTGCTGCTATGTAATAAAAATTTATATGTATTTTTCATATATTATTTTATTGCTTGATATTGATGTTCACATTTTATCTCGTTTTTTTGAGACTGCATTCCTTTTTCTTATTTTTGTTTAAATTCACAATTCTTAAAAATATAAATTTATTTTGAATTTCCATTCTTATTCGAGTTTAACATACTTAAGTTCTAATTACATTTTCTCCCCCAAAACACGGGCATTTATTATTCTATCATCACGTGAAAAATACTTTTTTTTGTCGCCAACAAAATAATAAAATAATTTATTGACACCTGCTCCACCGAACATGAAATAAAGAAATAATTTTTCAATATAAAGGAATAATAGACATTTAAAATACATTTCGAATTCTGAGAAATGCACTATTATTTAAATTTTTCCAGTTTAAGAAAATAAAATCAGAGAAGAAAGCAATTTCAGCTAGTTGGTATCTTACACATATTTATTCATTTTTTTTAACATAACTATTCCTCTTAAGAAAAGATTAGCCATAAGAATGACTAATAATTAAATTCTTCTTTTAATGAATTCCAAATGTATTTTTAAAAAGAAACAATTTCTAATTTTGAAAATTAAATTAATACATTGTCTAATAGAATTTGCGCGTGTTAATATATAATCTTCTATGTATTTTACAATTTTCATTTTTAAATACAAAATATTACTTTTTTTATATTTCTATTTTTTTTGATATTGTTTACTAAATTTAAATATCCTTTCTGATATTTCTTTCGTTCCATTTCTAACAATGGCTATTTAACATAATAAGCAATTTAATATTTTGGATAATATAAAATGTAAAATTTAATATTTTAATTATGATATGGAGAAAAATATTTCGCCAACAGCTCCACCAATATTGAACAGTCTGAATAAATATTTGCGCTCTTACTATATATAATGTGTCTGTTGATGTTACTGAGTTTGTTTCCCGAATCAGAAGCAAATATTTATTGTTCGAAGATGTTTTTTCGCATACCTTTGCATAAATTTAATTTTAACTTAATTTTCCTTTAAGTGAATAGCAGACAAAATTTGCCAAGCTTAGATGTTGACGCTGCAATATATCGGTATTCAGGATTTATATTGTATTGCGTTTTCTAAAAAGAATAAATGTTGTAAGCTGTATAAAGTTCTTTAAATTGTAAAAGAAAAGGCAGCAGTCTAAATGCATTTTCATTGAAACAAATAAAAACTTTTTTAGATAAAATGAGATGAATTTTTTTTAAATACCCATAAGATTTATAAGGTAAATACTAATTTGCGAAACCTAGTATCTGTGTCATCGCGAGACATAATACGTCCTCTTGGCATCATTTTTTCGTCGCCAAAAATATTCAGAAATTATCATGTTGGGTTATGCAACTGTTATACTAAGTAATTTTGCCCAGTTTGCACATGCGCCATGAATTTTATAGCTCCTGCGCATGCTCAGACATTTATTTTTGGCTTATAGTTCTAAATACCAGTCATTTGAAGCTGTGTCATCAAGATTGAAAGTTTGAAACGTCAACATCTCCATGTCCAAAGTAGATTATACTTTTAATAAATTTCATATCCAACTTTAAATAAAAAAAGAAGCTTATTATAGGTCAGATTTTGTAAATAATCGTTGAAAATATGTACTAATTTGAATTTGATGAAATGTAATATAATGTTTTTTATGTCATATGTGCTTTTATATGCAAATCATAACTAATATTTTAATAAATATGAGAATGTGATAAAATTCTATTTTTATAATTCTTCAAAGTCTTCTTTACTAATAACTTTCTCTTTACTAATAATCAATAATATTATATAATATTTACTAATAATCAATAATATTATAATAATTAATAATAACTTAATCTTTACTAATAACATATTCACTAATAATTCTCTATGTAGTAAAGATGTTATTATTTATTTTTGTATACACTATATTGATTTTAATTTTTACAGTTAAAAGAAGAAAGTATTCATTACTTTAGAAAATCTAATACTGAGCCTTTAGTATAGAAAACTGTCTTGCAAAACATTTTCTTTATTTAAATTAAAAGTTGTAAATAAAATAGTTAGTAAAATACTAAATAAAAAGTTGAAAAAAATAGTAATAGATTGAATTATAAGTCAATGGACTCTGATGTCATGATTTTGAGCCTTACATTATAACTATTGGTACAGATGCCGTATAAACCAACATGCCAAATTCTGGGTTTGGTGATTTTTTGACAAATTTTCTCGCTTAACTTGCAACCTGGTTTTTATTATGTCATAGTGAGTTAGACTTATAGCAGTTATGAAGAAAATTCTATTTTGAAAACCCTAGTATATACGCCATTGCGAGATATCACAATACGTCATCTTGGCAACATTTTTTCGTCGCCAAAAATATTCAAAATTTGGCTTGCTGGCTTAAAAGGCTGCTATACTAATCATTTCTGCCAAGTCACATATGTGCAATAAATTTTACAACTCCTGCGCATGCGCAGACATTTACTTTGGCTTGCAGTTCTAAATATCAGTTATTTGAAGCGGAACCAGCAGGATTGAATGTTTGAAACTTCGACATGTGCATTTTCAAAGTAGATTATATTTTTTAATCATTTTTATGTCCAATTTTAAATAAATAGATGCACATTTTGTAGATTATCGTTGGAATTATGTAATGATTTGAGTTTGCTTGAATGTACTATGTATTATGTTTAATATGTCATTTTTATAAGAAAAGCTTGTTCGAGATATTTTACTATGAACTGTTTTTAGAAATGTTAATGTCAGCTTGTAGCAATAAATTAACTGAAATTCATACTTACAAATTAATTGGAAGAAATTACTAAAAATAATTCGGAAATTTATGAGAATTTGAATTTGTTTTTTGTCGTATTTTCTAAAAGCTAATTTATCAACTTGTACATTAATAAAGTTTTTGTTAAGTTTAATTTAAATTTATTTCATGAATTGCAAATCATTACTAATCATTTAATAAATAAGGAATGTGATAAAATAAATATTATTATGTTTTTATAATTCCTCAAAGTCTTTTAAAGTTTTAAAATTTTTTTTTTTCATATTTAAAGCTGCTAATAAAATCAGTTGTATCAGATTTACTGTACGGTCACATTTGGGTGCGTTTTTTGGCGTGAAATTTGGCAAGCATTTTCTCTAGAAACCCGGCAAACTAGTATATTGGCAAACCGGTTAGACTATACTTGAGGGTGCTCCTTGAATTCTCGCCAATTTTATCGCCAAACTGGGCGATAGTGTTCTAGTTATGGTAATTTTAAACCTTATTTTGATATCTATTCACGTTTCTGATTGGTTCAGATTTAACCATTATTTTTTAATGTTTAAACAAAATCACCAATCTCACCAAATGGCACCCTCAAATATTTTTTTAACGGCAACTCTATTTCATCATTAATTTCTCATGAATATTTACTAATTTAAATTCATTAATATAAAATTTGATCAAAACATTTTATGGTAAATTTAACACATTAACATTATTATTCTGTTTTTTGTTAATTTTGTAAAATTAGTTGAATATATTCTTAGATACCAGCAATATATTAAATATTTGTCACTCATTCAGCCATTTTTCCCGATCGAAAATTCATCAAACGGTCACCCTTGGCGAATTTTTGAAAATTTAGCCAAGGGTGACCGTACAATAAATTTTTACCGGTTTAATTTCTACTTTAAAATTAAAGTAGCATTAATTTAGTAAGATTGTAACTTATTAGAACAATTTAAAGTTTTTTAAGTAGTTCAATTTTACCTAAAATATCCAATAAATTTTTCCAGAGCCACTGAAACTTTCCTTAAATCACAATTGGAAATACATATGCTTACTTTCCACTCTAAAATATTATGCATTAATTCAAACTAATAGAGCAAAGGGAATTTTTCTAAGTAGCTTAGTTTAAAATATATGTGAAATAAATGTTTTCCATTGTTTTGTTGTCATTTGAAAAAAAAATATCTACAAAAGAAATTTGCAAAATAATTAGTTTTTAAACTAGAAAAATTTAGGTTCTTTAAAAATATGTCGTATTTGTATATAAAGTACACATATATCCATATTTTAGAAATGAGATTTTCTTTAAAATTTTCCAATATTAATGTAATAGCAATTTTGCGTTGCGGTAAGCATTATATTTGGCATTTACATATTACTGTCACTTTTAATTTCGTAGGAAATTTAATTATTATAGTAATAATTTTATGCCAAGAGAAATGCGCCAATATATGGTAACAAGAAAAGAAAGAAATATTTTACTTAAATTTGTTATTTGAATAAACTTGAATTATTTATAGTCGGAAAATGAGTGATATTGACTTTAATTAGCCCAAAAATTGTATCACTTCATAAAATTTGGCGCATTTCTTTTGCTAACACGTAATGATTCTGTAACAACGAAATCACCGTTTCTGCATAAGGAAAATCCCAAATTCTCGATTTTAAGGACTCATATTGGTGAAATATATTGTTATACACATAGTTCATTGAACAATTTAGCGGTAAATATTATTTTATGGAACAAATCAAAAATAAATGTGCACACACATTTAGTTCTTTTCGTATAAAAACATTTATGTAGTCAAGTATAAAAACATGTATGTGGAACTATTATCAGTGCATTATAATAATTATATTTAAAATGTTTAGTAATTTATTGATTAATACTTTTCGCTACTAATAATGCCACCAGACCATGTAGCGTTTATCTTTAGCACTAATGTCACATAATTAACACCCACATCTAAGATTTTTTCTTTGTATGTGTGCTATTTATTAGACAAATATTTTGGCAGGTTTGCCGTGGAGTTAATTTCATATTGCGCAAAACTGGCTGTAGTAACAATTGAATGTCAGTACCACATTTCTTTTATGAGTGAAGATTTCGTGATTTTATTTCTCTCCCCACCTTTTTTTATTCACCTCATTGACTTACCTCGTCATAAAAATATGTCGAATTTTGTAATTTTTAATAATTTTTTGAAAATGTGAAAGAAAAGCCGAAACATTTACTTGTACCTTCATTGTGAGAAATAACTAAAAACTTTATTTGTAATTCGTAGGAGCAATATTAAGTCATTAGAAAACATATTTTTTCGCAGATACGCTGACATAATAATACATAAGTGTCCAATTTTTGGATTCTAATAAATTGAAATATGTCTAAAAAATGCATAATTAGTTTCATATAAGAAAAATGAAATGTGTTGCCCCAGAAAAAGAATGTATTTATGAAGGAGCAGAAGGGGAGAATAGATTAGTTGAGATAAATTACTAAGAATTTATGGGATATAAGAAATGGATATCATTGGTAATTTTATTTTGTTCTGTCATGACAGTCGAGCTATATGTGTCCGTGAATTTTGAAAATTTCTTTTATGACTTGCTTGAATTTGTTTCCATACGGATCTATCATAGTTGGCAGCACTCCTATCTTTCTCAGGCTGTCACTCATGGCCGGACACTCATAGTGGGAGTAGGCGTAAGCTTTGTCATTGGTAATGTTTTTACAAAATTAAATATGTTGACAATATAAGGAATTTTTGTTTATATTAATCTTCTATTAAGTTCCTGTTATAAATTTTAAAAATATGATTTTTGATTATGATTATATTATTTTAGGGTGCCAACGTATAATCCCGTGGAACTTTTACGTCATAAAAATGTAAGCAGATTTTGCTAATTTTAAGATTTTTTTCAAAATGGAAAGGTAAAGCAGAATAATTTACGTACATCTTGATTGCAACGAATGTATGAAGACATTTTGTAATTTAAATAGTGACAAACAGCACCATTAAACAATATATAAAATTTTTTGCAGATATGTTCGATGGAGTTAATACGTAGGTATATATTTTATAACAACATACACATTCCTTAATTGAGATATATGGTTGTATTTTTATAAATATTTCAGTATTTATTTTTAAAAGTCCTAACTAAATTATATTTTGAGAAAAATATGTACTTTTTTGCAATAAATATGTATCGTTTCTATTCCAGTTTCATCTTACTTCCTAAATAATTTTTGATATATGCATATAGTGGCACGAATAGAGAAATCTGCATATATTTTCGATATTATTGTTAACATTGATGAATTTAACTCTAATTTTGAATCAAACAACTTTTGCGTGGATAATTTTAGCAGATTTGGCAAGTAATATTTTTTTATATATAATGGCAAATTATTTTCGTATATGTGTTTGAAGGACAAAGTTCGGCACTCTTGTGCATTTGTGATATTCAATTTTGGTGGTAAACAGCGATGTGAAAGTGTGTTTGTATGATACGTAAAAACATTTGGCCAACATTGGTGTCAGACATAATTTGTAAGCACATTGATGTTACCATATATGCAAAAAATAGCTCATAATAAAGGCTCAAAAATATTTATCCATATTCTACACAGAGATGACTATGTTCCATTTGATAATTTTGTAACATGAATTGAAGAAAATTACTGAATTATGCTTCCCTATAGTTTTTATTATACAGATTATTTATTTTGCACTTTTTAAAATAAAAAGTAAATGTAGTTTTCAATAAAATATAAATCTGTTACGCTTTTAACATTTTTAAAGGGACTATATTTTTGAATTTATGTAAAAAATTATTTTAAATAATTTTTGAATTATATTTATCACAAGCATATTAATCACAAGCACCGACTCCATAATTAATTACCTAAAAATAAATGCTAAATATTGCAAACACTACATCTTTCAAGGCTTAATAATTCGTTCTCTTCATCCTTTTTACTGTGCGTATTTAACTAACAGGTACATTGTCCAAATAATTTAAATCATTTAAATTCATATTGTCACCCACAATTTCTTTTTTGGATATGATAGAAATTTGTTAATATGAATTATTTCATTTTCCTTTTGTGGAAATTGCTGGATTTTCTTTTCAAAGTTGCTAGCAAACCGAGTTTAGAAATAATTATAGAGTTTTAAAAAGTGAATTCCTAATCTGTTTTTTATAAAAGACTACAAAATGTTAAATTGTCTTAATATTTAAATATATGGAATTTTCATTTCTTTAAAATTAGTCATAATACACAGATTCATTCGTAATTAATGAGTTAATCATTTGCATAAAATATTCCCAGCAGTAATTGCTTCAATTAGTATAACTATTCTTTGATTATATCGATATGATTTAAACTCAGTTATATTAATTTTAGTAACAATTTAGTTTAAGAAGAATCTATTACCTTTAAAATTAAATTCATTCAATAGTTAAATTTTCATTATTTTTAAGTATATTCAATTCTTTATCATATTTTTATGTATGTGCGATGCGTAAAAATTGATTAATAGTAATGTGTATCTTACCTTAATGCATAGTTATGCTTAATGCTTACCTTAATGTACAATAAAAAAATATTTCTTTTCTGCTTAAAACAGAAAACATTGATTTTATCATCAAAACTCTGGATTTTTAACTGCCATCTGAAACACAAATGATATTAAAATTAATTAAATTCTAATATAAATCAATGATAAGAAGTTTTAACAAATCTATTTTTAATATTACAGAAAATAATAAAATATAAATAAATATCCTTTAATAAATTATATAAATTTCATATTATTAAGCAAAACAGTTTTTTTCTTAATTTCACATTCAAAATTTGAAAATTTCTTTGTATAGCAAAGAAATATTTCACATCAATATAAAAATGTTATTTAAAATAACATTTTAAGTCTGTAATACATAATTTTCTTAAGCAACAAAATATTTTTCGCTTAAAATACTATTTGCATAAAGATATGTAAAATGATGAATCCTTACTTCCTGGCGTAGAATATCTCTTGAGCCGGCCAACTTGGCACGATGTCTAGTGGTCAGCGTGCCTGACTACGGATAGGAAGGTACTGGTTTCGAATCCCGGTTCAGGCAAGGGTGTACTTGCTCTTTATCTATCCTGTCGTTGTCCTTTCCTTGTGTGTGTGAGTGAAGTATGAATAATGCCTACCCTATAAACGGGTCCCTATGATGAGTGAAAGGTGCAATTGTGGACAACCCCTGTGGTGCACCCAGGGAAACGACTCGACGGCGATGAGGTCGCTATGTCTGGCCGGTTCCTTGGGTATCAGGGAACAATAGATTAATAGACTCTGTTGCAGTTTTAACAGTCTACTATCTGCCATAGGCAAAAAAATGTATCTTTTGAAAGGAAATTTTTTTCCAATGTAGCAATTTGAGAGGATCATCAAAACACGAAGATGATTAAGAAAAAAACAAAAGAAAATTGTACTATGTGTGCTCTGGAATTCCACTCGTGACAGTAGTGTCTTGGATATGGGATGATACAAAATTTCTGAAATGCTATATTTCTCAAAACCTTTCTGAATTTTAAATAATCTAATTTGAAACTATACATTTTTCAGCTTTTGTAATGATTTACTAAGATGTTTATTTATTTCATTACAAATATAAAGTTGCATACTTTTTATAAGGTATAAATAGTGTAATATGCATTTTATTTTTGCATTTGAGCTGTTCTCACACTGTTTAAAAATATTTATATAAACAGTAAAATTTATTTGGTATATAAAAAATATTTCTAAAACAATGAAACTGTACACTACTTCATTATTTTCAGGTTTTAGAAATATTGTTAAATTTAAATTTTTGGAACAAATCAAGTTACTACAAATTGAACTAATATTTCTCTGAATTAATATTTGTATTTATATTGAAGGGGAAACTGAAATTCCAAGAGTTAATCATTTATTCCTTAGGGTACCCTGTCTTTAAATCACACACATAACATGTTTTTTTAATATTAAACTTTTGGTATAAACCAAATTTTCATCAAAAAATATATTGGCGTTAATTTCGTGATTGTCAAAAATAAATTAAATAAAACACGCCAGACCAGTTTGATTAGTGGTAGACATATAAAAGCGCTCCGGATTTTGGCATTCTTTTCATAAAATTTGGCATATAATCTTCTGTTTGAGACGTAAAATTAACAAAAATTACTGTGATGTCACTTGTTTTTATCCAACGAAGAAAAATAAATAGTAATACATTGAATTACATTATAAGTCAAGGGACTCTAATGTCAGGAATTTGAGCCTTACATCACATTAATTGGCACAGAGGCCGTACAATCCAGCATGCCAAATTCTGAGCTTGGTAATTTTTTGACAGATTTTCTCGCTTAACTTGCAACCTGGTTTTTATTACGTCATACACAGGGAGACTTATAGCAGTTATATAGAAAATTCTATTTTGCCAACCCTAGTATAAACATAATTGTGAGATATCACAATACGTCATCTTGGCAACATTTCTTCATCGCCAAAAAAATTCAGTATTCGGAATCATGGATTATGCGCCTGTTATACTAATCATTTCTGCCAAGTCACACATGCGGAATAAATTTTACAGCTCCTACGCATGCGCTGACTTTTACTTCGGCTTGGAGTTCTAAATATCAGTTATTTGAAGCGGAGCCAGCAAGATTGAAAGTTTGAAATTTCGACATCTGTTTTTTAAAAGTAGATTATATTTTTTAATAATTTTTATAACCAATTTTAAGTAAAAAGATGTTTATTATACTTCACATTTTGTATATTATCGTTGAAATTATGTATGAGTTTAAATTTGCTTGAATGTAATGTGTATTATGTTTACTATGTCATTTTTATATGAAAAGCTTGTTCGAGATATTTTACTGTGAATGGATTTTAGAAAAGAATTATATGTTAATGTCAGCTTGTAGCAATAAATTAGTAGAAAATCATAATAACAAATTTATTGGAAGTATTTATTAAAATAAAACGAAAAATTTAGAGAATTTGAATTAATTTAGTCGTATTTTCTAAAATCCATTTTCATAATATGTGCATTAATAAAGTTTCTGTTAAGATTAATTTAAATTTCTTTCGTGATATTGCATATATTAATAACATTTTAATAAATAAACGAATTTAAAAAAGTTATTATGTTTTCATGATTCTTCAAGGATTTTTAAAGGGTTAAAGTGTCTTTTTTAAATTGAAAGCTGCTAATAAAATCAGTTAATAAATGAAATGCAGCTTTCAAAAATTAATTTACAACTGCCTTATACATACTTATCGTGTAAACATCCCAATGTAACTGAGATGAATATTTTGACACAGTTTCTCTTTTTCTGTTAAATTCATTCAAGGATTTCAGTGGTTATTACAACTCATAGATTAATGCTCTCGGATCAGTTTTACTATACGCTCACCCTTGGCGCTTCTTTTGGCACCAAAGTTGGCAAACATTTTTACTGGAAACACGGAAAACTAATATTTTGTCTACCCTATTTGTCATTAATTACACATGAATATTTATCGATTTAAATGCATTAATATAAAATTTAATCAAAATTTTATGGATAATTTAACATATCAGCAATATTATTTTACCATAGATGTTTAAAATCTATAAGTCTTGTGTGTTTTGTTAATTTTGTAAAATTAGTTGAGCATATTGTTAAATACCAACAATGTATGAAATATATGTGATTATTTCGTCCATTCTCTTCCAGCCGTTTTTCACGGTCAGAAATTCGTCATACGGTCACCCTTGGCGACTTTTTTAAAATTTCGCCAAGGGTGACCTTACGGTAAATTATTACCAATATCCTGAGATATCACAATACGTCATCTAGGCAACATTTTTCGTCGCCAAAAATATTCAGAATTTGGCGTGCTGGTTTATACGGCTGCTATACTAATTATTTCTGCCCAGTTCACACATGCGCAATAAATTTTACAGCTCCTGCGCATGCGCAGATATTTATTTTGGCTTGCAGTTCTAAATATTAGTCATTTGAAGCGGAGCCAGCAAGAATGAAAGTTTGAAACTTCGACATGTGCATTTTCAAAGTAGTTTATGTTTTTTAATCATTTTTATATCCAATTTTAAGTAAATAGATGTTTATTATAGGTCACATTTTGTATATTATCGTTGGAATTATGTAATAATTTGAATTTGCTTGAATGCAATAAGTATCATGTTTAATATTTCATTTTTATATGAAGAGTTTTTTCGAGATATTTTACTATGAACGATTTTTAGAAAGGAATTTTGTGTTAATGTCAGCTTGTAACAATAAATTAGTAGAAATTCATACTCACAAATTTATTGGAAATATATTTTAAAAATAATACGAAAAATTTATGAGAATTTAAATTAATTTAGTCGTATTTTCTAAAATCTATTTTCATAAGTACTTTAATAAAGTTTCTGTTACATTTAATTTAAATTACTTTCGTAATATTGCAAATCATTAATAATCTTTTAATAAGTAAACGAATGTGATAAAATTATTATGTTTTTATAATTCTTCAAAGAGTTTAACACTTAAAAAGTGTCTTTTTTAAATATAAAAACTGCTAACAAAATCAGTTAATTAATGAAATGAAGCTTTCAAAATTAATTTTACAACTGCCTTATGCATACTTGTCATTTAAGCAACCCAATGTAACTCAGATGAATATTTTGCGACAATTTCCGCTTTTCTGTTAAATCGATTCAAAGGTTTCAGTGGTTCATACAACTCCTGTCTTAGTGCTCTCTTTCTCATAATGGAATTTACCTAATCACAGCTTGTTTTAATATTTAAGTATTTTAGATCTATTTTTCATTTATGTTTATTCGTACATGATCATAACACTAATTTCAAATCAGTTGTTATAAATCGCGTAATTTTCTTTCATTTAGTTATTTTTATAATATTGTAATCTCTTTATCCAAATATATATTTTTAAAATCATCAACTGTCTTGAAAATATCTACTGTCTTATATTTTTCAAACTTCTATGTTTACTGCGTTCTCAGAAATTTTTTAATATATATTATCAGAAAAAAATTCTGAAGGAATGTAATTTTATAAATTCGATCAAAATTTCATAGATTTTTATATAGTATTGCAGTTTATCGTCATTTTGGTTCATTTATTTTTACATTTCATCTTTTTTTCTGTTTTTTACTTTGAACTTTACTTCAAATTTTTTCGAGAACATTTTTTGTGTATATAAATATTTGTAGCACAATAGACATTAAAATTTAACGCTACAATGATCAATATTTGCAAATAAGTTTTTCAAATTAAAAGCAAATAATTTTCTGTTTTGACATTTTCTTTTATTTCTTTATTTTTACATTTCTCATTCAAAGCAATCTTCAGAGTTTCATTACTAGCTTTTCTTAAATTTTCTTTTTTTTGTGTATTTTTTCTTTAAATTATTATCAAGCTGGTTTAGCTTCCTGATTAATAACTTTGGAAATAAAAATATATTTATAAGACCAGTTATTCAGTTTGGAGAAATTTTATTTGCCACTAATTAATTCACAATTGGAAATACACGTTTTTATTGTCTAGTCTAAAATATTAAATATTAATTCAAACTAATATAGTAAAGGAAAGATTTCTAAGTAGTTAGTTTAACCTAAATGTGCAATAAATATTTTGCAAACCAATGATATTTCCCATTGTTTTGCTGTCTTTTGAAATAAAAAATTCTACAAAAGAAATTTGCAAAATAATCAGTATTTAAGGTAATAAATTTGGGTACTTGAAAAGTATGTACTACTTGAATGAAGCAGACACTTATACCCAGATTTTAAAAGTGAAATTATTTTCCTTAGATTTTACCAATATCTATGTAGTAGCAAGTTTACACTGCTTTATACATCAATTTTTGGCATTTACTTATTAGTGTCACTCCGCCCAATAAGTGTTAATAATATTTTTTTTCCAAGGGAAATGCGCCAAACTATCATAACCACAAAGGAAAGAATAAGAAAAAATTTACTAACTTGTTTTGTTAGAAAGAAAATGAATTAACTATATTCGGAAAATGAATTATGTTGACATTATTTAGCCCAAAAATTGCAGCTTTTCTTAACATTTGGTGCATTTTCTGCTTTCAATAACATGTCATGATTCAGTTACAACGAAATCATCTGTTTCTGCATAAGGCACAAATCCCATATATATAATTACGAAATAATTAGTGTTAAAGGTAGGAAATTTGGGTAACTTAAATATAAGTTGTACTTGAATGATGTTTGTTGAAAATGACGAATTGTCTTTGTTAAGACTTCCAGCAAACCGAATTTTTAGAAATGATGGCATAATTTTAAAAAGTGAACTCATAGTTTGTATTACTTTTAAAATAATACAGAATGATAAATTGGCTTTAAATTTTAATATGTTGAATTATTAATTATTTCAAAAAAATTAGTCATGATTAACAGGTTCTTAACAATTAATGAGTTCATCATTTACATTATATTTTCACAGCAATAATTGCATAAATCAACATAATTATTTTGATACAATTTAATCACAATTATATTAATTTTGTTAACAATTTAATTAAAGGGGAATACCCTACTGTTAAAATTAGATTTATTCGTTTAAAATTTAAATTAGATTTATTATTATATTTCAGGATATATAGTTCTTATACGATATGTAAAATTAGATTAATTATAATATATATTTACCTTAATGCATTTTGAACTAATATGAAAATTTCCTGTAGAATACAAAAATGGAAACATTGAGCTTACAAACAAAACTCTAGATTTTAAATTGTCTTCTGAAATAAAATGAAATTAAAATTATTTTAATTCAATAATAAGATTTTGATAAATATTTTTTAATAACGAATTGCAAATCAATAAAATGTCCATAAATTTCCTGTACTGAATTATAAGTTTTATATTCTTAAAGTACTTTTTAAATTTCATTATTTAAAAAAAAATTGCTTTATATAACAATGCAACCCTTTCAATATTAAAGACCAGCTCTCTTTAACTAAGCATTTTATATCAGAAATACAGAGGTGTTTTTTAAGCAATAAATTGTTTTTCCTTAAACATGCTATTTGTATAAAGATGCATAAATTCTTGAATCTTTATTTTCAGATTTTGAAGAACTCCTAAAAAGAGCTTTTTTCAACTGAAGCAGTTTGAGAGGATCAACTGAGCACGAGGATGAGCTGCAAAGTAAAGAAAATCCTTCAGTGAGTGTCCTGGAATTGAGCTCGTGACAATCGTATAATGGATGTGGGATAATACAAAACTTTACAAATGCTTTATGTGTCAAAAACATTTTCAAATTTTTAAACGATCTGATTGTAATATGAAACTGTATATTTTTCAGCATTTTTTACTTCGATGTTTACTTGATTCAGAAATATATGGAGGTGCATACTTTTTATAAGATATATGTACTGTAATATTTATATTATGTTTGTATTTGAACTGTTTGCATATAGTTTGAAAATGTTTATGGACAAAGTAAAACGAATTTGGAATTTAAAATATATAATTCTAAAATTATGTAACTATATGATGCTTTATTAATTTCAAATACTACAAATAATATTAAACTTTTGTATAAATCAAGATGCTTAAAACTGAATTAATTTTTCTCTGAATATATATTTGCCTTAATAATGTGAAAAGAAAATTGAAATCCTAAGTGGATCATCACTTTGTTTTAGATAACTCTACTATTAAATTTTTAGAACGTTTTTAAAATTAAAAAATTGTTATATCCTAAACTTTATTCAAAAATGTTCCAGAAAATTCAAATCATCATTGTTTTACTTATTATTTGAATTTGTCGTATTTTAGCCGAGTTAAACATTTTCTAATAAATCACGATTTTATTAAACATATCGTGAAATTTTTATGAGTTTTAAGGATGCTGCATGAGATTTATTATAAAATTAAAGGCTATTTTATTATGAAAACATGATATACTGAATGCAAAATAAATTCTCTTATTTGCAAGGAACTAATTTATTAATTAATTAATATAACTATGTTTATTTTTTGACACAGTCATCCTTTTCATTAAAACTTTCATCTCAACTATTTTCTCACAATCTTTAATAATTCCATCATGTTATACTCTTCTGGACCTAGTTCATTAGAGTATAACATAATGTAAATCATCGCTTATACTCGCCAAATAAACAACTATCTCCCAGAAAATATTCATTCGTAGGTAAAATGTGGAAATTCCTGGAGAAAAATTACAGATTTACACTTCATATTGATCCTTTAGTGTTACAGAAATATCAAGAATTCAGTCAGAAGACAATGCCTCCCTTATGTGTTGTAAATGGCCTGCCGTAAGAAAAAAAAAGTCTTAAAGAGTTAATAAGACTTTTTCTCTGTTTTTAACTCTCTATAAACTTGTCTCAGCCGTAGTATATTTTGTCATAAAATGCTTTCAATGTTTCATTTAGTAAATTGTTTGTACAAGAATTTAACATCGTCAATTTAAAAAAAAACTCGTAATTATATACAATAAATAATTAAATGTAAGAGTTCATTACGTTGAGAGGTAGAGAACATTTTCATGAATGTAATGCAATTTTTTCCAAAATGCTTTCTTTTTCCTAAGCAAACTGTCGTTACATGTTTTGTGACCATATTCTCATCAGGTATTCTAGGAGAAGGAAGGACTCTCAAGTAGAGTTTGTTTCGAAAACCACTAAACATTTAACTCATGCTTTAAAACATTTTCATCCAGCTTTGAATCAATGTGAGATTTTTACATTTGCTTACATTTCAATATTAGAAAAGTTTTTAAAAAAAATGTGCAGCATTTTTAATTTACACTAAATCATTAAACAAATAAAAATTAGCAGTTTTTTGTATAAATGAATAGACATAATACAAATCTTTATAATGAAAACATTTTGAGCTATAAAAATGTCTCAAATGAAGTTGTCACATGTTTCCTACAGGTAATTTAAAAATTATCAGACCACACATTCATAGGGAATCCGAAAGCTTCGCTATTACATATTAAAGATAATTTAAAAATATTTTTTTAATTTAGAAATTAGCCAAAATATAAATAGAGAAAAAAAATATTTTTTATTTCACAAGGAATTTTTTTCTTTTACATAGGTTTTACATAGACGGTTTTTAAAATCATACCACTAACTTTTCTTTAATTTCCGGAAACCAAGTTTCATTATATATATATGTATATATATACATATATATATATATATATATAAATATACATATATATATAAATATATATATAAATATATATATATATAAATATATATATATATATATATATATATATATATATATATATATATATATATATATATATATATATATATATATATATATATATATATATATATATATATATATATATATATATATATATATATATATATATATATATATATATATATATATATATACATATATATATATATATAAATTAGAATGCTGGGTGTGTCTTCACACACTCGTATATTTAAACACCTATTATTTAACACTAAACAATTTATTTCAGTATTCTTTTAAAGAAATTTTAAACAAATAAAACTGATTGCTTTTATTTAAACATTAAATTTAAGAAATTTATTTCTTCTAACAAATATTCATAGTAATTACAAATAATAGCAATTTAAAAAGATTTACAAGTGAAAAGAAATTTGATGGTATTTAGTCTAAGATAAAAAATATGAAATTAGAATTTGCATATGTAAAATTAAAAGCTGCTTAATAATAAATTTCATTAAACACTAAGCATATTAACTGAAAAATAGATATAATTAGTTATAACCTTACACAAAGTAATTATCAATGTTATTCATGGAAATCGAAATTCTCTGATTAAAAGGAATGTAACTTTTACTATCAAATAAACTTTTTTCTTATATCTTGATGAAAATTTTATTGAATTTTTAAGAATAAAATATTTTTCACAAAAAATATTAAATACTTATTGCTAAATAACTGTAAAAATAATTAAGTTAGATTTATATATATATATATATATATATATATATATATATATATATATATATATATATATATATATATATATATATATATATATTCACATAATTATATTATTTTTAATTATTTTAAATATATTTGATATTGTGTAATTTAAATAATAAATTTTTATAAATACATTTAGAAATAATCTTGAAGTCCCTAAGTATTTTGTTCTATGAAAAGGTTAAGTGCTTAGGTCAGGGAAATGGTTTAAACCCACATTACTTTTTTGTGTTTCTAATTGGTGCATGTCTATTTAACCATTTTCACATTGGCATAGGTCATTTAACCGTTTTCCATGGCACTGAGTCTGGAAAAATGGCATTGAATTTAGGGGGATGAATCGATGAAGACTTCTGCTAATACTGCTTGATATTATAGTCCCCTAAAAACATCGATTTGTGTCTGAACACCGTAAACATGTATTTCAAGTGATTCTGAAAAACATTCCACTCACGTACACAATGATACAAGCCGTTTAAGCACTATCGTATGATTTTGGACACATAGTTGCCATTTCAGGAGACGACTCAGTGGCATTGACTCTTACCATTCGATCGTAGTGCATTTTGCTTGGGTACATGAATCATACGTAGACTGCAAAACCATGGTTGCACAAGCCATTTATATGCTGACAATACAATATGAGAAAATAAAAGAAAAACAACCATTTCAAGGTTAAATTCCAATCGTAAAACTATTTAATATTTATCTTTTATGCTATTTTTTGACACAGTTCTTTGTTAATTTCGGAAGTTCATTTCTGTCATTTTCAAATAATATATTTTATTGAATAAAATTTGAAATAAATTGAAATATTTGGTTATTCTATTTATTTCAGAAACCAATCTACCTCGATTTTTAATCCCATAATGAGAAGATATGAGTGTGTACGAAAGGTAAGAAACTATCTTTAACAAGTCGTTGCAAGGCAAATAATTACTAGTTAAATTGGCTTCATTTTGTTACTTTATAATATGAATAAAATGATGCTGATTTATTCTTAAAAGAAGTGATGCACACGCAATAATTTACTTCAAACTATATTGTGATCACTTATAATTAACTTAATATATATTATATTATCGCAAAGAACGAACTAAAATTTATCATTTATAAATGATTTAGCATAATCGCAGAAAAATGTGATTTACACAAAACATACAGAAATATGGTAAAAATAATTAGAAGGCATCTGAAATCCAAAGAATAATAAAAGAAAATTAATGAACTAGAAATATAAAAACACTATTAATATTTAAAAATGTAATTTGCTTACCCAAAACTTAATTTACACCCCCGAGCACATGAAACAAAAATAGGGAGTTAAGAATTTAAAAATATAAATCCAATATTTATAACAACATTTTTTTCTAGAAGAGAAGTTTTGCATATTCATCTTCCATGAAAACTCTGTTTCAATAGAAGTGATCGTGTAGAGTTGGTAAGTGAATTTAACTTATATTTTTACATTTAATAAAAATAATTGCAACTATTGTTTATAAATTGTTTACAGCAGTCAGGTTAAGAAACTTAAGGAATTTGTTAATTTAATGAACATTGCTTCAAGTTTTTCAGATTAAAATACTCAGACTAAAATATTTTGAAATTTAGTGATCATGTCACCCGAAAAATACAGAAAATGATATCTGAGTGAGAAACTCAATTGAAAACAAAATCATTTAAAAACAGTTTACATTATTTAAGATATGGACATTCGGACATTTGTAGAGGTAGAATATGTTAATAATTAAAAAAAATTAAACATTGATGACGTTTAAAATTTTGTACAATTATTCAACTTAAAAATATGATTGTCAGGAAAAAAAAATTTTTTATTCGATTATAAAATTTTTAATCTTAAATTTCGGTAAGTGATTCAAACCATTCGCTATAAAAATGTTTACTGCTTAAATCAATAATAATGAGACCAATTTCAAAACACTATGAAATCTATTAAATCAAGTTATATAAAAAAATTTTTTTTCATTGTTTTTTTCAGAATAATACACTTTGTAAGCATTTTGGCCAAATGAAAGAAATTTCTTCAACCATTATCAGGGATATTCTTTGGACTTCATATGTGACTGCTTCTTGAAACACATGAAGTGTCTTTACCTAAGGGCTGTAACATTGTTTTGTAAGCATCCACATAAAAATAATCGCAGGAAGAAAAATCAAGGAAATCTATCCATTTTTAACAGAAGGAAGAAAATTAATTTTATACTAGAAATTTTTAAGCTAAGACTTCTAGGTGACTTATGCCAAATTTTGGTGACAAGTAAAGTGATCTCGAGGGTTGAAACAAATACTTTTAATTTGATCACATGATCAAAGAAAACAAAATCTTTACCCTCAAGAAATGAATTTCTTCATTGATATAAATTATTTGAGATTAATTTGGTTTTCTTTTAAACTGTACTTTCATTTATATCTTTCCTGAAGCTACCAAAAGTTTAAATTGTTAACTAAAATTTTTCAAATTTAAACATTTATTCAAATCTAACACAAAAAAAAGGGTTACAGTCATTTAAATTCTTTATTGTAAACACAAATTGAGAAATATCTTAGAAAATCCTAATAAAATTTCTTTTTTAAATATCTATTTTGGAAATTAAAAATTTCATTTATAAATTGTGAAATTTAAAGAAAAAGGGGCATTTTGCGGGTCGAAAATGGATGATTAAAAGTTTATATTAAAGTTTACAAATAGTACACAATGCTACTTGTATAGTCATCTGCGGAAAAGGTAGTGTAATTTTAATAACTTTTTAATTAATTTTAAGTACTTTTCATCATTCAATATTAAAATCATATTATTTGGAAAGATTAAGGTTTAGTTTAAAAGTAAGCCATAAAACCAGTTATATAATAGTTAGATATTACTAAGCATCAAAGATGAAACTTTAAGGAAGTAATTTAATATATTTTTTTAAATTTCTGAGCAAAATTTTGAAATAAAAATTATATTGGTTATTTTTCGGGAAAGAAATGAATGTAGAAAAATTTAAATATTATATGTAATACCCAATGCTACTTCGATGCCTTCCAATGCTACTACTGGGGAAGGTGGTGGGTATAATATTAGACCTTTATTCACCATTCAATATTAGAATCAGAATGTTTCAAACAAGTAGATTTTAGTTTAAAAGTAAGACCTTGAATTCACAAAAGGTTAGATGAATCATAAAAGGTATAAAAGAGAGTAATTTAAGTAAGGAATTGAATAGAATATAATTTTTAAAATTTCAGTACAAAATTTGGACATTAAAAGTAGCTTGGATATTTTGGGGGTGGGTGATGGTTGCGGAAAAGTTTAAATTAATATTATACAGGTAATATCCTATGCTACTTGGATGGTCGTATGGGGAAGGTGGCGGGTTTAATATTAGGTAGTAATTCACCACTCAATATGAGATCAGATTGTTTCAAACAAGTAGATTATAGTTTAAAAGTAAGGCCCGGAATCCATAATATTTTATTTCTATCATAAAAGGTATAACAGAGAGTAATTTAAGTAAGGAATTTAATAGAATGTAACTTTTAAAATTTCAGTACAAAATTTGGACATTAAAAGTAGCTGGGATATTTTGGGGGTGGGTGATGGTTGCGGAAAAGTTTAAATTAATATTATACAGGTAATATCCTATGCTACTTGGATGGTCGTATAGGGAAGGTGGCGGGTTTAATATTAGGCACTTATTCACCACTCAATATGAGATCAGATTCTTTCAAACAAGTAGATTATAGTTTAAAAGGGCCCGGAATCCATAATATTTTATTTCTATCATAAAAGCTATAACAGAGAGTAATTTAAGTAAGGAATTTAATAGAATGTAACTTTTAAAATTTCAGTACAAAATTTGGACATTAAAAGTAGCTTGGATATTTTGGGGGTGGGTGATGGTTGCGGAAAAGTTTAAATTAATATTATACAGGTAATATCCTATGCAACTTTTATGGTCGTCAGGGAAAGGTGGCGGGTTTAATATTAGGTAGTTATTCACCACTCAATATGAGATCAGATTGTTTCAAACAAGTAGATTATAGTTTAAAAGTAAGGCCCGGAATCCATAATATTTTATTTCTATCATAAAAGCTATAACAGAGAGTAATTTAAGTAAGGAATTTAATAGAATGTAACTTTTAAAATTTCAGTACAAAATTTTGACATTTAAAGTAGATGGGATATTTTGGGGGTGGGTGATGGTTGCGGAAAAAATTTAAATTAATATTATACAGGTTAATATCCTATGCTACTTGGATGGTCGTCTGGGGAAGGTGGTGGGTTTAATATTAGGCACTTATTCACCACTCAATATGAGATCAGATTGTTTCAAACAAGTAGATTATAGTTTAAAAGTAAGGCCCGGAATCCATAATATTTTATTTCTATCATAAAAGCTATAACAGAGAGTAATTTAAGTAAGGAATTTAATAGAATGTAACTTTTAAAATTTCAGTACAAAATTTGGACATTAAAAGTAGCTGGGATATTTTGGGGGTGGGTGATGGTTGCGGAAAAGTTTAAATTAATATTATACAGGTAATATCCTATGCTACTTGGATGGTCGTCAGGGGAAGGTGGCGGGTTTAATATTAGGTAGTTATTCACCACTCAATATGAGATCAGATTGTTTCAAACAAGTAGATTATAGTTTAAAAGTAAGGCCCGGAATCCATAATATTTTATTTCTATCATAAAAGCTATAACAGAGAGTAATTTAAGTAAGGAATTTAATAGAATGTAACTTTTAAAATTTCAGTACAAAATTTGGACATTAAAAGTAGCTTGGATATTTTGGGGTGGGTGATGGTTGCGGAAAAGTTTAAATTAATATTATACAGGTAATATCCTATGCTACTTGGATGGTCGTCAGGGGAAGGTGGCGGGTTTAATATTAGGTAGTTATTCACCACTCAATATGAGATCAGATTGTTTCAAACAAGTAGATTATAGTTTAAAAGTAAGGCCCGAATTCCTTAATATTTTATTTCTATCATAAAAGCTATAACAGAGAGTAATTTAAGTAAGGAAATTTGATAGAATGTATCTTTTAAAATTTCAGTACAAAATTTGGACATTAAAAGTAGCTGGGATATTTTGGGGGTGGGTGATGGTTGCGGAAAAGTTTAAATTAATATTATACAGGTAATATCCTATGCTACTTGGATGGTCGTCAGGGGAAGGTGGCGGGTTTAATATTAGGTAGTTATTCACCACTCAATATGAGATCAGATTGTTTCAAACAAGTAGATTATAGTTTAAAAGTAAGGCCCGGAATCCATAATATTTTATTTCTATCATAAAAGCTATAACAGAGAGTAATTTAAGTAAGGAATTTAATAGAATGTAACTTTTAAAATTTCAGTACAAAATTTGGACATTAAAAGTAGCTGGGATATTTTGGGGGTGGGTGATGGTTGCGGAAAAGTTTAAATTAATATTATACAGGTTAATATCCTATGCTACTTGGATGGTCGTCTGGGGAAGGTGGTGGGTTTAATATTAGGCACTTATTCACCACTCAATATGAGATCAGATTGTTTCAAACAAGTAGATTATAGTTTAAAAGTAAGGCCCGGAATCCATAATATTTTATTTCTATCATAAAAGCTATAACAGAGAGTAATTTAAGTAAGGAATTTAATAGAATGTAACTTTTAAAATTTCAGTACAAAATTTGGACATTAAAAGTAGCTGGGATATTTTGGGGGTGGGTGATGGTTGCGGAAAAGTTTAAATTAATATTATACAGGTAATATCCTATGCTACTTGGATGGTCGTCAGGGGAAGGTGGCGGGTTTAATATTAGGTAGTTATTCACCACTCAATATGAGATCAGATTGTTTCAAACAAGTAGATTATAGTTTAAAAGTAAGGCCCGGAATCCATAATATTTTATTTCTATCATAAAAGCTATAACAGAGAGTAATTTAAGTAAGGAATTTAATAGAATGTAACTTTTAAAATTTCAGTACAAAATTTGGACATTAAAAGTAGCTTGGATATTTTGGGGTGGGTGATGGTTGCGGAAAAGTTTAAATTAATATTATACAGGTAATATCCTATGCTACTTGGATGGTCGTCAGGGGAAGGTGGCGGGTTTAATATTAGGTAGTTATTCACCACTCAATATGAGATCAGATTGTTTCAAACAAGTAGATTATAGTTTAAAAGTAAGGCCCGGAATCCATAATATTTTATTTCTATCATAAAAGCTATAACAGAGAGTAATTTAAGTAAGGAATTTAATAGAATGTAACTTTTAAAATTTCAGTACAAAATTTTGACATTAAATGTAGCTGGGATATTTTGGGGGTGGGTGATGGTTGCGAAAAAGTTTAAATTAATATTATATAAGTAATATCCTATGCTACTTGGATGGTCGTCTGGGGAAGGTGGTGGGTTTAATATTAGGCACTTATTCACCACTCAATATGAGATAAGATTGTTTCAAACAAGTAGATTATAGTTTAAAAGTAAGGCCCGGAATCCATAATATTTTATTTCTATCATAAAAGCTATAACAGAGAGTAATTTAAGTAAGGAATTTAATAGAATGTAACTTTTAAAATTTCAGTACAAAATTTGGACATTAAAAGTAGCTGGGATATTTTGGGGGTGGGTGATGGTTGCGGAAAAGTTTAAATTAATATTATACAGGTAATATCCTATGCTACTTGGATGGTCGTCAGGGGAAGGTGGCGGGTTTAATATTAGGTAGTTATTCACCACTCAATATGAGATCAGATTGTTTCAAACAAGTAGATTATAGTTTAAAAGTAAGGCCCGGAATCCATAATATTTTATTTCTATCATAAAAGCTATAACAGAGAGTAATTTAAGTAAGGAATTTAATAGAATGTAACTTTTAAAATTTCAGTACAAAATTTGGACATTAAAAGTAGCTGGGATATTTTGGGGGTGGGTGATGGTTGCGGAAAAGTTTAAATTAATATTATACAGGTAATATCCTATGCTACTTGGATGGTCGTCAGGGGAAGGTGGCGGGTTTAATATTAGGTAGTTATTCACCACTCAATATGAGATCAGATTGTTTCAAACAAGTAGATTATAGTTTAAAAGTAAGGCCCGGAATCCATAATATTTTATTTCTATCATAAAAGCTATAACAGAGAGTAATTTAAGTAAGGAATTTAATAGAATGTAACTTTTAAAATTTCAGTACAAAATTTGGACATTAAAAGTAGCTGGGATATTTTGGGGGTGGGTGATGGTTGCGGAAAAGTTTAAATTAATATTATACAGGTAATATCCTATGCTACTTGGATGGTCGTCAGGGGAAGGTGGCGGGTTTAATATTAGGTAGTTATTCACCACTCAATATGAGATCAGATTGTTTCAAACAAGTAGATTATAGTTTAAAAGTAAGGCCCGGAATCCATAATATTTTATTTCTATCATAAAAGCTATAACAGAGAGTAATTTAAGTAAGGAATTTAATAGAATGTAACTTTTAAAATTTCAGTACAAAATTTGGACATTAAAATTAGCTAGGATATTTTGGGGGTGGTTGATGGTTGCGGAAAAGTTTAAATTAATATTATACAGTTAATATCCTATGCTACTTGGATGGTCGTCTGGGGAAGGTGGTGGGTTTAATATTAGGCACTTATTCACCACTCAATATGAGATCAGATTGTTTCAAACAAGTAGATTATAGTTTAAAAGTAAGGCCCGGAATCCATAATATTTTATTTCTATCATAAAAGGTATAACAGAGAGTAATTTAAGTAAGGAATTTAATAAAATGTAACTTTTAAAATTTCAGTACAAAATTTGGACATTAAAAGTAGCTGGGATATTTTGGGGAGGGGTGATGGTTGCGGAAAATTTAAATTAATATTATACAGGTAATATCCTATGCTACTTGGATGGTCGTCAGGGAAGGTGGCGGGTTTAATATTAGGTAGTTATTCACCACTCAATATGAGATCAGATTGTTTCAAACAAGTAGATTATAGTTTAAAAGTAAGGCCCGGAATCCATAATATTTTATTTCTATCATAAAAGCTATAACAGAGAGTAATTTAAGTAAGGAATTTAATAGAATGTAACTTTTAAAATTTCAGTACAAAATTTGGACACAAAAAGTAATTGGGATGTTTTGGGGGTGGGTGATGGTTGCGGAAAAGTTTAAATTAATATTATACAGGTAATATCCTATGCTACTTGGATGGTCGTCAGGGGAAGGTGGTGGGTTTAATATTAGGTAGTTATTCACCACTCAATATGAGATCAGATTGTTTCAAACAAGTAGATTATAGTTTAAAAGTAAGGCCCGGAATCCATAATATTTTATTTCTATCATAAAAGCTATAACAGACAGTAATTTAAATAAGGAATTTAATAGAATGTAACTTTTAAAATTTCAGTACAAAATTTGGACACTAAAAGTAGCTGGGATATTTTGGGGGTGGGTGATGGTTGCGGAAAAGTTTAAATTAATATTATACAGTTAATATCCTATGCTACTTGGATGGTTGTCAGGGGAAGGTGGCGGGTTTAATATTAGGTAATTATTCACCACTCAATATGAGATCAGATTGTTTCAAACAAGTAGATTATAGTTTAAAAGTAAGGCCCGGAATCCATAATATTTTATTTCTATCATAAAAGCTATAACAGAGAGTAATTTAAGTAAGGAATTTAATAGAATGTAACTTTTAAAATTTCAGTACAAAATTTGGACATTAAAAGTAGCTGGGATATTTTGGGGTTGGGTGATGGTTGCGGAAAAGTTTAAATTAATATTTTACAGTTAATATTCTATGCTACTTGGATGGTCGTCTGGGGAAGGTGGCGGGTTTAATATTAGGCACTTATTCACCATTCAATATGAGATCAGATTGTTTCAAACAAGTAGATTATAGTTTAAAAGTAAGGCCCGGAATCCATAATATTTTATTTCTATCATAAAAGCTATAACAGAGAGTAATTTAAGTAAGGAATTTAATAGAATGTAACTTTTAAAATTTCAGTACAAAATTTTGACATTAAAAGTAGCTGGGATATTTTGGGGGTGGGTGATGGTTGCGGAAAAGTTTAAATTAATATTATACAGGTAATATCCTATGCTACTTGGATGGTCGTCAGGGAAGGTTGCGGGTTTAATATTAGGTAGTTATTCACCACTCAATATGAGATCAGATTGTTTCAAACAAGTAGATTATAGTTTAAAAGTAAGGCCCGGAATCCATAATATTTTATTTCTATCATAAAAGCTATAACAGAGAGTAATTTAAGTAAGGAATTTAATAGAATGTAACTTTTAAAATTTCAGTACAAAATTTTGACATTAAAAGTAGCTGGGATATTTTGGGGGTGGGTGATGGTTGCGGAAAAGTTTAAATTAATATTATACAGGTAATATCCTATGCTACTTGGATGGTCGTCAGGAAAGGTGGCGGGTTTAATATTAGGTAGTTATTCACCACTCAATATGAGATCAGATTGTTTCAAACAAGTAGATTATAGTTTAAAAGTAAGGCCCGGAATCCATAATATTTTATTTCTATCATAAAAGCTATAACAGAGAGTAATTTAAGTAAGGAATTTAATAGAATGTAACTTTTAAAATTTCAGTACAAAATTTGGACATTAAAAGTAGCTGGGATATTTTGGGGGTGGGTGATGGTTGCGAAAAAGTTTAAATTAATATTATTTAAGTAATATCCTATGCTACTTGGATGGTCGTCTGGGGAAGGTGGTGGGTTTAATATTAGGCACTTATTCACCACTCAATATGAGATAAGATTGTTTCAAACAAGTAGATTATAGTTTAAATGTAAGGCCCGGAATCCATAATATTTTATTTCTATCATAAAAGGTATAACAGAGAGTAATTTAAGTAAGGAATTTAATAGAATGTAACTTTTAAAATTTCAGTACAAAATTTGGACATTAAAAGTAGCTGGGATATTTTGGGGGTGGGTGATGGTTGCGGAAAAGTTTAAATTAATATTATACAGGTAATATCCTATGCTACTTGGATGGTCGTCAGGGGAAGGTGGCGGGTTTAATATTAGGTAGTTATTCACCACTCAATATGAGATCAGATTGTTTCAAACAAGTAGATTATAGTTTAAAAGTAAGGCCCGGAATCCATAATATTTTATTTCTATCATAAAAGCTATAACAGAGAGTAATTTAAGTAAGGAATTTAATAGAATGTAACTTTTAAAATTTCAGTACAAAATTTGGACATTAAAAGTAGCTGGGATATTTTGGGGGTGGGTGATGGTTGCGGAAAAGTTTAAATTAATATTATACAGGTAATATCCTATGCTACTTGGATGGTCGTCAGGGGAAGGTGGCGGGTTTAATATTAGGTAGTTATTCACCACTCAATATGAGATCAGATTGTTTCAAACAAGTAGATTATAGTTTAAAAGTAAGGCCCGGAATCCATAATATTTTATTTCTATCATAAAAGCTATAACAGAGAGTAATTTAAGTAAGGAATTTAATAGAATGTAACTTTTAAAATTTCAGTACAAAATTTGGACATTAAAAGTAGCTGGGATATTTTGGGGGTGGGTGATGGTTGCGGAAAAGTTTAAATTAATATTATACATGTAATATCCTATGCTACTTGGATGGTCGTCTGGGGAAGGTGGTGGGTTTAATATTAGGCACTTATTCACCACTCAATATGAGATCAGATTGTTTCAAACAAGTAGATTATAGTTTAAAAGTAAGGCCCGGAATCCATAATATTTTATTTCTATCATAAAAGTTATAACAGAGAGTAATTTAAGTAAGGAATTTAATAGAATGTAACTTTTAAAATTTCAGTACAAAATTTGGACATTAAAAGTAGCTGGGATATTTTGGGGGTGGGTGATGGTTGCGGAAAAGTTTAAATTAATATTATACAGGTAATATCCTATGCTACTTGGATGGTCGTCAGGGGAAGGTGGCGGGTTTAATATTAGGTAGTTATTCACCACTCAATATGAGATCAGATTGTTTCAAACAAGTAGATTATAGTTTAAAAGTAAGGCCCGGAATCCATAATATTTTATTTCTATCATAAAAGCTATAACAGACAGTAATTTAAATAAGGAATTTAATAGAATGTAACTTTTAAAATTTCAGTACAAAATTTGGACATTAAAAGTAGCTGGGATACTTTGGGGTAGGGTGATGGTTGCGGAAAAGTTTAAATTAATATTATACATGTAATATCCTATGCTACTTGGATGGTCGTACGGGAAGGTGGCGGGTTTAATATTAGGTAGTTATTCACCACTCAATATGAGATCAGATTGTTTCAAACAAGTAGATTATAGTTTAAAAGTAAGGCCCGGAATCCATAATATTTTATTTCTATCATAAAAGCTATAACAGAGAGTAATTTAAGTAAGGAATTTAATAGAATGTAACTTTTAAAATTTCAGTACAAAATTTGGACATTAAAAGTAGCTGGGATATTTTGGGGGTGGGTGATGGTTGCGGAAAAGTTTAAATTAATATTATACAGGTAATATCCTATGCTACTTGGATGGTCGTCAGGGGAAGGTGGCGGGTTTAATATTAGGTAGTTATTCACCACTCAATATGAGATCAGATTGTTTCAAACAAGTAGATTATAGTTTAAAAGTAAGGCCCGGAATCCATAATATTTTATTTCTATCATAAAAGCTATAACAGAGAGTAATTTAAGTAAGGAATTTAATAGAATGTAACTTTTAAAATTTCAGTACAAAATTTGGACATTAAAATTAGCTGGGATATTTTGGGGGTGGGTGATGGTTGCGAAAAGTTTAAATTAATATTATTTAAGTAATATCCTATGCTACTTGGATGGTCGTATGGGGAAGGTGGTGGGTTTAATATGAGGCACTTATTCACCACTCAGTATGAGATCTGATTGTTTCAAACAAATAGATTTTAGTTTAAAAGTATGGCTCTGAATCACTAATATTTTATTTATATCATAAAGGTATAACAGAGAGTAATTTAAGTAAGGAATTTAATAGAATGTAACTTTTAAAATTTCAGTACAAAATTTTGACATTAAAAGTAGCTGGGATATTTTGGGGTTGGTGATGGTTGCGGAAAAGTTTAAATTAATATTATACAGGTAATATCCTATGCTACTTGGATGGTCGTCAGGGAAGGTGGCGGGTTTAATATTAGGTAGTTATTCACCACTCAATATGAGATCAGATTGTTTCAAACAAGTAGATTATAGTTTAAAAGTAAGGCCCGGAATCCATAATATTTTATTTCTATCATAAAAGCTATAACAGAGAGTAATTTAAGTAAGGAATTTAATAGAATGTAACTTTTAAAATTTCAGTACAAAATTTGGACACAAAAAGTAATTGGGATGTTTTGGGGGTGGGTGATGGTTGCGGAAAAGTTTAAATTAATATTATACAGGTAATATCCTATTCTACTTGGATGGTCGTCAGGGGAAGGTGGTGGGTTTAATATTAGGTAGTTATTCACCACTCAATATGAGATCAGATTGTTTCAAACAAGTAGATTATAGTTTAAAAGTAAGGCCCGGAATCCATAATATTTTATTTCTATCATAAAAGCTATAACAGAGAGTAATTTAAATAAGGAATTTAATAGAATGTAACTTTTAAAATTTCAGTACAAAATTTGGACACTAAAAGTAGCTGGGATATTTTGGGGGTGGGTGATGGTTGCGGAAAATTTTAAATTATTAGATTACAGTTAATATCCTATGCTACTTGGATGGTTGTCAGGGGAAGGTGGCGGGTTTAATATTAGGTAATTATTCACCACTCAATATGAGATCAGATTGTTTCAAACAAGTAGATTATAGTTTAAAAGTAAGGCCCGGAATCCATAATATTTTATTTCTATCATAAAAGCTATAACAGAGAGTAATTTAAGTAAGGAATTTAATAGAATGTAACTTTTAAAATTTCAGTACAAAATTTTGACATTAAAAGTAGCTGGGATATTTAGGGGGTGGATGGTTGCGGAAAAGGTTAAATTAATATTATACAGGTAATATCCTATGCTACTTGGATGGTCGTCTGGGGAAGGTGGTGGGTTTAATATTAGGCACTTATTCACCACTCAATATGAGATAAGATTGTTTCAAACAAGTAGATTATAGTTAAAAAGTAAGGCCCGGAATCCATAATATTTTATTTCTATCATAAAGCTATAACAGAGAGTAATTTAAGTAAGGAATTTAATAGAATGTAACTTTTAAAATTTCAGTACAAAATTTGGACATTAAAATTAGCTAGGATATTTTGGGGGTGGGTGATGGTTGCGGAAAAGTTTAAATTAATATTATACAGGTAATATCCTATGCTACTTGGATGGTCGTCAGGGGAAGGTGGCGGGTTTAATATTAGGTAGTTATTCACCACTCAATATGAGATCAGATTGTTTCAAACAAGTAGATTATAGTTTAAAAGTAAGGCCCGGAATCCATAATATTTTATTTCTATCATAAAAGCTATAACAGAGAGTAATTTAAGTAAGGAATTTAATAGAATGTAACTTTTAAAATTTCAGTACAAAATTTGGACACTAAAAGTAGCTGGGATATTTTGGGGGTGGGTGATGGTTGCGGAAAATTTTAAATTATTAGATTACAGTTAATATCCTATGCTACTTGGATGGTTGTCAGGGGAAGGTGGCGGGTTTAATATTAGGTAGTTATTCACCACTCAATATGAGATCAGATTGTTTCAAACAAGTAGATTATAGTTTAAAAGTAAGGCCCGGAATCCATAATATTTTATTTCTATCATAAAAGCTATAACAGAGAGTAATTTAAGTAAGGAATTTAATAGAATGTAACTTTTAAAATTTCAGTACAAAATTTTGACATTAAAAGTAGCTGGGATATTTTGGGGGTGGGTGATGGTTGCGGAAAAGTTTAAATTAATATTATACATGTAATATCCTATGCTACTTGGTTGGTCGTTTGGGGAAGGTGGTGGGTTTAATATGAGGCACTTATTCACCACTCAATATGAGATCAGATTGTTTCAAACAAGTAGATTATAGTTTCAAAGTAAGGCCCGGAATCCATAATATTTTATTTCTATCATAAAAGCTATAACAGAGAGTAATTTAAGTAAGGAATTTAATAGAATGTAACTTTTAAAATTTCAGTACAAAATTTGGACATTAAAAATAGCTTTGATATTTTGGGGGTGGGTGATGGTTGCGGAAAAGCTTAAATTAATATTATACAGGTAATATCCTATACTACTTGGATGGTCGTCAGGGGAAGGTGGTGGGTTTAATATTATGTAGTTATTCACCACTCAATATGACATCAGATTGTTTCAAACAAGTAGATTATAGTTTAAAAGTAAGGCCCGGAATCCATAATATTTTATTTCTATCATAAAAGGTATAACAGAGAGTAATTTAAGTAAGGAATTTAATAGAATGTAACTTTTAAAATTTCAGTACAAAATTTGGACATTAAAAGTAGCTGGGATATTTTGGGGGTGGGTGATGGTTGCGGAAAAGTTTAAATTAATATTATACAGGTAATATCCTATGCTACTTGGATGGTCGTCAGGGGAAGGTGGCGGGTTTAATATTAGGTAGTTATTCACCACTCAATATGAGATCAGATTGTTTCAAACAAGTAGATTATAGTTTAAAAGTAAGGCCCGGAATCCATAATATTTTATTTCTATCATAAAAGCTATAACAGAGAGTAATTTAAGTAAGGAATTTAATAGAATGTAACTTTTAAAATTTCAGTACAAAATTTGGACATTAAAAGTAGCTTGGATATTTTGGGGGTGGGTGATGGTTGCGGAAAAGTTTAAATTAATATTATACAGGTAATATCCTATGCTACTTGGATGGTCGTCAGGGGAAGGTGGCGGGTTTAATATTAGGTAGTTATTCACCACTCAATATGAGATCAGATTGTTTCAAACAAGTAGATTATAGTTTAAAAGTAAGGCCCGGAATCCATAATATTTTATTTCTATCATAAAAGCTATAACAGAGAGTAATTTAAGTAAGGAATTTAATAGAATGTAACTTTTAAAATTTCAGTACAAAATTTGGACACAAAAAGTAATTGGGATGTTTTGGGGGTGGGTGATGGTTGCGGAAAAGTTTAAATTAATATTATACAGGTAATATCCTATGCTACTTGGATGGTTGTCAGGGGAAGGTGGCGGGTTTAATATTAGATAGTTATTCACCACTCAATATGAGATCAGATTGTTTCAAACAAGTAGATTATAGTTTAAAAGTAAGGCCCGGAATCCATAATATTTTATTTCTATCATAAAAGCTATAACAGAGAGTAATTTAAGTAAGGAATTTAATAGAATGTAACTTTTAAAATTTCAGTACAAAATTTGGACATTAAAAGTAGCTGGGATATTTTGGGGGTGGGTGATGGTTGCGGAAAAGTTTAAATTAATATTATACAGGTAATATCCTATGCTACTTGGATGGTCGTCAGGGGAAGGTGGCGGGTTTAATATTAGGTAGTTATTCACCACTCAATATGAGATCAGATTGTTTCAAACAAGTAGATTATAGTTTAAAAGTAAGGCCCGGAATCCATAATATTTTATTTCTATCATAAAAGCTATAACAGAGAGTAATTTAAGTAAGGAATTTAATAGAATGTAACTTTTAAAATTTCAGTACAAAATTTGGACATTAAAAGTAGCTGGGATATTTTGGGGGTGGGTGATGGTTGCGGAAAAGTTTAAATTAATATTATACAGGTAATATCCTATGCTACTTGGATGGTCGTCAGGGGAAGGTGGCGGGTTTAATATTAGGTAGTTATTCACCACTCAATATGAGATCAGATTGTTTCAAACAAGTAGATTATAGTTTAAAAGTAAGGCCCGGAATCCATAATATTTTATTTCTATCATAAAAGCTATAACAGAGAGTAATTTAAGTAAGGAATTTAATAGAATGTAACTTTTAAAATTTCAGTACAAAATTTGGACATTAAAATTAGCTGGGATATTTTGGGGGTGGGTGATGGTTGCGGAAAAGTTTAAATTAATATTATACAGGTAATATCCTATGCTACTTGGATGGTCGTATGGGGAAGGTGGTGGGTTTAATATAAGGCACTTATTCACCACTCAATATGAGATAAGATTGTTTCAAACAAGTAGATTATAGTTAAAAAGTAAGGCCCGGAATCCATAATATTTTATTTCTATCATAAAGCTATAACAGAGAGTAATTTAAGTAAGGAATTTAATAGAATGTAACTTTTAAAATTTCAGTACAAAATTTGGACATTAAAAGTAGCTAGGATATTTTGGGGGTGGGTGATGGTTGCGGAAAAGTTTAAATTAATATTATACAGGTAATATCCTATGCTACTTGGATGGTCGTCAGGGGAAGGTGGCGGGTTTAATATTAGGTAGTTATTCACCACTCAATATGAGATCAGATTGTTTCAAACAAGTAGATTATAGTTTAAAAGTAAGGCCCGGAATCCATAATATTTTATTTCTATCATAAAAGCTATAACAGAGAGTAATTTAAGTAAGGAATTTAATAGAATGTAACTTTTAAAATTTCAGTACAAAATTTGGACATTAAAAGTAGCTGGGATATTTTGGGGGTGGGTGATGGTTGCGGAAAAGTTTAAATTAATATTTTACAGTTAATATCCTATGCTACTTGGATGGTCGTCAGGGGAAGGTGGCGGGTTTAATATTAGGTAGTTATTCACCACTCAATATGAGATCAGATTGTTTCAAACAAGTAGATTATAGTTTAAAAGTAAGGCCCGGAATCCATAATATTTTATTTCTATCATAAAAGCTATAACAGAGAGTAATTTAAGTAAGGAATTTAATAGAATGTAACTTTTAAAATTTCAGTACAAAATTTGGACATTAAAAGTAGCTGGGATATTTTGGGGGTGGGTGATGGTTGCGGAAAAGTTTAAATTAATATTATACTGTTAATATCCTATGCTACTTGGATGGTCGTCAGGGGAAGGTGGCGGGTTTAATATTAGGTAGTTATTCACCACTCAATATGAGATCAGATTGTTTCAAACAAGTAGATTATAGTTTAAAAGTAAGGCCCGGAATCCATAATATTTTATTTCTATCATAAAAGCTATAACAGAGAGTAATTTAAGTAAGGAATTTAATAGAATGTAACTTTTAAAATTTCAGTACAAAATTTGGACATTAAAAGTAGCTGGGATATTTTGAGATGGGTGATGGTTGCGGAAAAGTTTAAATTAATATTATACAGGTAATATCCTATGCTACTTGGTTGGTCGTTTGGGGAAGGTGGCGGGTTTAATATGAGGCACTTATTCACCACTCAATATGAGATCAGATTGTTTCAAACAAGTAGATTATAGTTTAAAAGTAAGGCCCGGAATCCATAGTATTTTATTTCTATCATAAAAGCTATAACAGAGAGTAATTTAAGTAAGGAATTTAATAGAATGTAACTTTTAAAATTTCAGTACAAAATTTGGACATTAAAATTAGCTAGGATATTTTGGGGGTGGGTGATGGTTGCGGAAAAGTTTAAATTAATATTATACAGGTAATATCCTATGCTACTTGGATGGTCGTATGGGGAAGGTGGTGGGTTTAATATTAGGCACTTATTCACCACTCAATTTGAGATCAGAATGTTTCAAAGAAGTAGATTATAGTTTAAATGTAAGGCCTGGATTCCATAATATTTTATTTCTATCATAAAAGCTATAACAGAGAGTAATTTAAGTAAGGAATTTAATAGAATGTAACTTTTAAAATTTCAGTACAAAATTTGGACATTAAAAGTAGCTGGGATATTTTGGGGGTGGGTGATGGTTGCGGAAAAGTTTAAATTAATATTATACAGGTAATATCCTATGCTACTTGGATGGTCGTCAGGGGAAGGTGGCGGGTTTAATATTAGGTAGTTATTCACCACTCAATATGAGATCAGATTGTTTCAAACAAGTAGATTATAGTTTAAAAGTAAGGCCCGGAATCCATAATATTTTATTTCTATCATAAAAGGTATAACAGAGAGTAATTTAAGTAAGGAATTTAATAGAATGTAACTTTTAAAATTTCAGTACAAAATTTGGACATTAAAAGTAGCTGGGATATTTTGGGGGTGGGTGATGGTTGCGGAAAAGTTTAAATTAATATTATACAGGTAATATCCTATGCTACTTGGATGGTCGTCTGGGGAAGGTGGCGGGTTTAATATTAGGCACTTATTCACCACTCAATATGAGATCAGATTGTTTCAAACAAGTAGATTATAGTTTCAAAGTAAGGCCTGGAATCCATAATATTTTATTTCTATCATAAAAGTTATAACAGAGAGTAATTTAAGTAAGGAATTTAATAGAATGTAACTTTTAAAATTTCAGTACAAAATTTTGACATTAAATGTAGCTGGGATATTTTGGGGGTGGGTGATGGTTGCGGAAAAGTTTAAATTAATATTTTACAGTTAATATCCTATGCTACTTGGATGGTCGTCTGGGGAAGGTGGCGGGTTTAATATTAGGCACTTATTCACCATTCAATATCAGAGTCAGATTTAATCAAACAATTAAATTTTAGTTTAAAAGTAAGGCCCGTAATCCATAATATTTTATTTCTATCATAAAGCTATAACAGAGAGTAATTTAAGTAAGGAATTTAATAGAAAGTAACTTTTAAAATTTCAGTACAAAATTTTGACATTAAAAGTAGCTGGGATATTTTGGGGGTGGGTGATGGTTGCGGAAAAGTTTAAATTAATATTATACAGGTAATATCCTATGCTACTTGGATGGTCGTATGGGGAAGGTGGCGGGTTTAATATTAGGTAGTAATTCACCACTCAATATGAGATCAGATTGTTTCAAACAAGTAGATTATAGTTTAAAAGTAAGGCCCGGAATCCATAATATTTTATTTCTATCATAAAAGCTATAACAGAGAGTAATTTAAGTAAGGAATTTAATAGAATGTAACTTTTAAAATTTCAGTACAAAATTTGGACATTAAAAGTAGCTGGGATATTTTGGGGGTGGGTGATGGTTGCGGAAAAGTTTAAATTAATATTATACAGGTAATATCCTATGCTACTTGGATGGTCGTCAGGGGAAGGTGGCGGGTTTAATATTAGGTAGTTATTCACCACTCAATATGAGATCAGATTGTTTCAAACAAGTAGATTATAGTTTAAAAGTATGGCTAGAATCCATAATATTTTATTTCTATCATAAAAGCTATAACAGAGAGTAATTTAAGTAAGGAATTTAATAGAATGTAACTTTTAAAATTTCAGTACAAAATTTGGACATTAAAAGTAGCTTGGATATTTTGGGGGTGGGTGATGGTTGCGGAAAAGTTTAAATTAATATTATACAGGTAATATCCTATGCTACTTGGATGGTCGTATGGGGAAGGTGGCGGGTTTAATATTAGGTAGTAATTCACCACTCAATATGAGATCAGATTGTTTCAAACAAGTAGATTTTAGTTTAAAAGTAAGCTTCGGAATCCATAATATTTTATTTCTATCATAAAAGCTATAACAGAGAGTAATTTAAGTAAGGAATTTAATAGAATGTAACTTTTAAAATTTCAGTACAAAATTTGGACATTAAAAGTAGCTGGGATATTTTGGGGGTGGGTGATGGTTGCGGAAAAGTTTAAATTAATATTATACAGGTAATATCCTATGCTACTTGGATGGTCGTCAGGGGAAGGTGGCGGGTTTAATATTAGGTAGTTATTCACCACTCAATATGAGATCAGATTGTTTCAAACAAGTAGATTATAGTTTAAAAGTAAGGCCCGGAATCCATAATATTTTATTTCTATCATAAAAGCTATAACAGAGAGTAATTTAAGTAAGGAATTTAATAGAATGTAACTTTTAAAATTTCAGTACAAAATTTGGACATTAAAAGTAGCTGGGATATTTTGGGGGTGGGTGATGGTTGCGGAAAAGTTTAAATTAATATTATACAGGTAATATCCTATGCTACTTGGATGGTCGTCAGGGGAAGGTGGCGGGTTTAATATTAGGTAGTTATTCACCACTCAATATGAGATCAGATTGTTTCAAACAAGTAGATTATAGTTTAAAAGTAAGGCCCGGAATCCATAATATTTTATTTCTATCATAAAAGCTATAACAGAGAGTAATTTAAGTAAGGAATTTAATAGAATATAACTTTTAAAATTTCAGTACAAAATTTTGACATTAAAAGTAGCTGGGATATTTTGGGGGTGGGTGATGGTTGCGGAAAAGTTTAAATTAATATTATACATGTAATATCCTATGCTACTTGGTTGGTCGTTTGGGGAAGGTGGCGGGTTTAATATGAGGCACTTATTCACCACTCAATATGAGATCAGATTGTTTCAAACAAGTAGATTATAGTTTAAAAGTAAGGCCTGGAATCCATAATATTTTATTTCTATCATAAAAGTTATAACAGAGAGTAATTTAAGTAAGGAATTTAATAGAATGTAACTTTTAAAATTTCAGTACAAAATTTTGACATTAAATGTAGCTGGGATATTTTGGGGGTGGGTGATGGTTGCGGAAAAGTTTAAATTAATATTATACAGGTAATATCCTATGCTACTTGGATGGTCGTCTGGGGAAGGTGGTGGGTTTAATATTAGGCACTTATTCACCACTCAATTTGAGATCAGAATGTTTCAAACAAGTAGATTATAGTTTAAATGTAAGGCGCTGAATCCATAATATTTTATTTCTATCATAAAAGCTATAACAGAGAGTAATTTAAGTAAGGAATTTAATAGAATGTAACTTTTAAAATTTCAGTACAAAATTTGGACATTAAAAGTAGCTGGGATATTTTGGGGTAGGGTGATGGTTGCGGAAAAGTTTAAATTAATATTATACAGGTAATATCCTATGCTACTTGGATGGTCGTCTGGGGAAGGTGGCGGGTTTAATATGAGGAACTTATTCACCACTCAATATGAGATCAGATTGTTTCAAACAAGTAGATTATAGTTTAAAAGTAAGGCCCGGAATCCATAATATTTTATTTCTATCATAAAAGGTATAACAGAGAGTAATTTAAGTAAGGAATTTAATAGAATGTAACTTTTAAAATTTCAGTACAAAATTTGGACATTAAAAGTAGCTGGGATATTTTGGGGGTGGGTGATGGTTGCGGAAAAGTTTAAATTAATATTATACAGGTAATATCCTATGCTACTTGGATGGTCGTCAGGGGAAGGTGGCGGGTTTAATATTAGGTAGTTATTCACCACTCAATATGAGATCAGATTGTTTCAAACAAGTAGATTATAGTTTAAAAGGGCCCTGAATCCATAATATTTTATTTCTATCATAAAAGGTATAACAGAGAGTAATTTAAGTAAGGAATTTAATAGAATGTAACTTTTAAAATTTCAGTACAAAATTTGGACATTAAAAGTAGCTGGGATATTTTGGGGGTGGGTGATGGTTGCGGAAAAGTTTAAATTAATATTATACAGGTAATATCCTATGCTACTTGGATGGTCGTCATTGGAAGGTGGCGGGTTTAATATTAGTAAGTTATTCATCACTCAATATGAGATCAGATTGTTTCAAACAAGTAGATTATAGTTTAAAAGTAAGGCCCGGAATCCATAATATTTTATTTCTATCATAAAAGCTATAACAGAGAGTAATTTAAGTAAGGAATTTAATAGAATGTAACTTTTAAAATTTCAGTACAAAATTTGGACATTAAAAGTAGCTGGGATATTTTGGGGGTGGGTGATGGTTGCGGAAAAGTTTAAATTAATATTATACAGGTAATATCCTATGCTACTTGGATGGTCGTCAGGGGAAGGTGGCGGGTTTAATATTAGGTAGTTATTCACCACTCAATATGAGATCAGATTGTTTCAAACAAGTAGATTATAGTTTAAAAGTAAGGCCCGGAATCCATAATATTTTATTTCTATCATAAAAGCTATAACAGAGAGTAATTTAAGTAAGGAATTTAATAGAATGTAACTTTTAAAATTTCAGTACAAAATTTGGACATTAAAAATAGCTGGGATATTTTGGGGGTGGGTGATGGTTGCGGAAAAGTTTAAATTAATATTATACAGGTAATATCCTATGCTACTTGGATGGTCGTCAGGGGAAGGTGGCGGGTTTAATATTAGGTAGTTATTCACCACTCAATATGAGATCAGATTGTTTCAAACAAGTAGATTATAGTTTAAAAGAAAGGCCGGAATCCATAATATTTTATTTCTATCATAAAAGGTATAACAGAGAGTAATTTAAGTAAGGAATTTAATAGAATGTAACTTTTAAAATTTCAGTACAAAATTTGGACATTAAAAGTAGCTGGGATATTTTGGGGGTGGGTGATGGTTGCGGAAAATTTTAAATTAATATTATACAGTTAATATCCTATGCTACTTGGATGGTCGTCTGGGGAAGGTGGCGGGTTTAATATGAGGCACTTATTCACCACTCAATATGAGATCAGATTGTTTCAAACAAGTAGATTATAGTTTGAAAGTAAGGCCCGGAATCCATAGTATTTTATTTCTATCATAAAAGTTATAACAGAGAGTAATTTAAGTAAGGAATTTAATAGAATGTAACTTTTAAAATTTCAGTACAAAATTTGGACACTAAAAGTAGCTGGGATATTTTGGGGGTGGGTGATGGTTGCGGAAAAGTTTAAATTAATATTATACAGGTAATATCCTATGCTACTTGGATGGTCGTCAGGGAAGGTGGTGGGTTTTATATTAGGTAGTTATTCACTACTCAATATGAGATCAGATTGTTTCAAACAAATAGATTATAGTTTAAAAGTAAGGCCCGGATCCATAATATTTTATTTCTATCATAAAAGCTATAACAGAGAGTAATTTAAGTAAGGAATTTAATAGAATGTAACTTTTAAAATTTCAGTACAAAATTTGGACATTAAAAGTAGCTGGGATATTTTGGGGGTGGGTGATGGTTGCGGAAAAGTTTAAATTAATATTATACAGGTAATATCCTATGCTACTTGGATGGTCGTCAGGGGAAGGTGGCGGGTTTAATATTAGGTAGTTATTCACCACTCAATATGAGATCAGATTGTTTCAAACAAGTAGATTATAGTTTAAAAGTAAGGCCCGGAATCCATAATATTTTATTTCTATCATAAAAGCTATAACAGAGAGTAATTTAAGTAAGGAATTTAATAGAATGTAACTTTTAAAATTTCAGTACAAAATTTGGACATTAAAAGTAGCTGGGATATTTTGGGGGTGGGTGATGGTTGCGGAAAAGTTTAAATTAATATTATACAGGTAATATCCTATGCTACTTGGATGGTCGTCAGGGAAGGTGGCGGGTTTAATATTAGGTAGTTATTCACCACTCAATATGAGATCAGATTGTTTCAAACAAGTAGATTATAGTTTAAAAGTAAGGCCCGGAATCCATAATATTTTATTTCTATCATAAAAGCTATAACAGAGAGTAATTTAAGTAAGGAATTTAATAGAATGTAACTTTTAAAATTTCAGTACAAAATTTGGACACTAAAAGTAGCTTGGATATTTTGGGGTGGGTGATGGTTGCGGAAAAGTTTAAATTAATATTATACAGGTAATATCCTATGCTACTTGGATGGTCGTCAGGGGAAGGTGGCGGGTTTAATATTAGGTAGTTATTCACCACTCAATATGAGATCAGATTGTTTCAAACAAGTAGATTATAGTTTAAAAGTAAGGCCCGGAATCCATAATATTTTATTTCTATCATAAAAGCTATAACAGAGAGTAATTTAAGTAAGGAATTTAATAGAATGTAACTTTTAAAATTTCAGTACAAAATTTTGACATTTAAAGTAGATGGGATATTTTGGGGGTGGGTGATGGTTGCGGAAAAAATTTAAATTAATATTATACAGGTAATATCCTATTCTACTTGGATGGTCGTCAGAAGAAGGTGGCGGGTTTAATATTAGGCATTTATTCACCACTCAATATGAGATCATATTGATTCAAACAAATAGAATATAGTTTAAAAGTAATTCCTGGAATCCATAATATTTTATTTCTATCATAAAAGCTATAACAGAGAGTAATTTAAGTAAGGAATTTAATAGAATGTAACTTTTAAAATTTCAGTACAAAATTTGGACATTAAAAATAGCTTTGATATTTTGGGGGTGGGTGATGGTTGCGGAAAAGTTTAAATTAATATTATTTAAGTAATATCCTATGCTACTTGGATGGTCGTATGGGGAAGGTGGTGGGTTTAATATTAGGTAGTTATTCACCACTCAATATGAGATCAGATTGTTTCAAACAAGTAGATTATAGTTTAAAAGTAAGGTCCGGAATCCATAATATTTTATTTCTATCATAAAAGCTATAACAGAGAGTAATTTAAGTAAGGAATTTAATAGAATGTAACTTTTAAAATTTCAGTACAAAATTTGGACATTAAAAGTAGCTTTGATATTTTGGGGGTGGGTGATGGTTGCGGAAAAGTTTAAATTAATATTATACAGGTAATATCCTATGCTACTTGGATGGTCGTCAGGGGAAGGTGGCGGGTTTAATATTAGGTAGTTATTCACCACTCAATATGAGATCAGATTGTTTCAAACAAGTAGATTATAGTTTAAAAGTAAGGCCCGGAATCCATAATATTTTATTTCTATCATAAAAGCTATAACAGAGAGTAATTTAAGTAAGGAATTTAATAGAATGTAACTTTTAAAATTTCAGTACAAAATTTGGACATTAAAAGTAGCTGGGATATTTTGGGGGTGGGTGATGGTTGCGGAAAAGTTTAAATTAATATTATACAGGTAATATCCTATGCTACTTGGATGGTCGTCAGGGGAAGGTGGCGGGTTTAATATTAGGTACTTATTCACCACTCAATATGAGATCAGATTGTTTCAAACAAGTAGATTATAGTTTAAAAGTAAGGCCCGGAATCCATAATATTTTATTTCTATCATAAAAGCTATAACAGAGAGTAATTTAAGTAAGGAATTTAATAGAATGTAACTTTTAAAATTTCAGTACAAAATTTGGACATTAAAAGTAGCTGGGATATTTTGGGGGTGGGTGATGGTTGCGGAAAAGTTTAAATTAATATTATACATGTAATATCCTATGCTACTTGGTTGGTCGTTTGGGGAAGGTGGCGGGTTTAATATGAGGCACTTATTCACCACTCAATATGAGATCAGATTGTTTCAAACAAGTAGATTATAGTTTAAAAGTAAGGCCCGGAATCCATAATATTTTATTTCTATCATAAAAGCTATAACAGAGAGTAATTTAAGTAAGGAATTTAATAGAATGTAACTTTTAAAATTTCAGTACAAAATTTGGACATTAAAAGTAGCTGGGATATTTTGGGGGTGGTTGATGGTTGCGGAAAATTTTAAATTAATATTATACAGTTAATATCCTATGCTACTTGGATGGTCGTCATTGGAAGGTGGCGGGTTTAATATTAGGTAGTTATTCACCACTCAATATGAGATCAGATTGTTTCAAACAAGTAGATTATAGTTTAAAAGTAAGGCCCGGAATCCATAATATTTTATTTCTATCATAAAAGCTATAACAGAGAGTAATTTAAGTAAGGAATTTAATAGAATGTAACTTTTAAAATTTCAGTACAAAATTTGGACATTAAAAGTAGCTGGGATATTTTGGGGGTGGGTGATGGTTGCGGAAAAGTTTAAATTAATATTATACTGTTAATATCCTATGCTACTTGGATGGTCGTCTGGGGAAGGTGGTGGGTTTAATATTAGGCCATTATTCACCACTCAATATGAGATCAGATTGTTTCAAACAAGTAGATTATAGTTTAAAAGTAAGGCCCGGAATCCATAATATTTTATTTCTATCATAAAAGGTATAACAGAGAGTAATTTAAGTAAGGAATTTAATAGAATGTAACTTTTAAAATTTCAGTACAAAATTTGGACATTAAAAGTAGCTGGGATATTTTGGGGGTGGGTGATGGTTGCGGAAAAGTTTAAATTAATATTATACAGGTAATATCCTATGCTACTTGGATGGTCGTCAGGGGAAGGTGGCGGGTTTAATATTAGGTAGTTATTCACCACTCAATATGAGATCAGATTGTTTCAAACAAGTAGATTATAGTTTAAAAGTAAGGCCCGGAATCCATAATATTTTATTTCTATCATAAAAGCTATAACAGAGAGTAATTTAAGTAAGGAATTTAATAGAATGTAACTTTTAAAATTTCAGTACAAAATTTGGACATTAAAAGTAGCTGGGATATTTTGGGGTGGGTGATGGTTGCGGAAAAGTTTAAATTAATATTATACAGGTAATATCCTATGCTACTTGGATGGTCGTCAGGGGAAGGTGGCGGGTTTAATATTAGGTAGTTATTCACCACTCAATATGAGATCAGATTGTTTCAAACAAGTAGATTATAGTTTAAAAGTAAGGCCTGGAATCCATAATATTTTATTTCTATCATAAAAGCTATAACAGAGAGTAATTTAAGTAAGGAATTTAATAGAATGTAACTTTTAAAATTTCAGTACAAAATTTGGACACAAAAAGTAATTGGGATGTTTTGGGGGTGGGTGATGGTTGCGGAAAAGTTTAAATTAATATTATACAGGTAATATCCTATGCTACTTGGATGGTCGTCTGGGGAAGGTGGTGGGTTTAATATTAGGCACTTATTCACCACTCAATTTGAGATCAGAATGTTTCAAACAAGTAGATTATAGTTTAAATGTAAGGCCCGGAATCCATAATATTTTATTTCTATCATAAAAGCTATAACAGAGAGTAATTTAAGTAAGGAATTTAATAGAATGTAACTTTTAAAATTTCAGTACAAAATTTTGACATTAAAAGTAGCTGGGATATTTTGGGGGTGGGTGATGGTTGCGGAAAAGTTTAAATTAATATTATACAGGTAATATCCTATGCTACTTGGATGGTCGTTTGGGGAAGGTGGCGGGTTTAATATTAGGTAGTAATTCACCACTCAATATGAGATCAGATTGTTTCAAACAAGTAGATTATAGTTTAAAAGTAAGGCCCGGAATCCATAATATTTTATTTCTATCATAAAAGCTATAACAGAGAGTAATTTAAGTAAGGAATTTAATAGAATGTAACTTTTAAAATTTCAGTACAAAATTTGGACATTAAAAGTAGCTGGGATATTTTGGGGTGGGTGATGGTTGCGGAAAAGTTTTAATTAATATTATACAGGTAATATCCTATGCTACTTGGATGGTCGTCAGGGAAGGTGGTGGGTTTAATATTAGGTAATTATTCACCACTCAATATGAGATCAGATTGTTTCAAACAAGTAGATTATAGTTTAAAAGTAAGGCCCGGAATCCATAATATTTTATTTCTATCATAAAAGCTATAACAGAGAGTAATTTAAGTAAGGAATTTAATAGAATGTAACTTTTAAAATTTCAGTACAAAATTTGGACACTAAAAGTAGCTTGGATATTTTGGGGGTGGGTGATGGTTGCGGAAAAGTTTAAATTAATATTATACAGGTAATATCCTATGCTACTTGGATGGTCGTCAGGGGAAGGTGGCGGGTTTAATATTAGGTAGTTATTCACCACTCAATATGAGATCAGATTGTTTCAAACAAATAGATTATAGTTTAAAAGTAAGGCTCGGATTCCATAATATTTTATTTCTATCATAAAAGCTATAACAGAGAGTAATTTAAGTAAGGAATTTAATAGAATGTAACTTTTAAAATTTCAGTACAAAATTTGGACATTAAAAGTAGCTTGGATATTTTGGGGGTGGGTGATGGTTGCGGAAAAGTTTAAATTAATATTATACAGGTAATATCCTATGCTACTTGGATGGTCGTCAGGGGAAGGTGGCGGGTTTAATATTAGGTAGTTATTCACCACTCAATATGAGATCAGATTGTTTCAAACAAGTAGATTATAGTTTAAAAGTAAGGCCTGAATCCATAATATTTTATTTCTATCATAAAAGCTATAACAGACAGTAATTTAAATAAGGAATTTAATAGAATGTAACTTTTAAAATTTCAGTACAAAATTTGGACATTAAAAGTAGCTGGGATATTTTGGGGGTGGGTGATGGTTGCGGAAAAGTTTAAATTAATATTATACAGGTAATATCCTATGCTACTTGGATGGTTGTCAGGGGAAGGTGGCGGGTTTAATATTAGGTAATTATTCACCACTCAATATGAGATCAGATTGTTTCAAACAAGTAGATTATAGTTTAAAAGTAAGGCCCGGAATCCATAATATTTTATTTCTATCATAAAAGCTATAACAGAGAGTAATTTAAGTAAGGAATTTAATAGAATGTAACTTTTAAAATTTCAGTACAAAATTTGGACAAAAAAGTAATTGGGATGTTTTGGGGGTGGGTGATGGTTGCGGAAAAGTTTCAATTAATATTATGCAGGTAATATCCTATGCTACTTGGATGGTCGTATGGGGAAGGTGGCGGGTTTAATATTAGGTAGTAATTCACCACTCAATATGAGATCAGATTGTTTCAAACAAGTAGATTATAGTTTAAAAGTAAGGCCCGGAATCCATAATATTTTATTTCTATCATAAAAGCTATAACAGAGAGTAATTTAAGTAAGGAATTTAATAGAATGTAACTTTTAAAATTTCAGTACAAAATTTGGACATTAAAAATATTTGGGATATTTTGGGGGTGGGTGATGGTTGCGGAAAAGTTTAAATTAATATTATACAGGTAATATCCTATGCTACTTGGATGGTCGTCAGGGGAAGGTGGCGGATATAATATTAGGTAGTTATTCACCACTCAATATGAGATCAGATTGTTTCAAACAAGTAGATTATAGTTTAAAAGTAAGGCCCGGAATCCATAATATTTTATTTCTATCATAAAAGCTATAACAGAGAGTAATTTAAGTAAGGAATTTAATAGAATGTAACTTTTAAAATTTCAGTACAAAATTTTGACATTAAAAGTAGCTGGGATATTTTGGGGGTGGGTGATGGTTGCGGAAAAGTTTAAATTAATATTATACAGGTAATATCCTATGCTACTTGGATGGTCGTCAGGGTAAGGTGGCGGGTTTAATATTAGGCACTTATTCACCACTCAATATGAGATCAGATTGTTTCAAACAAGTAGATTATAGTTTAAAAGTAAGGCCCGGAATCCATAATATTTTATTTCTATCATAAAAGCTATAACAGAGAGTAATTTAAGTAAGGAATTTAATAGAATGTAACTTTTAAAATTTCAGTACAAAATTTGGACATTAAAAGTAGCTGGGATATTTTGGGGGTGGGTGATGGTTGCGGAAAAGTTTAAATTAATATTATACAGGTAATATCCTATGCTACTTGGATGGTCGTCCTGGGAAAGTGGCGGGTTTAATATTAGGTAGTTATTCACCACTCAATATGAGATCAGATTGTTTCAAACAAGTAGATTATAGTTTAAAAGTAAGGCCCGGAATCCATAATATTTTATTTCTATCATAAAAGCTATAACAGAGAGTAATTTAAGTAAGGAATTTAATAGAATGTAACTTTTAAAATTTCAGTACAAAATTTGGACACTAAAAGTAGCTGGGATATTTTGGGGGTGGGTGATGGTTGCGGAAAAGTTTAAATTAATATTATACAGGTAATATCCTATGCTACTTGGATGGTCGTCAGGGAAGGTGGCGGGTTTAATATTAGGTAGTTATTCACCACTCAATATGAGATCAGATTGTTTCAAACAAGTAGATTATAGTTTAAAAGTAAGGCCCGGAATCCATAATATTTTATTTCTATCATAAAAGCTATAACAGAGAGTAATTTAAGTAAGGAATTTAATAGAATGTAACTTTTAAAATTTCAGTACAAAATTTGGACATTAAAAGTAGCTGGGATATTTTGGGGGTGGGTGATGGTTGCGGAAAAGTTTAAATTAATATTATTTAAGTAATATCCTATGCTACTTGGATGGTCGTATGGGGAAGGTGGTGGGTTTAATATTAGGCACTTATTCACCATTCAATATGAGAGTCAGATTGTTTCAAACAAGTAGATTATAGTTTAAAAGTAAGGCCCGGAATCCATAATATTTTATTTCTATCATAAAAGGTATAACAGAGAGTAATTTAAGTAAGGAATTTAATAGAATGTAACTTTTAAAATTTCAGTACAAAATTTGGACATTAAAAGTAGCTGGGATATTTTGAGGTGGGTGATGGTTGCGGAAAAGTTTAAATTAATATTATACAGGTAATATCCTATGCTACTTGGATGGTCGTCAGGGGAAGGTGGCGGGTTTAATATTAGGTAGTTATTCACCACTCAATATGAGATCAGATTGTTTCAAACAAGTAGATTATAGTTTAAAAGTAAGGCCGGAATCCATAATATTTTATTTCTATCATAAAAGCTATAACAGAGAGTAATTTAAGTAAGGAATTTAATAGAATGTAACTTTTAAAATTTCAGTACAAAATTTGGACATTAAAAGTAGCTGGGATATTTTGGGGGTGGGTGATGGTTGCGGAAAAGTTTAAATTAATATTATACAGGTAATATCCTATGCTACTTGGATGGTCGTCAGGGGAAGGTGGCGGGTTTAATATTAGGTAGTTATTCACCACTCAATATGAGATCAGATTGTTTCAAACAAGTAGATTATAGTTTAAAAGTAAGGCCCGGAATCCATAATATTTTATTTCTATCATAAAAGCTATAACAGAGAGTAATTTAAGTAAGGAATTTAATAGAATGTAACTTTTAAAATTTCAGTACAAAATTTGGACATTAAAAGTAGCTGGGATATTTTGGGGAGGGGTGATGGTTGCGGAAAAGGTTAAATTAATATTATACAAGTAATATCCTATGCTACTTGGATGGTCGTCTGGGGAAGGTGGTGGGTTTAATATTAGGCACTTATTCACCACTCAATATGAGATCAGATTGTTTCAAACAAGTAGATTATAGTTTAAAAGTAAGGCCCGGAATCCATAATATTTTATTTCTATCATAAAAGCTATAACAGAGAGTAATTTAAGTAAGGAATTTAATAGAATGTAACTTTTAAAATTTCAGTACAAAATTTGGACATTAAAAGTAGCTAGGATATTTTGGGGGTGGGTGATGGTTGCGGAAAATTTTAAATTAATATTATACAGTTAATATCCTATGCTACTTGGATGGTCGTCTGGGGAAGGTGGCGGGTTTAATATTAGGCATTTATTCACCACTCAATATGAGATCAGATTGTTTCAAACAAGTAGATTATAGTTTAAAAGTAAGGGCCGGAATCCATAATATTTTATTTCTATCATAAAAGGTTTAACAGAGAGTAATTTAAGTAAGGAATTTAATAGAATGTAACTTTTAAAATTTCAGTACAAAATTTTGACATTAAAAGTAGCTGGGATATTTTGGGGGTGGGTGATGGTTGCGGAAAAGTTTAAATTAATATTATATAAGTAATATCCTATGCTACTTGGATGGTCGTCTGGGGAAGGTGGTGGGTTTAATATTAGGCACTTATTCACCACTCAATATGAGATAAGATTGTTTCAAACAAGTAGATTATAGTTAAAAAGTAAGGCCCGGAATCCATAATATTTTATTTCTATCATAAAAGGTATAACAGAGAGTAATTTAAGTAAGGAATTTAATAGAATGTAACTTTTAAAATTTCAGTACAAAATTTGGACATTAAAAGTAGCTGGGATATTTTGGGGTAGGGTGATGGTTGCGGAAAAGTTTAAATTAATATTATACAGGTAATATCCTATGCTACTTGGATGGTCGTCAGGGGAAGGTGGCGGGTTTAATATTAGGTATTTATTCACCACTCAATATGAGATCAGATTGTTTCAAACAAGTAGATTATAGTTTAAGGCCCGGAATACCAAATATTTTATTTCGATCAAAAAAGCTATAACAGAGAGTAATTTAAGTAAGGAATTTAATAGAATGTAACTTTTAAAATTTCAGTTCAAAATTTGGACATTAAAAATATTTGGGATATTTTGGGGGTGGGTGATGGTTGCGGAAAAGTTTAAATTAATATTATACAGTTAATATCCTATGCTACTTGGATGGTCGTCTGGGGAAGGTGGCGGGTTTAATATGAGGCACTTATTCACCACTCAATATGAGATCAGATTGTTTCAAACAAGTAGATTATAGTTTAAAAGTAAGGCCCGGAATCCATAATATTTTATTTCTATCATAAAAGCTATAACAGAGAGTAATTTAAGTAAGGAATTTAATAGAATGTAACTTTTAAAATTTCAGTACAAAATTTGGACATTAAAAGTAGCTGGGATATTTTGGGGGTGGGTGATGGTTGCGGAAAAGTTTAAATTAATATTATACAGGTAATATCCTATGCTACTTGGATGGTCGTATGGGGAAGGTGGCGGGTTTAATATTAGGTAGTAATTCACCACTCAATATGAGATCAGATTGTTTCAAACAAGTAGATTATAGTTTAAAAGTAAGGCCCGGAATCCATAATATTTTATTTCTATCATAAAAGCTATAACAGAGAGTAATTTAAGTAAGGAATTTAATAGAATGTAACTTTTAAAATTTCAGTACAAAATTTGGACATTAAAAGTAGCTGGGATATTTTGGGGGTGGGTGATGGTTGCGGAAAAGTTTAAATTAATATTATACAGGTAATATCCTATGCTACTTGGATGGTCGTCTGGGGAAGGTGGCGGGTTTAATATTAGGCACTTATTCACCACTCAATATGAGATCAGATTGTTTCAAACAAGTAGATTATAGTTTAAAAGTAAGGACCGGAATCCATAATATTTTATTTCTATCATAAAAGCTATAACAGAGAGTAATTTAAGTAAGGAATTTAATAGAATGTAACTTTTAAAATTTCAGTACAAAATTTGGACATTAAAAGTAGCTGGGATATTTTGGGGGTGGGTGATGGTTGCGGAAAAGTTTAAATTAATATTATACAGGTAATATCCTATGCTACTTGGATGGTCGTCTGGGGAAGGTGGCGGGTTTAATATTAGGTATTTATTCACCACTCAATATGAGATCAGATTGTTTCAAACAAGTAGATTATAGTTTCAAAGTAAGGCCCGGAATCCATAATATTTTATTTCTATCATAAAAGTTATAACAGAGAGTAATTTAAGTAAGTAATTTAATAGAATGTAACTTTTAAAATTTCAGTACAAAATTTTGACATTAAATGTAGCTGGGATATTTTGGGGGTGGGTGATGGTTGCGGAAAAGTTTAAATTAATATTATACAGGTAATATCCTATGCTACTTGGATGGTCTTCTGGGGAAGGTGGTGGGTTTAATATTAGGCACTTATTCACCACTCAATATGAGATAAGATTGTTTCAAACAAGTAGATTATAGTTTCAAAGTAAGGCCCGGAATCCATAATATTTTATTTCTATCATAAAAGTTATAACAGAGAGTAATTTAAGTAAGGAATTTAATAGAATGTAACTTTTAAAATTTCAGTACAAAATTTGGACATTAAAAGTAGCTGGGATATTTTGGGGGTGGGTGATGGTTGCGGAAAAGTTTAAATTAATATTATACAGGTAATATCCTATGCTACTTGGATGGTCGTCAGGGGAAGGTGGCGGGTTTAATATTAGGTAGTTATTCACCACTCAATATGAGATCAGATTGTTTCAAACAAGTAGATTATAGTTTAAAAGTAAGGCCCGGAATCCATAATATTTTATTTCTATCATAAAAGCTATAACAGAGAGTAATTTAAGTAAGGAATTTAATAGAATGTAACTTTTAAAATTTCAGTACAAAATTTGGACATTAAAAGTAGCTGGGATATTTTGGGGGTGGGTGATGGTTGCGGAAAAGTTTAAATTAATATTATACAGGTAATATCCTATGCTACTTGGATGGTCGTCAGGGGAAGGTGGCGGGTTTAATATTAGGTAGTTATTCACCACTCAATATGAGATCAGATTGTTTCAAACAAGTAGATTATAGTTTAAAAGTAAGGACCTGAATCCATAATATTTTATTTCTATCATAAAAGCTATAACAGAGAGTAATTTAAGTAAGGAATTTAATAGAATGTAACTTTTAAAATTTCAGTACAAAATTTTGACATTAAATGTAGCTGGGATATTTTGGGGGTGGGTGATGGTTGCGGAAAAGTTTAAATTAATATTATACATGTAATATCCTATGCTACTTGGATGGTCGTTTGGGGAAGGTGGCGGGTTTAATATTAGGCACTTATTCACCACTCAATATGAGATCAGATTGTTTCAAACAAGTAGATTATAGTTTAAAAGTAAGGCCTGGAATCCATAATATTTTATTTCTATCATAAAAGCTATAACAGAGAGTAATTTAAATAAGGAATTTAATAGAATGTAACTTTTAAAATTTCAGTACAAAATTTTGACATTAAAAGTAGCTGGGATATTTAGGGTGGGTGATGGTTGCGGAAAAGGTTAAATTAATATTATTTAAGTAATATGCTATGCAACCTGGATGGTCGTTTTGGGAATCTGGAGGGTTTATTATTAGGTAGTTATTCACCACTCAATATGAGATCAGATTGTTTCAAACAAGTAGATTATAGTTTAAAAGTAAGGCCCGGAATCCATAATATTTTATTTCTATCATAAAAGCTATAACAGAGAGTAATTTAAGTAAGGAATTTAATAGAATGTAACTTTTAAAATTTCAGTACAAAATTTGGACATTAAAAGTAGCTGGGATATTTTGGGGGTGGGTGATGGTTGCGGAAAAGTTTAAATTAATATTATACAGTTAATATCCTATGCTACTTGGATGGTCGTCAGGGAAGGAGGCGGGTTTAATATTAGGTAGTTATTCACCACTCAATATGAGATCAGATTGTTTCAAACAAGTAGATTATAGTTTAAAAGTAAGGCCCGGAATCCATAATATTTTATTTCTATCATAAAAGCTATAACAGAGAGTAATTTAAGTAAGGAATTTAATAGAATGTAACTTTTAAAATTTCAGTACAAAATTTGGACATTAAAAGTAGCTGGGATATTTTGAGATGGGTGATGGTTGCGGAAAAGTTTAAATTAATATTATACAGGTAATATCCTATGCTACTTGGATGGTCGTCAGGTTCTAAGCTGGCGGGTTTAATGTTAGGCACTTATTCACCACTCAATATGAGATCAGATTGTTTCAAACAAGTAGATTATAGTTAAAAAGTAAGGCCCGGAATCCATAATATTTTATTTCTATCATAAAAGCTATAACAGAGAGTAATTTAAGTAAGGAATTTAATAGAATGTAACTTTTAAAATTTCAGTACAAAATTTGGACATTAAAAGTAGCTGGGATACTTTGGGGTAGGGTGATGGTTGCGGAAAAGTTTAAATTAATATTATACAGGTAATATCCTATGCTACTTGGATGGTCGTTTTGGGAATGTGGCGGGTTTATTATTAGGTAGTTATTAAACACTCAATATGAGATCAGATTGTTTCAAACAAGTAGATTATAGTTTCAAAGTAAGGCCTGGAATCCATAATATTTTATTTCTATCATAAAAGTTATAACAGAGAGTAATTTAAGTAAGTAATTTAATAGAATGTAACTTTTAAAATTTCAGTACAAAATTTTGACATTAAATGTAGCTGGGATATTTTGGGGGTGGGTGATGGTTGCGGAAAAGTTTAAATTAATATTATACAGGTAATATCCTATGCTACTTGGATGGTCGTCTGGGGAAGGTGGTGGGTTTAATATTAGGCACTTATTAAACACTCAATTTGAGATCAGAATGTTTCAAACAAGTAGATTATAGTTTCAAAGTAAGGCCCGGAATCCATAATATTTTATTTCTATCATAAATGTTTAACAGAGAGTAATTTAAGTAAGGAATTTAATAGAATGTAACTTTTAAAATTTCAGTACAAAATTTTGACATTAAAAGTAGCTGGGATATTTTGGGGGTGGGTGATGGTTGCGGAAAAGTTTAAATTAATATTATACAGGTAATATCCTATGCTACTTGGATGGTCGTCAGGGGAAGGTGGCGGGTTTAATATTAGGTAGTTATTCACCACTCAATATGAGATCAGATTGTTTCAAACAAGTAGATTATAGTTTAAAAGTAAGGCCCGGAATCCATAATATTTTATTTCTATCATAAAAGCTATAACAGAGAGTAATTTAAGTAAGGAATTTAATAGAATGTAACTTTTAAAATTTCAGTACAAAATTTGGACATTAAAAGTAGCTGGGATATTTTGGGGGTGGGTGATGGTTGCGGAAAAGTTTAAATTAATATTATACAGGTAATATCCTATGCTACTTGGATGGTCGTCAGGGGAAGGTGGCGGGTTTAATATTAGGTAGTTATTCACCACTCAATATGAGATCAGATTGTTTCAAACAAGTAGATTATAGTTTAAAAGTAAGGCCCGGAATCCATAATATTTTATTTCTATCATAAAAGCTATAACAGAGAGTAATTTAAGTAAGGAATTTAATAGAATGTAACTTTTAAAATTTCAGTACAAAATTTGGACATTAAAAGTAGCTGGGATATTTTGGGGGTGGGTGATGGTTGCGGAAAAGTTTAAATTAATATTATACAGGTAATATCCTATGCTACTTGGATGGTCGTCAGGGGAAGGTGGCGGGTTTAATATTAGGTAGTTATTCACCACTCAATATGAGATCAGATTGTTTCAAACAAGTAGATTATAGTTTAAAAGTAAGGCCCGGAATCCATAATATTTTATTTCTATCATAAAAGCTATAACAGAGAGTAATTTAAGTAAGGAATTTAATAGAATGTAACTTTTAAAATTTCAGTACAAAATTTGGACATTAAAATTAGCTGGGATATTTTGGGGGTGGGTGATGGTTGCGGAAAAGTTTAAATTAATATTATACAGGTAATATCCTATGCTACTTGGATGGTCGTCTGGGGAAGGTGGCGGGTTTAATATTAGGCACTTATTCACCACTCAATATGAGATCAGATTGTTTCAAACAAGTAGATTATAGTTTAAAAGTAAGGCCCGGAATCCATAATATTTTATTTCTATCATAAAAGGTTTAACAGAGAGTAATTTAAGTAAGGAATTTAATAGAATATAACTTTTAAAATTTCAGTACAAAATTTTGACATTAAAAGTAGCTGGGATATTTTGGGGGTGGGTGATGGTTGTGGAAAAGTTTAAATTAATATTATACAGGTAATATCCTATGCTACTTGGATGGTCGTCTGGGGAAGGTGGTGGGTTTAATATTAGGCCATTATTCATCACTCAATATGAGATCAGATTGTTTGAAACAATTAGATTATAGTTTAAAAGTAAGGCCCGGAATCCATTGCATTTTATTTCTATCATAAAAGGTATAACAGAGAGTAATTTAAGTAAGGAATTTAATAGAATGTAACTTTTAAAATTTCAGTACAAAATTTGGACACTAAAAGTAGCTGGGATATTTTGGGGGTGGGTGATGGTTGCGGAAAAGTTTAAATTAATATTATACAGGTAATATCCTATGCTACTTGTATTGTCGTCAGGGATAAGGTGGCGGGTTTAATATTAGGTAGTTATTCACCACTCATTATGAGATCAGATTCTTTCAAACAAGTAGATTATAGTTTAAAAGTAAGGCCCGATATCCATAGTATTTTATTTCTATCATAAAAGCTATAACAGAGAGTAATTTAAGTAAGGAATTTAATAGAATGTAACTTTTAAAATTTCAGTACAAAATTTGGACATTAAACGAAGCTGGGATATTTTGGGGGTGGGTGATGGTTGCGGAAAAGTTTAAATTAATATTATACAGGTAATATCCTATGCTACTTGGATGGTCGTATGGGGAAGGTGGCGGGTTTAATATTAGGTAGTAATTCACCACTCAATATGAGATCAGATTGTTTCAAACAAGTAGATTATAGTTTAAAAGTAAGGCCCGGAATCCATAATATTTTATTTCTATCATAAAAGCTATAACAGAGAGTAATTTAAGTAAGGAATTTAATAGAATGTAACTTTTAAAATTTCAGTACAAAATTTGGACACTAAAAGTAGCTGGGTTATTTTGGGGGTGGGTGATGGTTGCGGAAAAGTTTAAATTAATATTATACAGGTAATATCCTATGCTACTTGGATGGTCGTTTGGGGAAGGTGGCGGGTTTAATATGAGGCACTTATTCACCACTCAATATGAGATCAGATTGTTTCAAACAAGTAGATTATAGTTTAAAAGTAAGGCCAGGAATCCATAATATTTTATTTCTATCATAAAAGGTATAACAGAGAGTAATTTAAGTAAGGAATTTAATAGAATGTAACTTTTAAAATTTCAGTACAAAATTTGGACATTAAAAGTAGCTGGGATATTTTGGGGGTGGGTGATGGTTGCGGAAAAGTTTAAATTAATATTTTACAGTTAATATCCTATGCTACTTGGATGGTCGTCTGGGGAAGGTGGCGGGTTTAATATTAAGCACTTATTCACCACTCAATATGAGATCAGATTGTTTCAAACAAGTAGATTATAGTTTAAAAGTAAGGCCCGATATCCATAATATTTTATTTCTATCATAAAAGGTATAACAGAGAGTAATTTAAGTAAGGAATTTAATAGAATGTAACTTTTAAAATTTCAGTACAAAATTTGGACATTAAAAGTAGCTGGGATATTTTGGGGGTGGGTGATGGTTGCGGAAAAGTTTAAATTAATATTATACAGGTAATATCCTATGCTACTTGGATGGTCGTCAGGGGAAGGTGGCGGGTTTAATATTAGGTAGTTATTCACCACTCAATATGAGATCAGATTGTTTCAAACAAGTAGATTATAGTTTAAAAGTAAGGCCCGGAATCCATAATATTTTATTTCTATCATAAAAGCTATAACAGAGAGTAATTTAAGTAAGGAATTTAATAGAATGTAACTTTTAAAATTTCAGTACAAAATTTGGACATTAAAAGTAGCTGGGATATTTTGGGGGTGGGTGATGGTTGCGGAAAAGTTTAAATTAATATTATACAGGTAATATCCTATGCTACTTGGATGGTTGTCTAGGGAAGGTGGCGGGTTTAATATTAGGTATTTATTCACCACTCAATATGAGATCAGATTGTTTCAAACAAGTAGATTATAGTTTGAAAGTAAGGGCCGAATCCATAATATTTTATTTCTATCATAAAAGCTATAACAGAGAGTAATTTAAGTAAGGAATTTAATAGAATATAACTTTTAAAATTTCAGTACAAAATTTTGACATTAAAAGTAGCTGGGATATTTTGGGGGTGGGTGATGGTTGCGGAAAAGTTTAAATTAATATTATACAGGTAATATCCTATGCTACTTGGTTGGTCGTTTGGGGAAGGTGGCGGGTTTAATATGAGGCACTTATTCACCACTCAATATGAGATCAGATTGTTTCAAACAAGTAGATTATAGTTTAAAAGTAAGGCCCGGAATCCATAATATTTTATTTCTATCATAAAAGCTATAACAGAGAGTAATTTAAGTAAGGAATTTAATAGAATGTAACTTTTAAAATTTCAGTACAAAATTTTGACATTAAATGTAGCTGGGATATTTTGGGGGTGGGTGATGGTTGCGGAAAAGTTTAAATTAATATTATACAGGTAATATCCTATGCTACTTGGATGGTCGTCTGGGGAAGGTGGTGGGTTTAATATTAGGCACTTATTAAACACTCAATTTGAGATCAGAATGTTTCAAACAAGTAGATTATAGTTTCAAAGTAAGGCCACGATTCCATAATATTTTATTTCTATCATAAAAGTTATAACAGAGAGTAATTTAAGTAAGGAATTTAATAGAATGTAACTTTTAAAATTTCAGTACAAAATTTTGACATTAAATGTAGCTGGGATATTTTGGGGGTGGGTGATGGTTGCGGAAAAGTTTAAATTAATATTATACAGGTTATATCCTATGCTACTTGGATGGTCGTCAGGGGAAGGTGGCGGGTTTAATATTAGGTAGTTATTCACCACTCAATATGAGATCAGATTGTTTCAAACAAGTAGATTATAGTTTAAAAGTAAGGCCCGGAATCCATAATATTTTATTTCTATCATAAAAGCTATAACAGAGAGTAATTTAAGTAAGGAATTTAATAGAATGTAACTTTTAAAATTTCAGTACAAAATTTGGACATTAAAAGTAGCTGGGATATTTTGGGGGTGGGTGATGGTTGCGGAAAATTTTAAATTAATATTTTACAGTTAATATCCTATGCTACTTGGATGGTCGTCTGGGGAAGGTGGCGGGTTTAATATTAGGCACTTATTCACCATTCAATATGAGATCAGATTGTTTCAAACAAGTAGATTATAGTTTAAAAGTAAGGTCCTGAATCCATAATATTTTATTTCTATCATAAAAGCTATAACAGAGAGTAATTTAAGTAAGGAATTTAATAGAATGTAACTTTTAAAATTTCAGTACAAAATTTGGACATAAAAATAGCTGGGATATTTTGGGGGTGGGTGATGGTTGCGGAAAAGTTTAAATTAATATTATACAGGTAATATCCTATGCTACTTGGATGGTCGTATGGGGAAGGTGGCGGGTTTAATATTAGGTAGTAATTCACCACTCAATATGAGATCAGATTGTTTCAAACAAGTAGATTATAGTTTAAAAGTAAGGCCCGGAATCCATAATATTTTATTTCTATCATAAAAGCTATAACAGAGAGTAATTTAAGTAAGGAATTTAATAGAATGTAACTTTTAAAATTTCAGTACAAAATTTGGACATTAAAAGTAGCTGGGATATTTTGGGGGTGGGTGATGGTTGCGGAAAAGTTTAAATTAATATTATACAGGTAATATCCTATGCTACTTGGATGGTCGTCAGGGGAAGGTGGCGGGTTTAATATTAGGTAGTTATTCACCACTCAATATGAGATCAGATTGTTTCAAACAAGTAGATTATAGTTTAAAAGTAAGGCCCGGAATCCATAATATTTTATTTCTATCATAAAAGCTATAACAGAGAGTAATTTAAGTCAGGAATTTAATAGAATGTAACTTTTAAAATTTCAGTACAAAATTTGGACATTAAAAGTAGCTGGGATATTTTGGGGGTGGGTGATGGTTGCGGAAAAGTTTAAATTAATATTATTTAATTAATATGCTATGCAACCTGGATGGTCGTTTTAGGAATCTGGAGGGTTTATTATTAGGTAGTTATTCACCACTCAATATGAGATCAGTTTGTTTGAAACAAGTATATTATAGTTTAAAAGTAAGGCGCGGAATCCATAATATTTTATTTCTATCATAAAAGCTATAACAGAGAGTAATTTAATTCTGGAATTTAATAGAATGTAACTTTTAAAATTTCAGTACAAAATTTGGACATTAAAAGTAGCTTGGATATTTTGGGGTGGGTGATGGTTGCGGAAAAGTTTAAATTAATATTATACAGGTAATATCCTATGCTACTTGGATGGTCGTCAGGGGAAGGTGGCGGGTTTAATATTAGGTAGTTATTCACCACTCAATATGAGATCAGATTGTTTCAAACAAGTAGATTATAGTTTAAAAGTAAGGCCCGGAATCCATAATATTTTATTTCTATCATAAAAGCTATAACAGAGAGTAATTTAAGTAAGGAATTTAATAGAATGTAACTTTTAAAATTTCAGTACAAAATTTGGACATTAAAAGTAGCTGGGATATTTTGAGGTGGGTGATGGTTGCGGAAATTTAAATTAATATTATTTAAGTAATATCCTATGCTACTTGGATGGTCGTCTGGGGAAGGTGGTGGGTTTAATATTAGGCACTTATTCACCACTCAATATGAGATCAGATTGTTTCAAACAAGTAGATTATAGTTTAAAAGTAAGGCCCGGAATCCATAATATTTTATTTCTATCATAAAAGCTATAACAGAGAGTAATTTAAGTAAGGAATTTAATAGAATGTAACTTTTAAAATTTCAGTACAAAATTTTGACATTAAAAGTAGCTGGGATATTTTGGGGGTGGGTGATGGTTGCGGAAAAGTTTAAATTAATATTATACAGGTAATATCCTATGCTACTTGGATGGTCGTCAGGGGAAGGTGGCGGGTTTAATATTAGGTAGTTATTCACCACTCAATATGAGATCAGATTGTTTCAAACAAGTAGATTATAGTTTAAAAGTAAGGCCGGAATCCATAATATTTTATTTCTATCATAAAAGTTATAACAGAGAGTAATTTAAGTAAGTAATTTAATAGAATGTAACTTTTAAAATTTCAGTACAAAATTTTGACATTAAATGTAGCTGGGATATTTTGGGGGTGGGTGATGGTTGCGGAAAAGTTTAAATTAATATTATACAGGTAATATCCTATGCTACTTGGATGGTCGTCTGGGGAAGGTGGTGGGTTTAATATTAGGCACTTATTAAACACTCAATTTGAGATCAGAATGTTTCAAACAAGTAGATTATAGTTTCAAAGTAAGGCCGGAATCCATAATATTTTATTTCTATCATAAATGTTTTAACAGAGAGTAATTTAAGTAAGGAATTTAATAGAATGTAACTTTTAAAATTTCAGTACAAAATTTTGACATTAAATGTAGCTGGGATATTTTGGGGGTGGGTGATGGTTGCGGAAAAGTTTAAATTAATATTATACAGGTAATATCCTATGCTACTTGGATGGTCGTCTGGGGAAGGTGGCGGGTTTAATATTAGGTAGTAATTCACCACTCAATATGAGATCAGATTGTTTCAAACAAGTAGATTATAGTTTAAAAGTAAGGCGCGGAATCCATAATATTTTATTTCTATCATAAAAGCTATAACAGAGAGTAATTTAATTATGGAATTTAATAGAATGTAACTTTTAAAATTTCAGTACAAAATTTGGACATTAAAAGTAGCTGGGATATTTTGAGGTGGGTGATGGTTGCGGAAAAGTTTAAATTAATATTATACAGGTAATATCCTATGCTACTTGGATGGTCGTATGGGGAAGGTGGCGGGTTTAATATTAGGTAGTAATTCACCACTCAATATGAGATCAGATTGTTTCAAACAAGTAGATTATAGTTTAAAAGTAAGGCCCGGAATCCATAATATTTTATTTCTATCATAAAAGCTATAACAGAGAGTAATTTAAGTAAGGAATTTAATAGAATGTAACTTTTAAAATTTCAGTACAAAATTTGGACTTTAAAGTAGCTGGGATATTTTGGGGGTGGTTGATGGTTGCGGAAAAGTTTAAATTAATATTATACAGTTAATATCCTATGCTACTTGGATGGTCGTCTGGGGAAGGTGGTGGGTTTAATATTAGGCACTTATTCACCACTCAATTTGAGATCAGAATGTTTCAAACAAGTAGATTATAGTTAAAAAGTAAGGCGCGGAAATCATAATATTTTATTACTATCATAAAAGCTATAACAGAGAGTAATTTAAGTCAGGAATTTAATAGAATATAACTTTTAAAATTTCAGTACAAAATTTTGACATTAAAAGTAGCTGGGATATTTTGGGGGTGGGTGATGGTTGCGGAAAAGTTTAAATTAATATTATACAGGTAATATCCTATGCTACTTGGATGGTCGTTTGGGGAAGGTGGGAAATTTAATATGAGGCCCTTATTCACCACTCAATATGAGATCAGATTGTTTCAAACAAGTACATTATAGTTTAAGGCCCGGAATACATAATATTTTATTTCTATCATAAAAGCTATAACAGAGAGTAATTTAAGTAAGGAATTTAATAGAATGTAACTTTTAAAATTTCAGTACAAAATTTGGACATTAAAAGTAGCTGGGATATTTTGGGGGTGGGTGATGGTTGCGGAAAAGTTTAAATTAATATTATTTAAGTAATATCCTATGCTACTTGGATGGTCGTTTGGGGAAGGTGGTGGGTTTAATATTAGGCACTTATTCACCACTCAATTTGAGATCAGAATGTTTCAAACAAGTAGATTATAGTTTCAAAGTAAGGCCCGGAATCCATAATATTTTATTTCTATCATAAAAGTTATAACAGAGAGTAATTTAAGTAAGGAATTTAATAGAATGTAACTTTTAAAATTTCAGTACAAAATTTTGACATTAAATGTAGCTGGGATATTTTGGGGGTGGGTGATGGTTGCGGAAAAGTTTAAATTAATATTTTACAGTTAATATCCTATGCTACTTGGATGGTCGTCTGGGGAAGGTGGCGGGTTTAATATTAGGCACTTATTCACCACTCAATTTGAGATCAGAATGTTTCAAACAAGTAGATTATAGTTTAAATGTAAGGCCTGGAATCCATAATATTTTATTTCTATCATAAAAGTTATAACAGAGAGTAATTTAAGTAAGGAATTTAATAGAATGTAACTTTTAAAATTTCAGTACAAAATTTGGACATTAAAAGTAGCTGGGATATTTTGGGAGTGGGTGATGGTTGCGGAAAAGTTTAAATTAATATTATACAGGTAATATCCTATGCTACTTGGATGGTCGTGCGGGGAAGGTGGCGGGTTTAATATTAGGTAGTTATTCACCACTCAATATGAGATCAGATTGTTTCAAACAAGTAGATTATAGTTTAAAAGTAAGGCCCGGAATCCATAATATTTTATTTCTATCATAAAAGGTATAACAGAGAGTAATTTAAGTAAGGAATTTAATAGAATGTAACTTTTAAAATTTCAGTACAAAATTTGGACATTAAAAGTAGCTGGGATATTTTGGGGGTGGGTGATGGTTGCGGAAAAGTTTAAATTAATATTATACAGGTAATATCCTATGCTACTTGGATGGTCGTCTGGGGAAGGTGGCGGGTTTAATATTAGGTAGTTATTCACCACTCAATATGAGATCAGATTGTTTCAAACAAGTAGATTATAGTTTAAAAGTAAGGCCCGGAATCCATAATATTTTATTTCTATCATAAAAGGTATAACAGAGAGTAATTTAAGTAAGGAATTTAATAGAATGTAACTTTTAAAATTTCAGTACAAAATTTGGACATTAAAAGTAGCTGGTATATTTTGGGGGTCGGTGATGGTTGCGAAAAAGTTTAAATTAATATTATTTAAGTAATATCCTATGCTACTTGGATGGTCGTTTGGGGAAGGTGGTGGGTTTAATATTAGGCACTTATTCACCACTCAATATGAGATCAGATTGTTTCAAACAAGTAGATTATAGTTTAAAAGTAAGGCCCGGAATCCATAATATTTTATTTCTATCATAAAAGGTATAACAGAGAGTAATTTAAGTAAGGAATTTAATAGAATGTAACTTTTAAAATTTCAGTACAAAATTTGGACATTAAAAGTAGCTGGGATATTTTGGGGGTGGGTGATGGTTGCGGAAAAGTTTAAATTAATATTATACAGGTAATATCCTATGCTACTTGGATGGTCGTCTGGGGAAGGTGGCGGGTTTAATATTAGGCACTTATTCACCACTCAATATGAGATCAGATTGTTTCAAACAAGTAGATTATAGTTTAAAAGTAAGGCCCGGAATCCATAATATTTTATTTCTATCATAAAAGCTATAACAGAGAGTAATTTAAGTAAGGAATTTAATAGAATGTAACTTTTAAAATTTCAGTACAAAATTTGGACACAAAAAGTAATTGGGATGTTTTGGGGGTGGGTGATGGTTGCGGAAAAGTTTAAATTAATATTATACAGGTAATATCCTATGCTACTTGGATGGTCGTCAGGGGAAGGTGGCGGGTTTAATATTAGGTAGTTATTCACCACTCAATATGAGATCAGATTGTTTCAAACAAATAGATTATAGTTTAAAAGTAAGGCCCGGATTCCATAATATTTTATTTCTATCATAAAAGTTATAACAGAGAGTAATTTAAGTAAGGAATTTAATAAAATGTAACTTTTAAAAATTTAGTACAAAATTTGGACATTAAAAGTAGCTTGGATATTTTGGGGGTGGGTGATGGTTGCGGAAAAGTTTAAATTAATATTATACAGGTAATATCCTATGCTACTTGGATGGTCGTATGGGGAAGGTGGCGGGTTTAATATTAGGTAGTAATTCACCACTCAATATGAGATCAGATTGTTTCAAACAAGTAGATTATAGTTTAAAAGTAAGGCCCGGAATCCATAATATTTTATTTCTATCATAAAAGCTATAACAGAGAGTAATTTAAGTAAGGAATTTAATAGAATGTAACTTTTAAAATTTCAGTACAAAATTTGGACACTAAAAGTAGCTTGGATATTTTGGGGGTGGGTGATGGTTGCGGAAAAGTTTAAATTAATATTATACAGGTAATATCCTATGCTACTTGGATGGTCGTCAGGGGAAGGTGGCGGGTTTAATGTTAGGCATTTATTCACCACTCAATATGAGATCAGATTGTTTCAAACAAGTAGATTTTAGTTTAAAAGTAAGCTTCGGAATCCAAAATATTTTATTTCTACCATAAAAGCTATAACAGAGAGTAATTTAAGTAAGGAATTTAATAGAATGTAACTTTTAAAATTTCAGTACAAAATTTGGACATTAAAAGTAGCTTGGATATTTTGGGGGTGGGTGATGGTTGCGGAAAAGTTTAAATTAATATTATACAGGTAATATCCTATGCTACTTGGATGGTCGTCATTGGAAGGTGGCGGGTTTAATATTAGGTAGTTATTCACCACTCAATATGAGATCAGATTGTTTCAAACAAGTAGATTATAGTTTAAAAGTAAGGCCCGGAATCCATAATATTTTATTTCTATCATAAAAGCTATAACAGAGAGTAATTTAAGTAAGGAATTTAATAGAATGTAACTTTTAAAATTTCAGTACAAAATTTGGACATTAAAAGTAGCTGGGATATTTTGGGGGTGGGTGATGGTTGCGGAAAATTTTAAATTAATATTATACAGTTAATATCCTATGCTACTTGGATGGTCGTCTGGGGAAGGTGGCGGGTATAATGTTAGGCATTTATTCACCACTCAATATGAGATCAGATTGTTTCAAACAAATAGATTATAGTTTAAAAGTAAGGCCCGGATTCCATAATATTTTATTTCTATCATAAAAGTTATAACAGAGAGTAATTTAAGTAAGGAATTTAATAGAATGTAACTTTTAAAATTTCAGTACAAAATTTTGACATTAAATGTAGCTGGGATATTTTGGGGGTGGGTGATGGTTGCGGAAAAGTTTAAATTAATATTATACAGGTAATATCCTATGCTACTTGGATGGTCGTCTGGGGAAGGTGGTGGGTTTAATATTAGGCACTTATTCACCACTCAATTTGAGATCAGAATGTTTCAAACAAGTAGATTATAGTTTCAAAGTAAGGCCCGGAATCCATAATATTTTATTTCTATCATAAAAGTTATAACAGAGAGTAATTTAAGTAAGGAATTTAATAGAATGTAACTTTTAAAATTTCAGTACAAAATTTTGACATTAAAAGTAGCTGGGATATTTTGGGGGTGGGTGATGGTTGCGGAAAAGTTTAAATTAATATTATACATGTAATATCCTATGCTACTTGGTTGGTCGTTTGGGGAAGGTGGCGGGTTTAATATGAGGCACTTATTCACCACTCAATATGAGATCAGATTGTTTCAAACAAGTAGATTATAGTTTAAAAGTAAGGCCCGGAATCCATAATATTTTATTTCTATCATAAAAGGTATAACAGAGAGTAATTTAAGTAAGGAATTTAATAGAATGTAACTTTTAAAATTTCAGTACAAAATTTTGACATTAAAAGTAGCTGGGATATTTAGGGGGGGATGGTTGCGGAAAAGGTTAAATTAATATTATACAGGTAATATCCTATGCTACTTGGAAGGTCGTCTGGGGAAGGTGGTGGGTTTAATATTAGGCACTCATTCACCATTCAATAATAGATCAGATTGTTTCAAACAAGTAGATTATAGTTTCATAGTAAGGCCCGGAATCCATAATATTTTATTTCTATCATAAAAGTTATAACAGAGAGTAATTTAAGTAAGGAATTTAATAGAATGTAACTTTTAAAATTTCAGTACAAAATTTGGACATTAAAAGTAGCTGGGATATTTTGGGGGTGGGTGATGGTTGCGGAAAAGTTTAAATTAATATTATTTAAGTAATATCCTATGCTACTTGGATGGTCGTATGGGGAAGGTGTTGGGTTTAATATTAGTCACTTATTCACCATTCAATATGAGAGTCAGATTTTGTTAAACAAGTATATTTTAGTTTAAAAGTAAGGCCCGTAATCCATATTATTTTAGTTCAATCATTAAAGGTATAACAGAGAGTATATTAAGTAAGAAATTTGATAGAATGTATCTTTAAAAATTTCAGTACAAAATTTGGACATTAAAAATAGCTTTGATATTTTGGGGGTGGGTGATGGATGCGGAAAAGTTTAAATTAATATTATACAGGTAATATCCTATGCTGCTTGGATGGTCGTCAGGGGAAGGTGGCGGGTTTAATATTAGGTAGTTATTCACCACTCAATATGAGATCAGATTGTTTCAAACAAGTAGATTATAGTTTAAAAGTAAGGCCCGGAATCCATAATATTTTATTTCTATCATAAAAGCTATAACAGAGAGTAATTTAAGTAAGGAATTTAATAGAATGTAACTTTTAAAATTTCAGTACAAAATTTGGACATTAACAGAAGCTGGGATATTTTGGGGGTGGGTAATGGATGCGGAAATTTTTTAATTAAATATTATACAGGTAATATCCTATGCTACTTGGATGGTCGTCTGGGGAAGGTGGCGGGTTTAAGATTAGGCACTTATTCACCACTCAATATGAGATCAGATTGTTTCAAACAAGTAGATTATAGTTTAAAAGGAAGGTAGTGAATCCATAATATTTTATTTCTATCATAAAAGTTATAACAGAGAGTAATTTAAGTAAGGAATTTAATAGAATGTAACTTTTAAAATTTCAGTACAAAATTTTGACATTAAAAGTAGCTGGGATATTTTGGGGGTGGGTGATGGTTGCGGAAAAGTTTAAATTAATATTATACAGGTAATATCCTATGCTACTTGGATGGTCGTCTGGGGAAGGTGGTGGGTTTAATATTAGGCACTTATTCACCATTCAATAATAGATCAGATTGTTTCAAACAAGTAGATTATAGTTTCAAAGTAAGGCCCGAATCCATAATATTTTATTTCTATCATAAAAGGTATAACAGAGAGTAATTTAAGTAAGGAATTTAATAGAATGTAACTTTAAAATTTCAGTACAAAATTTTGACATTAAAAGGAGCTGGGATATTTTGGAGGGGGTGGGTGAGGGATGCGGAAAAGTTTTAAAATATTATACAGGTAATATCCTATGCTACTTGGATGGTCGTCTGGGGAAGGTGGTGATTTAAATATTAGGCACTTATTCACCACTCAATATGAGATCAGATTGTTTCAAACAAGTAGATTGTAGTTTAATAGTAAGGCAGTGAATACATAATATTTTTTATTTAATCATTAAAGCTATAACAGAGAGTAATTTAAGTCAGGAATTTAATAGAATGTAACTTTAAAATTTCAATACAAAATTTGGATATTAAAAGTAGCTGGGATATTTTGGGGGTGGGTGATGGTTGCGGAAAAGTTTAAATTAATATTATACAGGTAATATCCTATGCTACTTGGATGGTCGTCAGGGGAAGGTGGCGGGTTTAATATTAGGTAGTTATTCACCACTCAATATGAGATCAGATTGTTTCAAACAAGTAGATTATAGTTTAAAAGTAAGGCCCGGAATCCATAATATTTTATTTCTATCATAAAAGCTATAACAGAGAGTAATTTAAGTAAGTAATTTAATAGAATGTAACTTTTAAAATTTCAGTACAAAATTTTGACATTAAATGTAGCTGGGATATTTTGGGGGTGGGTGATGGTTGCGGAAAAGTTTAAATTAATATTATACAGGTAATATCCTATGCTACTTGGATGGTCGTCTGGGGAAGGTGGTGGGTTTAATATTAGGCATTAATTCACCATTCAATATGAGATCAGAATATTTCAAACAAGTAGATTATAGTTAAAAAGTAAGGCCCGTAATCAATAATATTTTATTTCTATCATAAAAGGTATAACAGAGAGTAATTTAAGTAAGGAATTTAATAGAATGTAACTTTTAAAATTTCAGTACAAAATTTGGACATTAAAAGTAGCTGGGATATTTTGGGGTGGGTGATGGTTGCGGAAAAGTTTTAATTAATATTATACAGGTAATATCCTATGCTACTTGGATGGTCGTCATTGGAAGGTGGCGGGTTTAATATTAGGTAGTTATTCACCACTCAATATGAGATCAGATTGTTTCAAACAAGTAGATTATAGTTTAAAAGTAAGGCCCGGAATCCATAATATTTTATTTCTATCATAAAAGCTATAACAGAGAGTAATTTAAGTAAGGAATTTAATAGAATGTAACTTTTAAAATTTCAGTACAAAATTTGGACACAAAAAGTAATTGGGATGTTTTGGGGGTGGGTGATGGTTGCGGAAAAGTTTAAATTAATATTATACAGGTAATATCCTATGCTACTTGGATGGTCGTCAGGGGAAGCTGGCGGGTTTAATGTTAGGCATTTATTCACCACTCAATATGAGATCAGATTGTTTCAAACAAGTAGATCATAATTTAAAAGTAAGGCCCGGAATCCATAATAGTTTATTTCTATCATAAAAGCTATAACAGAGAGTAATTTAAGTAAGGAATTTAATAGAATGTAACTTTTAAAATTTCAGTACAAAATTTGGACACTAAAAGTAGCTTGGATATTTTGGGGGTGGGTGATGGTTGCGGAAAAGTTTAAATTAATATTATGCAGGTAATATCCTATGCTACTTGGATGGTTGTCAGGGGAAGGTGGCGGGTTTAATATTAGGTAATTATTCACCCCTCAATATGAGATCAGATTGTTTCAAACAAGTAGATTATAGTTTAAAAGTAAGGCCCGGAAACTATAATATTTTATTTCTATCATAAAAGCTATAACAGAGAGTAATTTAAGTAAGGAAATTAATAGAATGTAACTTTTAAAATTTCAGTACAATATTTGGACATTAAAAGTAAATGGGATATTTTGGGGGTGGGTGATGGTTGCGGAAAATTTTAAATTAATAGAATACAGTTAATATCCTATGCTACTTGGATGGTCGTCTGGGGAAGGTGGCGGGTATAATGTTAGGCATTTATTCACCACTCAATATGAGATCAGATTGATTCAAACAAATAGAATATAGTTTAAAAGTAAGGCCCGGAATCCATAATATTTTATTTCTATCATAAAAGCTATAACAGAGAGTAATTTAAGTAAGGAATTTAATAGAATGTAACTTTTAAAATTTCAGTACAAAATTTGGACATTAAAATTAGCTGGGATATTTTGGGGGTAGTTGATATATGCGGAATCGCTTAAATTAATATTATTTAAGTAATATCCTATGCTACTTGGATGGTCGTATGGGGAAGGTGGTGGGTTTAATATTAGTCACTTATTCACCATTCAATATGAGATCAGATTGTTTCAAACAAGTAGATTATAGTTTAAAAGTAAGGCCCGGAATCCATAATATTTTATTTCTATCATAAAAGTTATAACAGAGAGTAATTTAAGTAAGGAATTTAATAGAATGTAACTTTTAAAATTTCAGTACAAAATTTTGACATTAAAAGTAGCTGGGATATTTTGGGGGTGGGTGATGGTTGCGGAAAAGTTTAAATTAATATTATACAGGTAATATCCTATGCTACTTGGATGGTCGTCTGGGGAAGGTGGCGGGTTTAATATTAGGTAGTTATTCACCACTCAATATGAGATCAGATTGTTTCAAACAAGTAGATTATAGTTTAAAAGTAAGGCCCAGGATCCATAATATTTTATTTCTATCATAAAAGGTATAACAGAGAGTAATTTAAGTAAGGAATTTAATAGAATGTAACTTTTAAAATTTCAGTACAAAATTTGGACATTAAAAGTAGCTGGGATATTTTGGGGGTGGGTGATGGTTGCGGAAAAGTTTAAATTAATATTATACAGGTAATATCCTATGCTACTTGGTTGGTCGTCTGGGGAAGGTGGCGGGTTTAATATGAGGCCCTTATTCACCACTCAATATGAGATCAGATTGTTTCAAACAAGTACATTATAGTTTAAGGCCCGGAATACATAATATTTTATTTCTATCATAAAAGCTATAACAGAGAGTAATTTAAGTAAGGAATTTAATAGAATATAACTTTTAAAATTTCAGTACAAAATTTGGACATTAAAAGTAGCTGGGATATTTTGGGGGTGGGTGATGGTTGCGGAAAAGTTTAAATTAATATTATACATGTAATATCCTATGCTACTTGGTTGGTCGTTTGGGGAAGGTGGTGGGTTTAATATGAGGCACTTATTCACCACTCAATATGAGATCAGATTGTTTCAAACAAGTAGATTATAGTTTAAAAGTAAGGCCCGGAATCCATAATATTTTATTTCTATCATAAAAGGTATAACAGAGAGTAATTTAAGTAAGGAATTTAATAGAATGTAACTTTTAAAATTTCAGTACAAAATTTGGACATTAAAAGTAGCTGGGATATTTTGGGGGTGGGTGATGGTTGCGGAAAAGTTTAAATTAATATTATACAGGTAATATCCTATGCTACTTGGATGGTCGTCAGGGGAAGGTGGCGGGTTTAATATTAGGTAGTTATTCACCACTCAATATGAGATCAGATTGTTTCAAACAAATAGATTATAGTTTAAAAGTAAGGCCCGGAATCCATAATATTTTATTTCTATCATAAAAGCTATAACAGAGAGTAATTTAAGTAAGGAATTTAATAGAATGTAACTTTTAAAATTTCAATACAAAATTTTGACATTAAAAGTAGCTGGGATATTTTGGGGGTGGGTGATGGATGCGGAATCGCTTAAATTAATATTATTTAAGTAATATCCTATGCTACTTGGATGGTCGTATGGGGAAGGTGGTGGGTTTAATATTAGTCACTTATTCACCATTCAATATGAGAGTCAGATTTTATCAAACAAGTATATTTTAGTTTAAAAGTAAGGTACGGAATCCATAAAATTTTATTTGTATCATAAAAGGTATAACAGAGAGTAATTTAAGTAAGGAATTTAAAAGAATGTAACTTTTAAAATTTCAGTACAAAATTTGGACCCTAAAAGTAGCTGGGATATTTTGGGGGTGGGTGATGGTTGCGGAAAAGTTTAAATTAATATTATACAGGTAATATCCTATGCTACTTGGATGGTCGTCAGGGGAAGGTGGCGGGTTTAATATTAGGTAGTTATTCACCACTCAATATGAGATCAGATTGTTTCAAACAAGTAGATTATAGTTTAAAAGTAAGGCCGGAATCCATAATATTTTATTTCTATCATAAAAGCTATAACAGAGAGTAATTTAAGTAAGGAATTTAATAGAATGTAACTTTTAAAATTTCAGTACAAAATTTGGACATTAAAAGTAGCTGGGATATTTTGGGGGTGGGTGATGGTTGCGAAAAGTTTAAATTAATATTATACAGGTAATATCCTATGCTACTTGGATGGTCGTCAGGGGAAGCTGGCGGGTTTAATGTTAGGCATTTATTCACCACTCAATATGAGATCAGATTGTTTCAAACAAGTAGATTATAGTTTAAAAGTAAGGCCCGGAATCCATAATATTTTATTTCTACCATAAAAGCTATAACAGAGAGTAATTTAAGTAAGGTATTTACTAGAATGTAACTTTTAAAATTTCAATACAAAATTTTGACATTAAAAGTAGCTGGGATATTTTGGGGGTGGGTGATGGATGCGGAATCGCTTAAATTAATATTATTTAAGTAATATCCTATGCTACTTGGATGGTCGTATGGGGAAGGTGGTGGGTTTAATATTAGTCACTTATTCACCATTCAATATGAGAGTCAGATTGTTTCAAACAAGTATATTTTAGTTTAAAAGTAAGGCCCGTAATCCATATTATTTTAGTTCAATCATTAAAGGTATAACAGAGAGTAATTTAAGTAAGGAATTTAATAGAATGTAACTTTTAAAATTTCAGTACAAAATTTTGACATTAAAAGTAGCTGGGATATTTTGGGGGTGGGTGATGGTTGCGGAAAAGTTTAAATTAATATTATACAGGTAATATCCTATGCTACTTGGTTGGTCGTTTGGGGAAGGTGGCGGGTTTAATATGAGGCACTTATTCACCACTCAATATGAGATCAGATTGTTTCAAACAAGTAGATTATAGTTAAAAAGTAAGGCCCGGAATCCATAATATTTTATTTCTATCATAAAAGCTATAACAGAGAGTAATTTAAGTAAGGAATTTAATAGAATGTAACTTTTAAAATTTCAGTACAAAATTTGGACATTAAAATTAGCTGGGATATTTTGGGGGTGGGTGATGGTTGCGGAATCGTTTAAATTAATATTATTTAAGTAATATCCTATGCTACTTGGATGGTCGTATGGGGAAGGTGGTGGGTTTAATATTAGTCACTTATTCACCATTCAATATGAGAGTCAGATTTTATCAAACAAGTATATTTTAGTTTAAAAGTAAGGCCCGTATTCCATATTATTTTAGTTCAATCATTAAGTTATAACAGAGAGTAATTTAAGTAAGGAATTTCGTAGAATGTAACTTTTAAAATTTCAGTACAAAATTTGGACATTAAAAGTAGCTGGGATATTTTGGGGCTGGGTGATGGTTGCGGAAAAGTTTAAATTAATATTATACAGGTAATATCCTATGCAACTTGGATGGTCGTCAGGGAAAGGTGGCGGGTTTAATATTAGGTAGTTATTCACCACTCAATATGAGATCAGATTGTTTCAAACAAGTAGATTATAGTTTAAAAGTAAGGCCCGGAATCCATAATATTTTATTTCTATCATAAAAGCTATAACAGAGAGTAATTTAAGTAAGGAATTTAATAGAATGTAACTTTTAAAATTTCAGTACAAAATTTGGACATTAAAAGTAGCTGGGATATTTTGGGGGTGGGTGATGGTTGCGGAAAAGTTTAAATTAATATTATACAGGTAATATCCTATGCTACTTGGATGGTCGTCAGGGACAGGTGGCGGGTTTAATATTAGGTAGTTATTCACCACTCAATATGAGATCAGATTGTTTCAAACAAGTAGATTATAGTTTAAAAGTAAGGCCCGGAATCCATAATATTTTATTTCTATCATAAAAGCTATAACAGAGAGTAATTTAAGTAAGGAATTTAATAGAATGTAACTTTTAAAATTTCAGTACAAAATTTGGACACTAAAAGTAGCTTGGATATTTTGGGGGTGGGTGATGGTTGCGGAAAAGTTTAAATTAATATTATACAGGTAATATCCTATGCTACTTGGATGGTCGTCAGAAGAAGGTGGCGGGTTTAATATTAGGTAGTTATTCACCACTCAATATGAGATCAGATTGTTTCAAACAAGTAGATTATAGTTTAAAAGTAAGGCCCGGAATCCATAATATTTTATTTCTATCATAAAAGCTATAACAGAGAGTAATTTAAGTAAGGAATTTAATAGAATGTAACTTTTAAAATTTCAGTACAAAATTTGGACATTAAAAGTAGCTGGGATATTTTGGGGGTGGGTGATGGTTGCGGAAAATTTTAAATTAATATTATACAGTTAATATCCTATGCTACTTGGATGGTCGTCAGGGGAAGGTGGCGGGTTTAATATTAGGTAGTTATTCACCACTCAATATGAGATCAGATTGATTCAAACAAATAGAATATAGTTTAAAAGTAATTCCTGGAATCCATAATATTTTATTTCTATCATAAAAGCTATAACAGAGAGTAATTTAAGTAAGGAATTTAATAGAATGTAACTTTTAAAATTTCAGTACAAAATTTGGACATTAAAAATAGCTTTGATATTTTGGGGGTGGGTGATGGTTGCGGAAAAGTTTAAATTAATATTATACAGGTAATATCCTATGCTACTTGGATGGTCGTCAGGGGAAGGTGGCGGGTTTAATATTAGGTAGTTATTCACCACTCAATATGAGATCAGATTGTTTCAAACAAGTAGATTATAGTTTAAAAGTAAGGCCCGGAATCCATAATATTTTATTTCTATCATAAAAGCTATAACAGAGAGTAATTTAAGTAAGGAATTTAATAGAATGTAACTTTTAAAATTTCAGTACAAAATTTGGACATTAAAAGTAGCTGGGATATTTTGGGGGTGGGTGATGGTTGCGGAAAAGTTTAAATTAATATTATACAGGTAATATCCTATGCTGCTTGGATGGTCGTCAGGGAAAGGTGGCGGGTTTAATATTAGGTAGTTATTCACCACTCAATATGAGATCAGATTGTTTCAAACAAGTAGATTATAGTTTAAAAGTATGGCTCGGAATCCATAATATTTTATTTCTACCATAAAAGCTATAACAGAGAGTAATTTAAGTAAGGTATTTACTAGAATGTAACTTTTAAAATTTCAATACAAAATTTTGACATTAAAAGTAGCTGGGATATTTTGGGGGTGGGTGATGGATGCGGAAAAGTTTAAATTAATATTATTTAAGTAATATCCTATGCTACTTGGATGGTCGTTTGGGGAAGGTGGCGGGTTTAACGTTAGGCACTTATTCACCACTCAATATGAGATCAGAGTGTTTTAAACAAGTAGATTATAGTTTAAAAGTAAGGCCTGGAATCCATAATATTTTATTTCTATCATAAAAGCTATAACAGAGAGTAATTTAAGTAAGGAATTTAATAGAATGTAACTTTTAAAATTTCAGTACAAAATTTGGACATTAAAAGTAGCTGGGATATTTTGGGGGTGGGTGATGGTTGCGGAAAATTTTAAATTAATAGAATACAGTTAATATCCTATGCTACTTGGATGGTCGTCTGGGGAAGGTGGCGGGTTTAATATTAGGTAGTAATTCACCACTCAATATGAGATCAGATTGTTTCAAACAAGTAGATTATAGTTTAAAAGTAAGGCCCGGAATCCATAATATTTTATTTCTATCATAAAAGCTATAACAGAGAGTAATTTAAGTAAGGAATTTAATAGAATGTAACTTTTAAAATTTCAGTACAAAATTTGGACACTAAAAGTAGCTGGGATATTTTGGGGGTGGGTGATGGTTGCGGAAAATTTTAAATTAATAGAATACAGTTAATATCCTATGCTACTTGGATGGTCGTCTGGGGAAGGTGGCGGGTTTAATATTAGGTAGTTATTCACCACTCAATATGAGATCAGATTGTTTCAAACAAATAGATTATAGTTTAAAAGTAATTCATGGAATCCATAATATTTTATTTCTATCATAAAAGCTATAACAGAGAGTAATTTAAGTAAGGAATTTAATAGAATGTAACTTTTAAAATTTCAGTACAAAATTTGGACATTAAAAGTAGCTGGGATATTTTGGGGGTGGGTGATGGTTGCGGAAAAGTTTAAATTAATATTATTTAAGTAATATCCTATGCAACTTGGATGGTCGTTTGGGGAAGGTGGCGGGTTTAATATTAGGTAGTTATTCACCACTCAATATGAGATCAGATTGTTTCAAACAAGTAGATTATAGTTTAAAAGTAAGGCCCGGAATCCATAATATTTTATTTCTATCATAAAAGCTATAACAGAGAGTAATTTAAGTAAGGAATTTAATAGAATGTAACTTTTAAAATTTCAGTACAAAATTTGGACATTAAAAGTAGCTGGGATATTTTGGGGGTGGGTGATGGTTGCGGAAAATTTTAAATTAATATTATACAGGTAATATCCTATGCTACTTGGATGGTCGTCAGGGGAAGGTGGCGGGTTTAATATTAGGTAGTTATTCACCACTCAATATGAGATCAGATTGTTTCAAACAAGTAGATTATAGTTTAAAAGTAAGGCCCGAATCCATAATATTTTATTTCTATCATAAAAGCTATAACAGAGAGTAATTTAAGTAAGGAATTTAATAGAATGTAACTTTTAAAATTTCAGTACAAAATTTGGACATTAAAAGTAGCTGGGATATTTTGGGGGTGGGTGATGGTTGCGGAAAAGTTTAAATTAATATTATACAGGTAATATCCTATGCTACTTGGATGGTCGTCAGGGGAAGGTGGCGGGTTTAATATTAGGTAGTTATTCACCACTCAATATGAGATCAGATTGTTTCAAACAAGTAGATTATAGTTTAAAAGTAAGGCCCGGAATCCATAATATTTTATTTCTATCATAAAAGCTATAACAGAGAGTAATTTAAGTAAGGAATTTAATAGAATGTAACTTTTAAAATTTCAGTACAAAATTTGGACACAAAAAGTAGCTGGGATGTTTAGGGGGGGGGTACGTGATGGTTGCGGAAAAGTTTAAATTAATATTATACAGGTAATATCCTATGCTACTTGGATGGTCGTACGGGAAGGTGGCGGGTTTAAAATTAGGTAGTTATTCACCACTCAATATGAGATCAGATTGTTTCAACCAAGTAAATTTTAGTTTAAAAGTAAGGCCCGGAATCGATAATATATTATTTCTATCATAAAAGCTATAACAGAGAGTAATTTAAAAAAGGAATTTACTAGTATGTAACTATTAAAATTTCAGTACAAAATTTGGACATTAAAAATAGCTGGGATATTTTGGGGGTGCGTGATGGTTGCGGAAAAGTTTAAATTAATATTCTTTAAGTAATATCATATGCTACTTGGATGGTCGTATGGGGAAGGTGGTGGGTTTAATATTAGTCACTTATTCACCATTCAATGTGAGAGTCAGATTTTATCAAACAAGTATATTTTAGTTTAAAAATAAGGCCGTCATCCATATTATTTTAGTTCAATCATTAAATGTATAACAGATAGTAATTTAAGTAAGGAATTTAATAGAATATAACTTTTAAAATTTCAGTACAAAATTTGGACATTAAAAGTGGCTGGGATAATTTGGGGGTGGGTGAAGGATGCGGAAAAGTTTTATTTAAATATTATACATTTAATATCCTATACTATTTGGATGGTCGTCTGGGGAAGGTGGCGGGTTTAAGATTAGGCACTTATTCACCATTCAATATGAGATCAGATTGTTTCAAATTAGTATATTATAGTTTAAAAGAAAAAGGCCCTGAATCCATAATATTTTAATTCAATCATACAAGGTATAACCGAGAGAAATTTAAGTAAGGAATTTATTAGAATATAAATTTTAAAATTTCAGAAGAAATTTATGACATTAAAAGCAGCTGGGATAATTTAGGGGTGGGTGATGTGGATGCGGAAACGTTTAAATTAAATATTATACAAATAATATCCTATGCTACTTGGATGCTCGTTTTGGGAAGGTGGCGGTTTTAATATTAAACACTTATTCACCATTCAATATGAGAATAATATTGCTTCTAACCAGTAGTTTATAGTTTAAAAATAATGCCCTTAATCCATTATATTTTAGTTCAATATTACAAAATATAACAGAGAGTAATTTAAGTAACGAATTTAACAGAATATAATTTTAAAATTTTAGTACAAAATTTGAATATTAAAATTAGCTGGGATAATTTGTTGGAGGGTGATGGATACAGAAAATTTTAATTAAATGTTATACACGTAATATTCTAGGACACATGAATGGTCATTTGGGGAATGTGTTGGGCTTGGCAATAGGCCCTAATTCACCATTCAATATTAGAATTAGATTGTTTCAAACAAATATATATTAGTTAAAAATTAAGACCCTGAATCCATAATATATTAATTGAGTCATACGAGGTATAACAGAATTGAGTTTAAGTAAGGAATTTAATAGAATATAATTTTTAAATCTTGATTACAAAATTTTAATATTAAATGTAGCTTGGATATTTTTGGTGTGGAGGCGGAAATCTATAAATAGTATGCACGTAATATCCTAAGCTACTGGGATGGTCGTCTGGGGATGGTGGAGGGTTTAATATTAGGCACTTATTCCTGTTCAACATTAGTATCAGATTGTATCGAACAAGTAGATTTTAGTTATATATATTAGTGGAATCATACAATCTATAACAGAATTCAGTTTAAGTAAGGAAATTAATAGAATATAATTTTTACCACTCACCTTTGTTAAGGCTTCCTATGATGTGGGTGTGTGGTCTTAAACTGTTTATCCTTTTGATGTTCTTTTCCGCATTCTTGGATTGTTGTGATGGCTGTATTTCGCCATTGATTTCAATTGTTGGTTCAATGAGGACGTTCCTTGACAGAGAATCCTTATCCGAATATTTATGGCTGCTTTTGTAGGTAATAATTACTTCTTTTTCTCTTAATATGAGAGCCAACGCACTATTCTTCCCAATCGATCCTTAACGTTCGCCATCCAACATCAAGAGTGATGATCGTTTACTTCTGTTAAAGGTTTTCCTTAGAGGTACCGCCTGAGTTTATTGATATCCTAGATGACGACAAGTCATTCCTTTTCGGTGTCAGAATTAGTTTTTCCAACTGTAGGAAGGAACCTGGAAGCAAAGGCTATTAGCATTTCTTTATTATTCTGGCTCATTACCAGACCTGCGCCGTGGCAATAGACGCTAGCATCTGAATGTAACCTTGTTTCCGCGTCTGGAAGGAAATATCCTAGTACAAATCCACTGGTCAGTAAGTTTTTGAGTTTTGAAAAATAATCCTTCTGCGACGAATTCCAAGAAAATGTTGCGTCTTCCTTCAATAAGTCATAACAAGGGTTTATCGATCTTAGCAAAATTTCTGATGAATTGTCAATAGTATGAGCATAAGCCCAGAAAACTTCGGACATCGGCGATATTTTCCGGGGTAGGGAGCTTTTTTTACAGCCGCTGTTTTCTGTGGATCTGGATATATTTCATGATGATCTACTAGGTGTCCCAGCCTAGTTAGCTGCTTTCTTCCGAATGACCATTCGTTAGAATTTTGCGCTAACACCTTGAATGTAACTCTTGAATGCATTTTAGAACTTTCCTGAAGCGTATTTCATGTTTTTCCGAGATTTGGTGCGTACACAATGATATCGTCTAGATAACAGACAAGAATTCCACTTGAGGCTTCTTAGTACTTTGTCCATCATCCGTTTGAACGAAGCGGGAGCGTTACATAGCCCTAACGGCATAAATTTAAATATATAAAGCCCATCTGATGTCACGATGTCTGCATTTTCTCTGTTTTTGTCATCAACTTATATTTGCCAATTGCCTGACTTTAGATCCATTATAGAGAAAATTTTCGAACCAGCTAGACAGTCCAAGGCATCATCGACGCTAGGTAATGAATATACATCATTTCTGGTTGTCTTGTTGAATCTTCTATAACCGACACAGAAATGCCATTACCCATTTTTCTTCACAAGCATGATTGGAGATGACCATGGGCTATTTGACGGCCGTATCACTTCTTCTCTTAGCATTCTCTGTACTTCTTCGGCAATGACGCGTCTTTCGATGGTTAATACACGATAAGGTCTTTGCTTGATTGGTAGGTTGCCACCTATAACGATTTTGTTCCTTACTGAACTACATCCAGATTTCCTAAAATTTCGCTTAAAATCAAAAATGTCACAAAATTCTTCGATTAGGCTCAATTGCTCGTCTTCCTCGGAATTGGTTAGATCATAATCGAGAATTTCTTTTAATTGCTCTCGAGTTACCCTTTTTCTGGATTGGTGTCTGTCGGAAGTTTCTTGCATTTTGTCACTCAGAGAGCAGATAGCGTCAATTGTTATTGTCGTGATAAAGCCTATATTCATCTCTTTGGGTATCAGTTGGGTTCATCAGAAAATGTTCCTTACCCACATTTTACAATAGCCATTGTCAATGCCGACAATTGAAGCTGGCACAGATAACTCTTTTTCGTACCTCATAACTTTACTGCCAACAATCATAGCCGCATTTGCTTCCTGCACTGTTGAATTCAAAGCAGATATTTGTCTTGTTGTATTAGATTCAATCAAATAATCCGATGCGGCACTTAAAGAACAATTTCGTTCATTTGAAACTGAGTGTCATGGAATGATTTCGGAAAGTTTGAGCTTTTGATTTACACTATCGATAACGGCATCGGTCCCAGCCAAGTATCATTTGATGACTGCACTGCGGAAAATCGAGAAATTCAAACGGCTTCACAGTCCCGTTCAAGTCCAATTTAATACACAGCGTCCAGAGGTGGCTACAGTTTTACCACAAGCAGTTTTCAATATAGGTCCATTTTCAATAAACATAGGAGTATTTAATTGTCACCGTAATTCTTCAGATATGACAGAATAATCGGCACCAGAATCAACGAAGGCTTTTATACACTGTCCATTCGCGGTGATGCATGCGGTGTTCTCTTTTAACTAGGCTAAGTTGTACGTCGGAGGATTTTTTTCACTGCGGCCTTGCACAAGTAGCCAGAGTTAGTTTTTCTCATTGAATCAGCGTAGAGAAAGGCTGGTACGTTGTACTGGTGACTGCGATTCTCGGCGGTTCAGGGAACGTTGTGGGTATTGTGAACTGCTCCTTATTCTGGAAGAAGCAGGCTGGGCATAATTATCGTCGAACGTCGAGGGTTGATATTCCTACTCTCTCGTGCATTTTCAATTATTCGGCGTTTCTCCCGACAATACATTAGCACATGCCCTGGTCTCCCGCAATGGTAGCAGAGGGGCATATTATTGTCATTCCTCCACAAGTCTGTTCTGCGTTGAGGAGTGGGTCTGTTGGTGGTTTCATGCTTTTGCAGCAGCCTGGTTGGAACAAAACATCGAGGAGTGGTTTTTTACTCTCTTTCCACTTGTAAGAGGTGCTACAACTTCTATGACCTCTTCTTGCACCACGGAGGCAATGTCACGTGTAGGCCCAGTTTCGTTGCTTGTGTAATCCTGTATTTCAGTCATGATGTTTTAAAGTTCTTCCTTAAGAATCATACATACTAATGACCTGAGATCAGTGGCATCTGTTTCGGCTTACATTCCGGAGACATTAGGCATCTTCTCAAATCGAGGTCAAACGATACGTCTTCGTCGAAGGCTCTCTATATGATATTATCGTTTAACAAGAGCGTCGGAGGTCTCGTATTCCTGAGATGACAAGATCTGGTAAAGGTCTTCTGCAATACCCTTCATGAGATGAGCCACATTCTCTCTTCAGGTATAGAGGGGTTATCTTGAATGCAAAACTCAGATGTCTCAATTTGTGGTGCACGAGTGAGTAATAGTCTTCCAGTTTAGCGTTTTATATCAGCTGTCTGGCAAACTGTGTTTATCAGGGAACTCCGAAAGACAGTACAGTCAGTGAAGGTGTCTTTATTGTTATCAAATTATTGATGAGCTATTCCGGTGAGATAAAGGATAACATTTGGTCGTTCCAGCGATTATAATTCGCTATTCGCTCAAAATCCTTGAGCATCCGGTTAGCATTTTCTTGGTTGTCCCCAGAGGATATACAGGGGCCTCTGGGTAGTTGATAGTTCAAAATTGGAATGGATGCAATGTTACTCGGAACAGAGCTGTCCCCAGCTGAGAACTTAGGATCGTTTTCCCCTCCTTCAGCCATCATCCTTAATTGTATTACTGAATCCGGTGGGACACCAAATTCAAGAGCAAGACCTAAATACGTCGGTTTTGGTGTAACTCTTCCGTTGTAGTACCAGGCGCCTCCACCAATCTGTCACGTAGATGAAGTGAACATAGTAAAGCCAATGGAAACGATAGAATTCAAGATTAAATCAAAAGATTTTTGTATTTATATCTCAATCAGTTGCTGCTTATATATAATTTTAGAACCTTCTAGAATTCGAAGGCCCGCAGAAAATTGGAAACTGAAATTTACATAAATTTGCATAATTAACTTAAATTAAGAAAGCAAACAGAAATAAATATTTACGGAACTTGTCTCGCTTGCTTTTGAACCCGCAACCTCAGGCTCACGAGTTCGATGCCTTACCTACTGAGATGTGAAGTACATGATCGAGAGAAATAATTTTCGCCACAATATTAGTTGCATCATACATTGTATAAGAGAAGGGAATTTAAATAAGGAATGTAATAGAATAAAATTTTTAAAATTCCAGTACAAAATATTGACATTTAATGTAGCTTGTATATTTCGGGGTTGGGAGATGGATGCGGAAAACTTTAAATATTTCACACGTAATATCCTATGCTGCTTGGAAATTCGTCTGGAAAAGGTGATGGTTTTAATATTAGGCACTTATTCACCATTCAATATTAAAATCAGATTGTTTCGAACAAGTAGATTTTATTTTAAAGCAAGCCCCAGAAACGATAATATATTAGTTATCGATATATATATCATACAATGCATAAGAGAAGAGAGTTTAAGTAAGCAATTTAAAAGAACATAAATTTTAAGATTTCAGTAAAAAGTTTGACATTTAATATAGCTTGGATATTTCGGGGATGGGAGACGGGTGCGGGAACTTAAAATTAAATATTACACAAGTACATGTATCTAATGCTATTTGGGTGGTCTTCTGGGGAAGGTGGCTGGTTTAATATTAGGCACTTATTCACTATTAAATATTAAAATCAGATTGTGTTTCGAAGATATAAATTTTAGAATACAAATAAGCTCCAGAAATCATAATATATTAGTTGCCTCTTACAAGGTATAAGGGAAGGGAAAGGAAGGGAAATTAAGTAAGAAATTTAAATGAATATTATTTTTAAAATTTCAGTACAATATTTTGACATTAAATGTAGCTTTTGGTAATTTGAGGGTGTGAGATGGATGTGGAAAACTTTAAATTATGTATTACACTTGTAATATCCAATGCTACTTTGACTGTCTTCCAAGGAAGTTGGCGGGTTTAATATTAGGAACTTTATTCACCTATTATTTTTATAATAAAATACTTTCATTTTTAAAATTAAAGAAATTTGATCCTTAATTTTTGAATATCATTCAAAATTAAGTCCACCCAGACGATCCCATAAAAACTAGGAAATTGTTAGGATATTGTGGAATTTCGAATTGCATGTTGAAGTCAATCCCAAGTCACAATATACAAAATGCCATTTTCCTCCTCAAATGCACTTGTTATAATAAAATATGCACTCTCATAAGTAATAGAGTGTGTTTGATTACTGAATGGGCCCATTCGTTTTAATAGACTAGGAATTTCTCGGGATATATGGTAATTTTGAAGTTAATATTCAGGGGAATCAGATGTCACTTTTTCTCTCTATCGCAAAACAGAAAAATGCGTTTTTCTCCTAAAATATATTTTTTATAATAATATATGGGCTCTCATAAGCTATAGAGTATCTCTTAATACACAAAAAGCCCATTCGGTTTTGTTTAGACGAGAATTTCTCAATATATTAAGGAATTTAGAAACTACTATTCACGAGAATCAAATGTCATTTGTGTCTCTACTGCGCATTTAAAAACATATTTTTCTCCTAAAATATATTTTTATAATAAAATAAATAGTTAACATTAGCGTTTAAAATATTCATTGTATACTACAGAGTGTATTAACACATTTTTAGAACAATTTCGATAATGAATTTAAGAAAAGTAAATGTTTTAGAATAAACATTTTTGGCAACAGCTTATTATTTGACATGAAAAATATCGTCTGCCAATTTTAAATTTATTCTTCTTTCAAAATGTCACATATAAACATGTTGTGAACTGAAGGATATGTTTTTGCGTATTTCGGAGATAAACGTTCTTATTTCAGAATTCAAAAACGTTGTGAAATGCAGGTATTAAAATTTGTAAGTGCAAAATAAGCAATATTATTAATTGGACAGGTAAAAACTGTCAATCATTATTTCTACATAGAAAGAAGACTCCAAACGAATATCCGTAAAAGCTACGTATTGTTTCAAATGTATCTAAAGTGAAATGCTGGTAACAAGAGAAAATCCGCCAACACAGAAATCAATTGCAAAGCCTTTAGATACATCTGTAGCAACAATAAATAAAATAATAAACCAGTATTTACAACTCAAAAATGCTAAAAGACATAATGTTCACCAGCGTTTGCCTAGACATGTGGCTCAACGCAAAACATTTTGTAGAATCCTGTATGAAAACCACTTAGCAGGAGATAAATGGAAAAACATTGTGACTTTTGAGGAAATATGGGTTTACCTAAATGACTGTAACAAAAAAAAAGTCTTTTTACTATAGAAAATGAGGAAAAAATGTGCAAACCCGTTTCCGTCAATGTCAAGAATGTTTCAGTAAGGGATTTATGATTGTAGCAGGTTTCTCATACAATGGGAAACTAAAAATAAAAAGAGTGGAAAGAAATGTTAAAATAAATCCATTGTACTATCAGGAGAAGGTTTTACGGCCTATTTTTACAAAAGAAATTCCACTTTTTTATCCCAATGACATTGAAAGAATAAACTTCATCAAGACAAAGTTTTACTTCGAAAACTACCACTGCATTCCTTGAAAAAATGATGACTAATACAGGTATTGCATGTATACATTTTTAACATATCCCTGAGAAGTCTCCTGACGTTTCACCTATAGACTATTATGTCTTTGGTCTGTTAAAAAAAGGCTCTTTCTAAACGCACACCCACCACGATAGATGGACTCTGGGAAGTAGTGGAAGGGGAATGGAAAGCAATACCATTAAAAATATTGCGAAAAGCTCTTCTATCATAGAAATTACGATGCAGACTTATAGTCCAGAAAAAAGGCTATATGATCGAACATTTAAAAAAATAATCTTTACCTTTTAAACATTAATTAAATGGCCACAGAATCGTTCTAAAAGTGTGTTAATACCCTCTGTAAATACAGCAAATCATTTTAATATACACTTGACAATAATGATTATATACAGAGATTTTTGTAATGTAATCCACTAATCACGTTAAGGAATATTTGATATTTTCAGTCTTGGTTTTTTTTTTTTTTTTTCCCTCAAAATATATGTTTTACGTAGTAAAATAAATGATGTCACTATCAGTAAAATGTTATTAATTACTAAATCCAACCAACGGTTTTACGTTAGACCAGGAATTTCTTAAAATAGCTAGGAATTTTGAATTTCCTGCTCCCTCGTCACATGCCCTCTTACAAGGTGCAATATCAAAAACACATTTTCCTCCTAAAATAGTATTTTTCATTATAAAATATGCACTCTCATAAGCTATAGATTATGTTTCAATACTCAATGGGCCCATTCGTTTTAATATAGGCTAGGAATTTCCTGCGATATATGGGAATTTACAAAATAATATCCACGGAATCCAATGTCACTTGTTTCTCTAGGGTGCAATATATAAAAACACATTTTTCTCCTAAAATATATTTTTTATAATAAAATTTGTACTCTCATAACCTATATAGTATATCTCAATACTCCATTGGTGAATTCGATTTTTTATAGACTAAGAATTTCTCAGGATATAGGGGAATTTAGAAATTATTATTCACGGGAAGCCGATGTCTCTTGTTTCTCTAAGGCGCAATATATAAAAATGCATTTTTCTCCTAAAATATATTTTTTATAAAAAATAAATAATTTAATTAGCTTTATATATGCATCCATAATTAAATACTGCAAATCATTTTAATATACACTTGACAATAATGAATATATACAGAGCTATTTGAAATGCAATCAACTGATCACTTGAAATCAGTAATTGAGATTTGCAGTCTTGGTGTTTTTCTCATAATATATGTTTTTTGTAATAAACTAAATCATGTCACTATCAGTAAAATGCTATTAATTACTAAATCCAACCAATGGTTTCCCGATTGATAAGGAATTTCTTAAAATATCAAGGAATTTTGAATTTGCTGCTCGTATGTCCCATAGCCTCTCAGAAGGTGCAATATGAGAAAACACGTTTTCCTCCTAAAATTTATTTTTATAAAATAATAATTACTGTTTTTAGTTTTAGAATGTGATTCCATACTAAATGAGCCCATTCATGTTTGGATACATGGAGAGTTTCTTATGATATTGGAGAATTTTGAAATTAATATTCAGTTGAATCTTAAGTCATTGACTTGGGCGGAATATACAAAAACACATTTTTCTCGTAAAATATATTTTTGCAATAAAATAAACAGCAGCGTAAGCTTTAAATTTGCATGCTATACTAAATGTTGTAAACTATTTTAATATACACTAACAAATGAGAGGCAGGACTGGGGTTTCAATACTTCAAATGTTAAAACGGATGTCCGTATTGCATGATATTCTCCTACAGAGGATTTCTTCCCACGTGGATCTCGAGGGGAATGAGATTGTGGACACTTTGGCCAAAGCTGGTGTGGCTGAGGACGTCGGCACCTCTCATCTTTCAGGAGATTCATTCAAAGATTTAACACGAGAATAAAACCACCTGGAACCACTTCCTGAGCATCATTGGTACGTCTGCGCACGTCCAGGTGTTTCCAGGTGGCTACTGGTCTTAACAGACAAGAACAAACGGCTATTGCCCGTTTCAGAAGTGGCCATATTAATAATTTGAAATTCGTAGAGGGTACGAAAAAATTTGAAATTTGCCCCAAGTGTTTAAATGAACATGCCTCTCCTGAACATATTCTTCAATGACTTGGTCTCTCCGGGAGAGATCTGTTGGAGAATCCCCTTATGGTGCTAGACTTTTTGAAGATGTACGCGCTCATGGACCTATTCTACCTCTGTTGACCTGGGGGGGCATGCAACAAAAACAACAATATACACTAGGGCATTATTGAAGATATACAGAGATTTTTTATATATAATCAAGTGATCGCATCAAGCAATAATTAAAAGTTTCAGTTATGAGATTTTTTTCGAAATTTGTAATTTTAGTAATAAAATAAATGATGTCATAACAAATAAATTGTCGTTTATTACTAAATCTAATCAGCCGTTTATCCATAGAAAAAAATTTCTTAAGATATCGAGGAATTTTGCAATTTATGCTCACACGTCCCAGGACCTGTCACAAAGTGCAATGTGAAAAATGACATTTTCATCCTAAAAATGCATTTTCTATAATAAAATTTACAAAGAATTTCTTTAGATATTGAAGATTTTTGAATTTCATGCTCGCAAGTCGCTAGTTGTGTCAAAATGTTCAACATGAAAAAAGACATTTTGCTCCAGAAATGTATTTTTCATAATAAAATTAATTTTATAATTAGTTTTAGAATGTGATTAAATAGTAAATGATTCCATTCATGCTAAAATATATTTGGAATATCTAACGATATTGGGGAATTTTGAAATTAATGTTCATGGGAATCAGAAGTCACTTTTGTCACTTGGGCGCAAATTATGCGAAAACACATTTTTCTGATAAAATATAATTTTTGTAATAAAATATACTGCTGCATAAGCATTAAAATTGTATTCTGAACTTAATACTGCAAACCATTTCAATATACACTGACAATAATGAAGATATACCGAGATTTTTTTAATGTAAACATCTGATCACGGCAAGCATTTATTGTAGTTAGGGGTGTTTTTTTTCATATATATTTTTCGTAATAAAGTAAATGATGTATCTAGCAGTAAATTGATATTTATTAATAAATCCAACCTACCATTTCCCTATAGTCAATTTATTTCTTAAGATATCTAGGAATTTCGAATTTTATACTTGCGCGTTCCAATCATCCTGTCAAAAGGTGCAATATAAAAAATGACATTTTCATCCTAAAAATGCATTTTCTATAATAAAGTAAATACAGTCATTAGTTTTAGAATGTGATGCAATGAGCATATTTGTTTTAGTATAGATTGGAAAATTCTCAATATAGTGTGGAATTTTGAAATTAATGTTCACGTGAGTCACAAGTCCCTTGTGTCACTTGGGCGCAATATATAAAAACGCATTTTTCTCATAAAATATTTTGTATAATAAAAGCAGCTGTGTAAGCTTTAAAAGTACATGTTATTTTAAATACACAAACCATTTTAATATACACTTGGGCAGTAATTAAAATATACAGAGATTATTTATATGTAATCATGTGTTGATATCAAGCAATAATTGAAATTTTCAGTCATGAGGGTTTTCATGAAATATGTGTTTTTCGTAATAAAATTAATGATGTCATAAATAGCAATTTTTTTATTTATTACTAAATTCAACCAACCGTTTCCCAATAGACAAGGAGTTTTTTTTAAGGTATCGAGGAATTTTGAATTACATGCGCGCGCGTCTCAAGATCTGTCACAAAGTGCAATATGAAAAATGACAGTTTCCTCCAAAAATTTATATTTTATAATGAAATATATAAGTAGTAGGCAAATGACAGATTTGACACAGTGACTGTTAATGCCTATGAAGTCCCCATAAATCTGAATCCCACTTTCTGAAATTAATGGTATAAAAACGCCATAATTTTTCCATTTCCTTATGAAAACAATGGCTCTTAAAATCCCCATTAAATTCTTACTCACCTCTAAAAGGTAATGGCTTTATTTCGCCCATACCAATTTTATAAATCAATGGTTTAAAACTCACTATTAAAATCAAACTCCCTTTTAAAAACAATGGCTTTTAAAAACCCCATTAAAATTTCACCCCCACCTCTTAAAATGTAATGTCTCTGCTTCACCCATACCAGTTTTATAAAACAATGGTTTGAAACACACCATTAAAATCGAACCCCTCTTTTAAAAACAATGGCTCTTAAAACCCCCTTTAAATTTACCCCCCACTTCTTTAAAATTAATGGCTCTGCTTCACCCATACCAATTTTATAAAACAATGGTTAAAAAATCACCATTAAAATCAAACCCTCTTTTTAAAACAATGACTCTTATCCTCATTAAAATCGCCCCTAACCTCTTAAAAAGTAATGGCTCTACTTCACCCATACCAATTTTCTTAAATAATGGTTTAAAACTCACCTTTAAAATTAAACCTATTTTTAAAAAGTAATGGTTCTATTTCACCCATCTGGAACGAGCTATCAAAAATTCGCGGAGAAGGAAGGGTACCCCCTTCGGAGAGCACACCTTTATCTCAGATGGAAAGCTATTAAAGCAATGGTTTCAAACACCACTTTTTCTCCAGAAAAGGAAATAAATATATATATACTAGTGAGATATTTTTTACATTTACAGAAAAAATATATAAACAAACAAATGGAAATGCGCAAAAACACACCTGAATATTTGGTTAAGGTATGCACTCGCATCTCATTAATTTATAGCTTTCAAGCAATATTTCACACATAAGTTTCAATAAATGATACTTTCATTATGTAAAAGGGATGTATTCATCGAACGCTTAGGAAATTTAGAAGAAAAGTTTCAAAAAATAATCAAGAGTCTTAATGAGAGCTGAAGAAAATATTGTTTTATAAATACAAAATAAAAGAAGCTTTTAATAATTTTCGTACTGTTAAAATATTTTTTTCCACATGGTTCATTGAAAGTGTATAAATGATTACATATTTTGACTAGAAATATATTGTTTTATTCCTCATTTTTTTATTGTGTAGTGACCGTGATCTAAAGTGTTAATACCATCTGGTAATATATATCACTTGTCATCTTACCCTGAGAAGGCGACCTTATTTACACGTATGGTATGAATCACATGTTTTGTGCTGCTGATTAGATTCATGGTTCTGTGCTGAAATTCAGGCTTGAATAGTCAATTCTTGTAGTCTACAAAGGTTATGCTGTTTTCCACAACACACTTCTTTACTACTTTCGACTTTTTCACTAAGTCAATTTAAGTCTTACAAGCCTATATTTTTTATCTTAACCCGAAAAATTCTTCCAGAATTTTTCAAGCATTTTCATTTTTTCTCTTCCATCATTCCTTTCATATATTCATAAAAGTCATCAAATTTTTGGATCATAAATGAAACTCTCCTTGTATAACAGTTTCACATTCTCCCTATACTTGGGCTTCATCACATTATAATGAAAGTCGTACATTAAATTCTTGGATTATTCTAAGATACTCACATCTCAACATATATGGGTTTATCAAAATCTACTTTAGTATTTTTCATATGTATAGCAACCAAATTTTAATTCAATATAGTTCTTCCTTTAAAAGTCGGTTTTGCTATAATTTTTTCAGCTTACTTGAAATCACAAAGAACTCTGATATCAAGGCGTTTTCTAATAGTCTAAATCGTCTTTCCGAACTTCGAGTTGTTCATGAATTTGTAATCGTTGGTTGTCTGCCCTCATTTGGGTGTTCAGGTCAATGTACCAATGTAGCCAATAAGACTGGTTGAACTCCAGCACTCTGTGTAACATTTTCAACTTTAGCCCCAGCTGTAAATATTGTTTTAGAATTCAATAATGCAGTGGTGCGCAAGCTTTTTTCAATTGCAACCCTTTTTATGGAGAAAACACTTTTTGCGACCGCTAGAGATAAATGTTCACAAATACGATGTATAATTCGCAGATTTCTTTCCCGTTTTATCGAATAAAATTTTTCGTTTTATCGAATAAAAACATCATCATATTTAACTAATATTAATTGTATTTATAATTTTTAGAATATACTTTTTGCATAACACAAAAATCAGTAAATTGCCCTTTAATGAGATGTATGTGGCTGTAAATTTCTAATTATCTCATCGATATTTCGATGTATGTTGCTAATTGCAATTCGCATATCATATTCAGGGTTAAAACGTGAGCGGTATTTACTTTTTATTGAAACAAGTTTGCTAAATCAAGTTTCACATAAATACGTTGATTCAAATTGTATTAACACTCTGAGGATATTATTGCATAAAACGGGATATTGTTTTTCCATGGATAGCCAAACATTTTGGCAAGGCTGAGTCTTAAATTGATTTCGAAGAGTATAATCACTAATTAGATCTATCAATTACTCTTTCTCACTAATTTGAAGAGTTGAACTGCATATGTCAAAGAAAAATGGATCATGAATCCAGCCAAGATTGTTTTCAGTAAAATTCTCGAATCTTCTATAAAAGTTTTCCTTTAACTTTTCAATGTGATTGGAAATAGTGTTTTTAAATATAAATATATCTATATTATTTTCATTAATAAAATCCTTAAAGCTAGGGAACATGACAAAGAGTAGCGGTAGTTCGCCAATTTTACTGAAAATCATCTATTTGTCTAGACAGCAGGGAAAGCGCAAAAGTTCGCTTCCGTGATCAGCCAATCAGATGGCGAGGTATGCGGTGTATCTGATAGCAGAGTGAAGACGTGAAGTGTTCGCATGAAGTTGTTGCATGTAGTAGTTGGCCTGCAATTGTTTCAGTTTATCCTCGAGTTTTATCGTGTGACGTTGTGTAATTATGATTTTTTTATATTTTTATTGGGTTTTGCTACTTTTTGTTATCAGGTATGTAATATCATTGGAGAAAGATCTCTCTTATTTTCATTGAATTTCTCGAAAAATAAATGATAAAATTTCATATTATTTATTTTAGTTTAAATAATTTAACTCCTAGCTTCATAATTTATAAATGGGTAATACGTACACCAGGTATATCTTTAGTTAACCAAGAAACAAATACTGATGAGGAGTCGCAAAATACTGAATGCCCGATCTAAAAAAATAAGAAAATACAATGAGGAATTTATTAAGCATGGTTTTACATTTTGCGTTGTTGATGATGAAGAACGCCCGATATGTGTCATTTGCAACGAAAAATTAGCAAAGAGCATGAAACCAGCTAAATTAAAAAGGCACCTGGAAACTAAACATAAAGAACTTCAAAATAAATATACCGATTTTTTCAAAGACGAGCTTAAAATCTAAAAATTCAAAGTGCACATTTAAAGAAATTTACAACAATACCTCAGAAAGCATTACGACCTTCTTTAGAAGTTTCTTATTTAATATGAAAAACAATAAAACCCCATACAATTGGAGAATCCCTTATCCTTCCTGCAGCAACTAAGATAACATCAATTATGCATGGCAATAAATATGGAAATGAACTAAAAACAATAATATTTTCAACAGATACCGTGTCTAGACGGATTTTTAAATTGACACGAAATATCGAGTCAGAAGTCATAAAACTCATACAAAATTCATTAGTATTTGCTTTACGACTGGACGAGAATACCGATATTACTAAAATGTCACAACTAATTATTTACGTTAGGTTTATTTTTAATGAAGATATAACAGACACGTTTTTATGTTGCAAAAGTTTGGAAGGAAAAACAAATAAAAATATTAAATAATAATAAATGATGATTTAATAATACTAATAAATGATGATTTAATATTAATAATTGAATATTTTGAAACAAAGTCTCTTATCTGGGCAAACTGTGTTGTAGTTTGTACTGATGGTGAAAAAAAAGGGCTCAGAGACTTAATTCAGAAGGTGACGCCTCATATGGATTTAATCACTGCTTGATTCATCGGCAAGCTCTTATTGCAAATGATGGATGAAGAGTCGCACAACATATTACTATACGCTGTTAGTTCAATTAACTACATTAAATGCAACAGCCACAACAGCCGTCTCTTTTCAATACTTTGCAATGAGATGGGCTCAATGTATGAGAGATTACTGTTACACACCGAAGTCAGATGACTTTCAAGTGGGAAAATACTACGACGGATATTTGATTTGAGAAATGAAGTGTAAATGTTTTTAATAAAAAAAGAAACATAAGTAGGCAAGTTATTATATCAATGAAGTTTGGCTAAGGAAGCTGAGCTATTTAGTTGATATTTTCGAAAAATTAAACGACTTAAATTTGAGCTTCCAGGGTGAGAATTCAACTATCATAACTTCTGCCAGTAAAATTCAAGCTTTTAAGAATAAGCTTAGTCTCTGGCAAACTGAACTGAATAAAAACAACATCGATATGTTCCTTTGTTTCAACAATTTTATCAAGGGATATAATATAGATATATTTACATTTAAAAACATCATTTCCAATCACATTGAAAAGTTAAAGGAAAATTTTTCCAGAAGATTCGAGTATTTTCCTGAAAACGATCTTGGCTGGATTCATGGTCCATTTTCCTTTGACATATGCAGTTCAACTTTTCAAACTAGTGAGAAAGAGTAATTGATAGATCTAATTAGTGATTATACTCTTCGAAATCAATTTAAGACGCAGCCCTGCCAAAAAGTTTGGTTATCCTTGGAAAAACAATATCCCATTTTATGCAAGAATGCCATCAGAGTGTTAATACAATTTTAATCAACGTTTTTATATGAAACTGGATTTAACAAACTAGTTGCAATAAAAACTAAATACTGCTCACGTTTTAACCCTGAATATGATATGCAATTTGCAATTAGCAACATACATCCAAACATTGATGATTTAATTAGAAATTTACAGCCATATACATCTCATTAAAGGCCAATTTACTGATTTTTGAATTATACAAAAAGTATATTCTTAAAATTATAAATAAAATTAATATTAGTTAAATATGATGATGTGTTTTTATTCGATGACACGAAAGAAATTCGCAAATTATACCTCGTATTTGTGAACATTTATCTCTAGGAGTCACTAAAAATTTTTTCTCTTTAAAATGGATCGCAGTCGAAAAAAGATTGCTCATCACTGCTCTATATGTAAAGGGTGGCATATAGTCCTCATGCTTATATTTGACGTAAATACAGAAAGTCATCGGTTCATGCTTTTGGTATTTTTGCATGTACAACGCATTTCTATCAGGTTGATAGATATACATCTTAGTCGTTAAACACTTAAAATCTGCATTTATCGTAAAAGATACTCGTAATGATTTATGATAATTTTTTTAACTTTAAAGAATCACCTTTTTTAGGCATTGCTATTTTGACAGCTTTCTTTTTCCTACAATCTGTTTCATATTTTTGCAGATCTTTCTCAGAGTGATAAAATGACCAACATCTTTCACATCCGTAAACTCTTCCATCATGGTTACTTAATTGACCACTTATTAATTTTGACAAGTCTTTTATCCACCAGCAATGACATCCCCTTCTTTTTTTATGTAAAGCATAAATTGGCATGTCTCTCAACCTTATATTTAGTTATTCTTAAAGGGTATATGTCCTTGCTTTTAGTCTCGTATGAATATATATATTCACTGATGTAATGGAAAGGTTTGAAAAGAAAGGTTCAACTGCATAGTTGTTAAAAAGAATCTGTAATATAATAGGGCGAATAGATCGAATTGCTGAAATTTGAGTTATGATGTTTCGTAATGTTAAATCTACGGGAGTTGCTCAGACTGAAATATCGGCAACTCCAATGTAATAGGGTCTTTATCATCAATATAAGACATTTATTTTTTTACATCTACAAAGAAATTAAGACGGTGTAAAGCATATCTCCCCCAATAATAGATTGGTTGACATTTGCGATCACAAAAGACCACGTAAATGTCCGTCGTAAGTTTAAATCTAGGTTTATTAATTTAGTACTAAATTTTGGTATTTTTGTTACATTAACAGCAAAAGGAACTAATTCCTCCGGAGATTTAGCTCGCGTAGAATGAGAATTCGATTGGCCGGAAATGTCTGCACCAGTGTCAATAAAGAAGGGTAAATTTGTTTTTAGATCCGCCTGTAAGATGTGGCTGATGGAACAGTCGATATCATAGCCGTGATTGATCGACTATATAGTTTTCAATGAAAACTAAGAAGAGAATTATATTTGTGAGCTGTTGTGCCAAAATTTGTGCGGTATAAAAAAATATACCATTTCTGGCTCTCTATAGATACGCCCATGTAATCGACCACTATCTACTTCGCATGAAATTTTAATAACGGTGGTTGGTGTGGTGATGAACAATATCAGAAAGTTAGCTCACTTTTTTTGTTAACCGAGCTATTCTGTGCTTTAATTGGGAGATAAGATCGTCACTTGCACTATGAATACCAGTTGGGATTGCCAAATCAGTGATTTTATAAACTACGATAGCCTAATTAGTTAAATTTTTATTTAAAGCTCTCAGAATGCTCTGTGATATGCTGGGAATTCAGGCAAGCCGTAATGATTCGAATGTCGATTCTCCAACTGCTTCTCTAGCGAGTTCACTCATACGTATTAGCAGTTGGGATAGTTGGGATGGGCATTGATAGCCAAGCTCTAATCCTTGCAGCAAAGTACAAATTTTAGAAGCCTCACTTTCAGAATGTAATTCGATCAAATGGTTTTTGAGGGCATCGTATTGGCCCGTTTTTAGAGGATTCAAAACAAAATCTCTCACCGTATTCAGAACTTCTGACTCCCACGACAGACACTACATGTTTAAATTTGGTTGAATCTGTTGAGATACTGGTTAAAGCAAATTGTACTTCAGTTTGTTTAAATTATTATGTCGGGATTTAGCTTCCAGAAAGAAGGTTAATTTTACTGCGACACGTGAAATTTGTACATCATTTTGGTCATCAGATTGGTACATATTTTGATTTAAATTAATATGTAAAAAAAAAATAATATAAAATAAGGAAGTATTTGTAATGTATAAATATTCAATATAAAAAAATACGAAAAATATTATGCCGGCAAAATTTTATATACATAAACCAATAATAAAATCAAGAAAATACGTTAATAAATAGATAATAAAATTGGGAAAATTAACACGCGTTCATGAATGAGCAATCAATGCTGACGTACTTATGACAGGTATATGGAAAGTGGAAAAAATTATACAAGATAAGCCTACCTTACTTTAAATATGCATAAAGAGAAAATTGAAATAATACGAAATATTCCTCAGTTCCGCAATCGGATAGTCCGCGTTCGGAAGCGTGATATTTACATACGTGATTCATGGAACTTTGAACACAAAGTACATGGTTGTATGAATATATTTCCTGCCTATACCAAAAAATATCAGTAGACACCAGGAAAGCACATGATGTTTGAACAAATAACGGATAAAAAAATTTTGCAACACCATAGAAGTTCTGATTAACTTGGATTGCACTTCGAAGCTCAACAGCAACAGTGGCGTGTTTTACACGAATTATTGTTACCGCATAATATAATAAACCCCTAATAGTTAAATATATTTAGATCACTATAATTACGCAACATAAGTTTAAAAAATAATTTAATGAAAGATATATTATTATTATGGAAATAAATTAAGGAATACGAAAATACGAAAAATATTATGCCGGGAAAATTTTATATACATAAACCAATAGTAAATTCAAGAAAATACGTTAATAAATAGATAATAAAATTTGGGAAATTAACACGCGTTCATGAATGAGCAATCAATGCTGACGTACGTATGCAGGTATATGGAAAGTGGAAAAAATTATACAAGATAAGCGTGCAACATGCACACGAGCGGCGAACAAGTCAGAGTCCAACTCGTTTTTTCTTTTGCTGTTTCTGCCTATAGTCTAAGGCAGGCAGCAAACCTGGTCACCGTCACCCGGACACGGTGGATGGCCTGTGGACATCCACCAACCATCCACGAGCCATCCACGAAATGACGTCACGTATGACGAAATTGAGGCGGAGCTTTCCACCAAACGAAGTATTCAGCATGTTTAATTTTTTTCTTCCACAACCGAGTGACAAGGGTATGTTTACTTGATTCGTGCCGTTTAGACAACATGGAATCTAAGTTTTCTCTAGAAATTGAAGAATTTATAATTGAATATTTTAAAAGTAAGTTTAATTTAAATGGTGAATTTTTTTTAGAATTTTATTTTTTGTTTTGTAATATATATTTATGCTTTCGATTTTATTTAAAAATTATATATTTTTCAACAGGTAACAGGTGCATGTGGGATCCAAAAGATGAGAATTATTTTAATGAAAATAATAAATCTCAACTTTATAACGATCTTAGTGGAGAAATAACTAACAATTTTGAGAAATATTTCTCTGGTAAGATTTCACTAGATTTTTAACAACTATTTTTTCTTTAATTCTTCCTCAGCAATTTGCTTTTTATAAATTTTTTTTAATATTTTTAGTAAAAATTAACTGAATAAAACGTTTTTAATTGAAACTGCATTTAAAACACTGCAGAAATTTTAGTTTGAATAATGTACAATATATTGTTATATTTATTAGTACTTTTATGAATGTATTAAATGCTTGAACTTTAATATAATAAATAAATGTATTTCTATTTTTTGAGTTTTTATTTAAATATTATGAAACAGACTATGAAATGAAATATAATTATTTATTAACTTAGTATTTTTAATGTAATGAAAATGCATAAGTATTTGTACTAAAAAAGTTTGATCACAATTCAGTCTATAATTCATAGTTTAAGAATTCATTTTAAAGAACTGTGAACTTTATCTTAAATAATTTGCATGTGCAGTTGAATTAATCTTTAGAAATATTATTTAAATTTTGTGCTTGTAAAAGATTAACTATTTTAGTAAAAGATTAACTATTTTAGAATTATTCAAATAAACATAGTCTTAGGCTAATAAAATGACTTGTGTACCAATTGTGTCTTGAAACTCTTCATTATTGATAATAAAAATGGATAATATTTTTATTTCTTTTGCAGTTGAATGTATTTCATTTCTAAATTTTTATATAGATTGCCATTTAATCAGTTTTCAATAAATAATTCTCTGCGTACAAAATAGTTTCTAAAAATTGATTTTTTCAACCAGCGTAGATGAATATTTTAATTGAAATACTAAAATTTACTACAAAACTGATATTAAGTATAATAATGCATGTAGTTTAATGTTATAATGTGTAATGAAAATATTATAAATGTATATAAATTACAAACACAGGGGCATATATTTATTATTGTGTGTTCTTTTTTAGTTTGATAGCAACACTCTGAGTGCATATTCTGAAGAAGTGGAATCCGATGCTGATGCCCCAGAAACAAATAAAGAGATGTTAAAGAGATGCTTCAATGTAATGAATGAGGCAGCTGCGAGTTTAAAAAAACCTCCAGATGAAATTGATAACTTCTTAAGCTACATGAATGTAGTAATTAGAGATTTAAATAAGGCTAAGCAACATGCTTTCATGTTGAAAATGCACAATGAAGTGCATTCTTTAATTTCTGAGGAATAAAAAATTATTTTATAGTATACTGTGATTGATTTATTAAAATTTAATCTATAAAGAACTATTTTCTTGTACTTTTGCTATCAAAACATATATTGAGTTAATTAATTTGATGATTGCTTACTTTTTTATAATGTTAAAGATTATTTAACAAGAAAAAGTTACACTTTATATACTTATACATTTTTTATTCACATTTAATGTAATGGATACAAAGACTTTAAATAGAAGTTTTCTTCAAGATAAACCTGTAAAGACACAAATAATTGAGTTAAGTAAATTTCACAAGACAATATATTGCTCTATATATAAATACAATAGATTACAAGATAAATCTTACTAGTAACTGCACACCAACAAAATTATGTATATATATTTTAATCATTCGCAAATAGTTAAATTGATTTAAAACATAATAATGATTAAATTGTTAGTGACTGCATTTTGTGATTTAAGTTAAAGTATGAGCTGATTTTATCACAAAAATAATGGATATATTTGTTCTCTTTGTTTGTCAGAGTTTAAATCAAGTTTTTTATTCAAGATAATTATATGAATTTTGTTACAGTTATATTAGTTCCAAAAATTAAATTAATTTTTCTTATCAATTCACAAACTTTTAGAATATTCAGCAATTAAATCATAATTCTTATTCAAATTAAGAGAAATATTCCTTATGTATATAAACCTAACCTAAAAAATTTCTGAATTCTATGAATAAATTTAAATCAAATAAAAGAATTATGTATACATATTTTAATCATTCACAAATAAAAAAATTTATTTCATTCATGCATTAATCTTGTTGATTTAAAGAAAAATAATAATGGAAATAAAACAATCTAAAATGTTATCATGATAAATATTAAAAGAAAAGTATCATTATATAATTCAATGTCAACAAATTCATTATATAATTTAATTTTGGGCATGATTATATTTTTCGAAATCAAAAATATATACAAGAATAAGAATGGAAGTCAAATTGTAAATAAACTTTCATTGGTTGATATTTCGAGTAACGTCATTAATCACGTGATTGTTTCGTGTTTGGCTGGTATACCAGACACCAAAGATCCACAAAACAGACACCAATGAAACACTATCCACGAGCGACGCGGTGCACAGGTTTGCTGCCTGCCTAAGAAAGAGTTAGATCAACAAACCCTTAGGACACACTAGGGTTGGGAAATAAACCTCAAACTGTGGATGCGCTGAAATTTATAAACACTTTCGGCGCCTTCGGAAAATTGGATCCGAATATTTCCGATTATACGTCAATGTCACGAATCAGATTAGAAGAAAAAAAAAAAGTGAAAAGGCCGTTTGGTAATTTATTTGAAATTATATTGATTTGATTCTTTTTCTCTATGCCATATCTTATGCAGTTAATTATAATTTTCTTAAGTTGGGATAAATCGAATAAAATAAAAAAGTTCTGAAAATCAAAAATTTGTATATTAGATTTATTTAACAGAAAATTTTTTTTGTATTCACATAATTAAAACATTGTTCCGATAAGTTAAAATCTGCTGATAAGTTACACATGTGAGCTTATTTAAAAGGGTTTTGTATTTAAAGTGGATTTGGAATCAGAATAAACATATATGCATTCTAGATGGGAGCTTAAACTTTGAATTGACTATCACTCAATATTAATTTCTTTTTTGTTCTCTATTTAATGGAAATTGTTTTAAAACAGAAGTGAAAATTAATTATGGAGCTACATCAAAGGTACTTCAGAGAAATTATTTTTCGAATGATTGTCAACAAGATTTAATATGAGCAGTGCAGCCATTAAATAAAATTGATATTTGGAAATAAATTATTATATATGGCAACTATTAACAGCTGGTTTAAAGAATTTCCCCAATCATAAGAATTTCAAGGACTATGTTTGGGAGGATCAACCAAGAAGTACCGTGAAAGGAAAACATTGATGTTGTGTGATAAATCACTCCATCTTGGTTGTCATTTGAGATATTATAAAATAGAAACATGTCCTGAAAGACTCGTGTATATTTAATTTTACGAGAGTATTTATATTTCATTAATTTACATGTGAATTCCCCCAATGGATCATCTATAATTTATGTCAAGTTGAGAATACTTGTATGAGAGAGTAACAAAAAATTTAAAAATTCAACACCTGTGCTCCAACAAGTATTGCAACATACACTGTTTTGAAACATGGGTATGTTGTAATATTTGTTGAAACCTAGGCTTATAACTAGAGTACCAAGCATTGATTTAGGTATTTCTGAATAATAATCTAGAAGAAATGTTAATTGTACAAAGAATAGTGCTCAGTTCAATATTTTATATTTGGTTTTATCATCCCACAGAAGAAATGAATGACTTTGCTTACCCCAAAAATTGAACCGCGGGCCTGTGCAAAGAGTGGAGTGCAAAGAGCTACCACTACACCAGTTCACTCCTAATATATGAAATACAGAAGTTTTGGTGACATTTCGGAGGGATTTATATTCTTCCGTTATGGTACATTTTTGTATCTGATGTTTTGACATTAAATATTTTTTGCTTGTGCCAAATCTTGAGGACTATCTCAAAAATGTCAGTTTGTCATTGCCAACAATCTGGCACAACACAAACATGAACTTCTCATTTTGTAATCACTAACATTTTTGAAAATCAAGCCAAACAGGCAGTAAGATTTCACTATTGTCACAAATATTTACATGAATTTTATTTTTTATAATTTTATGTGATTTATAAAATAGGACTGAATGGTCTCGTTTTGGTTGTTTATCATAAGAAAAATAAAAATCAGCAGTACCCATGTTTGTTCAAATATAATAAAATATGTAATCAATATCTAAACAATTTTGAGGCTTTTAAAGCTCTCAAATCTCATATTTTTGTTGTGCTATTTTCAGAATGAACTGAGTGTTTTATTGTGAATGTATTGTTATTACAAGAGAATATAAGAACCAATGAAATATTCCTAGTAAGTAATTATATTCCTTCAATTGCTTCCACAATAAATTAAGTACTATCCCTGATATTTTAAAATCTCATTTTGGCCTACCATTCAGACAAATTGCAGGATTTTACATAATTTTGTGAATTCTGAAATTTTTTTTTAATTTATTTATCACTTCATGACAAAATGCTAGAAAGTTAATTTTACATAATTCATGGAAATATGTATCAGAAAACATAATAAACTTATAAAAACTTATATATCTTATGTGTGCTTGATCAACAGCATATGCCGACCTGTCTAGTGGTCAGAGTGCCTGACTGCGGATAGGGAGGTCCTGGGTTTGAATCCCGGTTTGGACATGGATGTACTTTCTCTCTGTCTATCTATCCTGTCTTTGTCCTTTCTGTGTATAATTGAGGTGTGAATGGCTGCTTACCCTATGAACGGGTCCCTATGGCATGTTTGTACTGAAATAGTCGAACTCCACATCTAAATATGGTTCAGTATGAAAAAGTGTGGAGCAGCGCACCCCATCCCATATTGTCAGCCTAGCTGGCACAAGACAACAACAAAAAAAAAAATTAACAGCATATATGCAATCATCTTTTACAATATTTCATTGTAATTAAATGAATAATAAAGCTAAATAATGAATAACATTGGTTTTTATAAGAATTTGACTTTTTATAAAAAGGGCAGTGTCACAAATTTTAGAAAAACATCTCACCTGACTTAAGAAGCATCTCATTGCAAACCATCACTGGAAAACATATCAATAATCAAAAACGAATCAGTTACAAGACATTGGGAAAATGTGTGCAAATCAATTAATCCAAATATTTTCTTACAAATGAAGCTGCAAAGTTACCTTTTATAATAATGATATCTTGATCACTTTTTTAAAGATAAAAAGATCACTTTATTAAAGTACTAACTTTGATGAATAAAATAAAAACAAAATTTTTTTTCTATTTTATTCGTCAAAGTTAGTAGCTTACTAATATTATGAAACAAACATTCAATGGACTAATATGCTCGAATAACGATACAATTAATCAATGATTTTTTTACTCAAATTGTATACTGAAATAAGCAAATCTTTTTTTACTCCAGTAGAGTAGAGTAAATATTTTAATGAAAATGTGAGTATGTAATATAATTATTCTTCCTTTTAAGCATATTTAATTAATAAACGATATATCACTAATCAAAATTCCAAAAATGTTTTTTTTTTTTTTTTTTTTAATTAAAAAAAAAGGAATATTTGCTAAATGATGAAAGCAACTGGTATGAAAAAATGTTAAAAATACAAATCTACTTCTCTTACGCCTAAGAAACCACATATTTAAAGATTCCAATGATTTAAAAAAAGTAATTGCAATTAAGCCATACGCAGGGGGTGGGGGAATGGCTAAAGTAACAGCCTGCACTTACAAGTGAGCATTCGGGAGAAGCTAGAATTCTGGTTTTTTTCCGAATGAGCCGAACGCGTACGGGGATTTCAGCGCATGCATAATTAAAGTTAATTTTCTAACTCTGTTACATATTTTCTACCCCAGGGAATTTTTATGACGAAGATTAAAAATCTTCGCAATGGTCATTAATTTTTGAATATTAAATATATTTCTTACCTTTTTATTAAATTATTTATTTAATATTAAAATAAAATTATTATTAGTGATGATAAAAAGAAAATTTATTTTATAAAAAATTAAATTTTTTATAAAATTTTAGAAAGTTTATTAATGTTATGAAATTATATTGATTGAAGACATCTGTGGGATTCAAAAAATAGAAATTATTTTTATAAATATAAAAAATACTTAATTCTAAGAAATAAGTCAGATGTTTTACAAAACATTTGAAAAATCTGAGATGAATTATAATTTGTATTAATACTAAATATGAGTATTTTTATGAGAAGAAAATAAATTGAAATTCAAAATCTAAATTTTTTTATATTTAAATATATCTTAATTAATTTAGATAAAATACACAGAACAATATATTCTACATTTATAAATATAGTATATACTTAATATTATTGAAAACATTGGTTCTTGTGTGAGTTTAATGAATACAACTGAAACAGTAATTTTTCTAAATATTTTATTCTGCAGAAGTTGATAATGTGTTAGAGATTTTTAATAAAATAATTTCAATAGTAAATTTTAAAATTCAAAAAAAAATTTGGAATCAAAGAAATATTTATTAAAAATAGACAACTGACAACTGAGTCAAATTAAATTAGATGCAATATTGTAAACATTTTTTGATATAAAATTAAGATCTTAGAAAACATTTATTGAAGTTTGTAACCACCATTTACTTTTGATTACATAACTAAAAGTATAGGATATAATATTTAAAGAAATTTAATAAAAATTAATTATCATCGCAGAAAATTAGTTTAGATTTTAAAAGATTCATGAATGAATAATTATATATTTTGTTTTTCTTAAATAATTTACATGAAAAATATTTTAATACTATTTGAATTATGTTCATAATTTGCTTGACATTTATTTACACTTATTGTTATTTTTATTTGAAGATTTATAGTTATTATAAAAAATTATCTCGTATATTTATTATAAAAATATATTATATTCAAAATAATGATGTAATTCAATGAGTTTGACTAAATTCAGATTATGAAACATTTACTAGTTTTGTTAACTAATGATAGTTTTACATACTTTCAAAAAAATATATATATAAATATAAAAAGATGTCAAGAAATTACACAGTCTGAGTTTCAATATAAATAAATTAATATATATATCAGATGTCTCGTTATAAATAAGCAGTCATAAATTCACAAAATTGATATTGCCCATCAGTCAAAATGTAAATAAGAATTCAATATGAAGTAAATAGTTTCATTTATTTAACAAAAAAATGACGTCACATAGTCACATGACATGACGTCATTGTTCCTTCTCGATGAGTTCGCGAGGAATTCGCCGAGAATGTTTTATGTTTTCACCGGATAATTCTCCCGTCGTTCGCGCTTAAGGTCTTGTGTTCGAATCTGCATTCAAGTGTTGCCGACAATAATTGGAGACCAGGTTCCATTGTAAATTTACATTAGTCACATCACTTCAGCAATTTTATAAGAATATTCTTCATTTTGAAGTGCATTCTTTCAATATTTATTGATTTAGCAACAAATTATACTATCCGTATAAACAAATACTGAACTCCATGAGGGATGATTTCATATATATCTGCCATAAAAATAGTCAAAAGAAAAGGAATTAAAACAAATTTGATTATTTTACTTTGAACTAAAACCAAGGTTTCAAATTGATGGAATTTACCCTATGTGACATAAATTACATCAGATTTTATCCACCTAAAGCGAGGGATATTAGTTTCCAATATTTTAACAAGGAAGCTCAGTACATGCTCAGCGCCATACTAAGGCTCCAAGCCATCTTGTCCCACAATATAATGTATCACTTATTGATTACTGTAGTATCATGTGACATTGTCTATTTGTGCGCAATCAGTACTCACCCAGTTTCATTTCATGTCACCTCATGTCTCGATAAAAGCCTACATTCCTCTCAATATGAAGAATAAGCAACAGAAAAAGGAATTTTGTGATTTGAGTTAATCTCCTTTAGCCAATAGTTATACAACAAGTTAGTCTTAAGTTTTGAAAACAGCAAAAATTCCCTTCTCAATACTTATACCCTTAATGGAATTCAAAAAATAAACAGTTATCTACTGGGAATGAAAAGAAGAGTGTGACATATGTGGTGGTTGGCATATCAACAATTGATCTTGCAACCCGACTGCATGGATTCAATACAAGAAAATCATAATCTAACTCTGCCATTTGCTGTTAATATCTCGCTATTTCTGAAAAAATGTACTGTTATCTACCATTCCAAAGTATATAGTATTTAAAAGTATTCAATACAGAGTATCCATGTGCGCAGATTTGCACATTTATATACACTCACTTCCAAAAGTTAAGCACAAAGATGTAAAATGAAAAAAAAAATCAACATATTCTGTTTTGATTGACACAAAATTCGGCAGGAAAGTAGCATATATATTTACGCATAAATAAAATCAATAATTATATACAGAAATGAAAACAATATTTAATTTTTGTAAGTGTTATCAGGTAATGACATACTGGAGAATTAAACAAATTATGTATAAAGTGAAAATAAACAGCATAAAATGAAAATAAAGACAATAGGGTATGTGATCCCCCCTCATCTGTATACAAAGTTTACACCTTGTGACCATGATTTCAATTAGGTAGTCAACCACCGCAAAATTAAGCAATATCTATTCTCCTTGTACAACAGTTTCCAGCTCAATAAGAAAGGCTGGAGGTGGGAAATGTGAAGATACAGCACAACACAGCCCAGAACATCCCAAAGATTTTCAATGGGATTAAGGTCGGGTGAATACGTTGGGGCCACGCAATACGCGCAATCCCTTCACTCTTCAGGTAGTCATCGACGATGTCAGTTCTATGTAGACGTGCGTTATCGTCTATTAAAGCAAAAGTAGGGCCAACTGCTGCAGCGTACAATGTGCTCTAGGACTTCATCTCGATACTGGACAGTCGTCACAGAACCCCGTTTAATGATGTGCAGGTCGGTGCGGTATTCTAATGAAATTCCAGCCCACACCATAATGCTTCCGCCTCGAAATGCGTGATGTTTGGGGGCTGATTGCACGTTCCTTGTTCATTCCATATCCTTATACGCTTGCCATCTGGCTCCAGAGCAAATCTTGGCTCATCAGTAAACAGGACATTGCCCCAGTCAGACACAGTCTAATTGACATGCTCCCAACACCACTTTAAGCATGCCCCTCTTGACTGGACGGGTAGACAAAAACAAACTCGAGGTACTTGGGCATGCAGTCCACTTATATGTAATGTTCGGCGTACAGTAGTTGCAGATATCACCTTATCAATGGACGCTGTAACCATAGATGTCACACGTGTGGAGGTCGTTCTGCGATTCCGTTTGACTAAAATCACAATATATCAATGTTCCGCGGGGTTTGTAACCCTTGGGCGACCGGCTACGGGCCTTCGAAAAACTGCCTGTGTGGTTTGGAATTGTTTCCATAAACGTGGATTTAGAGAATGATGAACGCTTAAGAAAAGAGCAACATCTGAGATCGCCTGCCCTGCTTCTATGCGCCCCTCAGCACGCCAGGACTCAGAATCTCTTCGTCTTTCGGAAGTCATAGAAAAACGTACATCTTGAAAACAAACTGTACGAAGGTTCTAAGACCTTCTATCAGCACATACAATCAACTTCTGTGTAATCCTTCATAAATCTGGTATCTTATAAAACTGCCCTTTATGCATATTTCTTGACATGAAAGTGCGATTGGCTGTTACCTAACATAATTGCATACTTTCATCTACCTCTGCAGCGATTTGCACCCTCTTCAATTCTGATTCTAACCAGAGTACTTTTTTAATTTCTGGGATGAATAAAAATAAAGCGAATTATCGCTTTTGCACCTTTTCTTAATCCAAATCACCATCATACACAAAATTCAATTCTTACAAAAAGTTTACTGTGTGTGATAGTAGGCACTGCAAACGTTTACGATTTAGTTTTTTTTCCCAATGATTTAATTTTTAACTTAAAAATTATGATTAAAACCAATAATTATAGGAAAATCAACTCATAGGATTCTAATTTTTTGTTGTTTCCAAATTAAACGAAATGAACTCATCAATTGAGTGTTTTATCTTCTTTTCTGTTCATTATTTTTATGGCAGATACATACGAAATTATCGCAGATGAAGTTGAGTGTTTGTTGATGCAGATGATATAATTTTCTGGGGGAAACAATATTGAAAGAATACATTAGAATATTCATATAAAATTGCTAAAGTGTAGACTGAGGAAAATTTAAAATGGACGCTCAAAAATATTTTATAACATGAAATCTTGACTTCATATCTAAAAGCGACACAAACAAATTAAAATATGTTTGTGTCGCTTTTAGATATGATAACTACTCAAAACAATTAAAAGATATTGAGATCGTGGGTTGGTCTTGCTATCTGTTTGTTTGGTTGACTGATACATTATTGACTATTCCTATGGTGGGATTCGAATCCACGAACTGTTGAACCGAATTCCAGAGCGCTAACACTCGGCTTAACTAAGAAATGAACTTTGCCGGTGACAATTTTGAAATAGTCCCCACTATTGAGGCTTAGATCTACAAGTATCAGTAGACCAAAAGTGTGTCAGCAAAACATACCCCATTGCACAGTCTCCATCTGCCTGATCATTGGAAACCTGAACGAAGAAGTCCATCGTTCGTATTGTCCTAAGATTGTGCCGCCCATTAGTATAGTAGAATTCATTCGACTATCACATCTATCAGTTGTCGACAAACTAGCAATGGTAATCACAAGCAAACTAGCTTTTTTTTTTTTGCGGTTTAGGATCGAGAACGAAGGCACTGAAACTGGCTTTCTATATTTGTAGACCATCTTCGCCAATGTACACCAAGTAGTGCATTCAGAGAAATTATACTGACTATTGTAGTCTATGGTTGGCTGATGAGTCGAAACGCATCTCTTTGCTCAACACATAGATCAACGAATCATTAGCAACTGCAGGCTTGTCTCTGACAAGTTGTTTAGCAAATCCTGATAAACACTGGAAATTGTTTGCGAGAAGATTAGACGGTGAACGGTTTCAGAAATACACAGTTACCTTCGACGAGCACCAACTATCCTCTTTCACTGGAAATCGCCTAGGATCTTTTTATGCGAGTATATAATAATGATAATGAGTATAATAATGCTTTATATGAGTATAAACTGCGGTATGACTCCCTAATACGGATCAGTTGCTAAACAAATACATTTGTATTGTCTTGTATGTTCCTTACAAACTGGCTCCTCGGTGTAATTTGGTATATAGTAATTAGAGCGAAGATTAAAAATTCTGAAGAGAAAATTTAAAATATCTGTCGAATTAAAGAGTTTCATGTATAGAATAGTTATAAAATAAGGCACAGGTGCCGTATAATCCATGATTTTAAATTGTGAATCTTTTGGCGATGAAGAAATGTTGCCAAGATGACGTACCGTGCCGTGCACGAAGACGTAAATACTATGATTATCAAAATAGGATTTTCTGCATAACTCTTATAGGTCGCCATATGTATGACATAATAAAAACAAGGTTACCAGATACATTTGGAAATCAGCCAATCCCAGAATTTGGCATTTTGGATTATACGGCACCTGTGCCCAAAATAATGCCAAACTGTCTCCGTATTAAAAACATTTTATTATCTACATTATGGCCAATATCCATACATCCGCATACGATATAGGCAAAAATATAGCAATGATATACGCAATATATTTTGGTTGATATTTATCAATATGGCATGATAATTTTTATTATGTTCTGCTAAATATTTCTCCTGTTTTTATTGCAACGTACACTTAACGTAGTAAAAGATTTACACGAATTAGATGAAGCATTAAATGTTCTTCGAAATGTTATAACTGAAAACAAAAACACACAGTAACACTATTTTTTATTTATTCATTTGAAACATTAAGTAAAAATGTATGTAACATATTTTATTTTAATAATTAAATCAAAGCTTTACAAAAGAGGACAGTAATGAATACGAGTAAAAAAATGATTTAGATGCATACACAAATAACATAGCTTATAATTCGAAACATTTTAAAATTTCCACGAATTTTTTTCTCAACAACATTTAAGTTGTAACATTTATCAATACAATACAAAAGCACCGAGATTAAAAGAAACTTTAGTACAAATCAGCACCACATCTAAAGTTTCCAATTTTTTAAGACACAATTATTCATAAAATAAATAAGTCTAAGGTTGAAAGTAAATATTTTTTGTGTACTATATGTACTCTCCCTCTGTGTATGTAATAATAATGTATATTTTGGATAATAAATTATACAGTAATTTTATGGATAATTGAGATTAGCAGATTGGTGAAATAAATTTACAAGTCATTAAATATAAATTTCAAAGATGAATACGTTTTTTATTATACTATTAAAATTTATTTTAAGAAAATCAAAACTTTGTTTATAATCAATATAAAGTAACTTACACCTAAATTTTTAATAAACAATATATATTCAATAATTTTGTAACTAAGCAATTAATTTTAATAATGAATTGTCTCACAATTACATCCCAAAATTATTTTAGTATGCTTCACTCTTTCAATTTTATAAATTTCTTACTATACAACTTAGTTAAAATTATCTTTATTCAAAGAGTATTTGCTTATTCCAATAATATTGATAACGAAAATAAGAGACATTAATTAAAAACAAAATCAAGAGTATTATGCTTTGATTTTGTCTCATAAAGACGTTTAGTATTAATAATCAACAAATAACTAAGAGTACTTAAACAAGCCTTGTTAAACACACACACAGAGCGTGTTTTTAAAAATATTTCATTGTATTTTCTATTATAAATAAAGACTGAAAAGATTATAAACATATATATATATATATATATATTCCAAATGACAAAACTAAAACTGGAGAAAAGTTAAAACTTAATTTTTTTAAGGACATTTTAAAATTCAGGTTAATTCATTTATTTTTTTAAATCCAAATAAGGATATTTAGGACCCTCATTAAATATTAACTTAACATCAAAATAATTTTCAAGGATAGATATTTTAAGCAAATACAACTAAAAAGATTGTGCTTATGCAAACAGAGAGACACTCGTGAATCGAGTTCAAAGTATAATTTTGAAATGGGTTTATAGTTGAAATATATATTAGAAATAAATACAAGAGAAACATTCAAAACAGTCATACTTAATCATTTGAAAATATGTATAATAAATGAAATAAGCATTTAAAGATGCAAAAAATATATGTTTGAAAAAAAATAGAAATAGTATTCGTTTATTGTACAATATAATGTACCATATTTCAAGAAAAAATTGAATTTAATATAAACAAGGTAGAATAATTTTTTTAAAAAATTAAAATGATAATTCAGCGTTTATTTTGCCCATAATGATTCTTTGATCTAATTCTAAATTATTTTTGAATGCAAGCTTGCAGAAGTTGTCAAATACATGCTTTCATCATTGGCATGAGAAATTTCTTTACAAATCTAAATTAACCAAATTTTGCAAGATCATGGGACCGAAAAGCTAAAAATGTGTTAGACTTGATGCAACAAGGCAAATACATATATTGGGCAACTGCATTACTTAAATTTGGGGAACTAATTTTTATCAAACTCTTGAAATATATATTTTACAAATAAAGATATCTTTTTCTTTTTTTAACCCTTTACACATATTTGGCTTTCCTTAAATTGATTTCCGTAAAAGTGCAATACTGATAAGAATTTAATATTTCTAAATATTTAAATACAAAATATATTCAAAACGATGTTTTAATAATTTATACTTATGTTTTACAAAAAATAAACTTAGGAATATTTGTGCACATAAGAAATTTAATTATATAATTAAAAACGAAACCGAAAAGTATGAAATGAAAAAGAATTTGATGCACTTACAAGATAAAATCAGTACACATTTTAAAAATTATAATTTCTCCAGATTACAAACAATAGAATAAATCCAATTCTATTTTAAAACCAGATAAGTTCTTTATCATTCACCTCCCTTTAAATTTATTATTTCATAATCCATAAAAATATAAATCATGGAAACATAAGCATATACCATATGATATACTTTCAGCTATTGGATAATATAAACTAATAAATTAAAAGTTGTACATACAGTTAAGGCATTAAAGAATCTAGCATAAAAATTATAAAAAGGCTGATGGAATTAAAACTTACAATTTGCAAAGTTTCTTTAATAATCACATTATAAGATATTCAATAGATATTAAATAACTTTTATTCCATTTACAGCACTCAACTATAAAAAAACTTGACACAAAAATATACCTTCTATATGTATAATCAACAAAATATACAATTTTGCTTAAAATTTCGCATATTTACATTCAACAAACCTGCCAACCAGTATTAAGAGTACAATTTAAAAAAAATTTATTTTTAAATTGTATAAGTTTTGTAAAACATGCAATATTATAATCACAGAGAAATGTTTAATGTACAGCATAGTAGCCATTTGAATTAAGTGCTTCAAACATCAACATAACGAATAATGGCACAATCACATATTTAGGAACACTGAATTCCTTTTACTAAAAAGGGTGGCACATCGGTAGCAATACATTTTGCAACTATAAAGATAAAATTTGATAAAAATCATGTAAAATAAGAGTAAGTGCTACACTTGTTTGAAAAGCCAGCACACGAATTAACAACTCTAGAACAATTAAACCTCCAAAAATTTAATAGAGATGTAAAAGAAAACTTGATCTTTGAAAAGCATCTTGAGAAACAAGTTGAAAAATTCAAAATATAAAAATATAACATCATAATTTTCTCAAGTAAACTTGATGCTTAAGAGATATAAAATAGAAAGTATAACAGGATAAAAATTAAATAACAATTCTAAAAATAACTCAAGAAAATATGAAATATACACTTATCCATTAAACACTTGAAATGCAATATAGAATTTGGCAAACACAGTTTTTAAACATTTTTCACACATCACACACTAATTTAAATCCTGATCCCTTAGCTTGAGAATTCAACTCCAGCAAATAAAATATTTAGGTATAATAATGAAGTTGTGTTCAATAGGATACAATTTTATAACAATATCTTATGCTCAACTACATAATTAGTATTTCTCTTCCAAAAAATAATTTAGGTAAAAAGAAAATAAATGCAGAAGCATCATGTTAGAAAAAAAGAATAATGTTTGTAAATGTTCACAAAAATATCAGAAAGCTTATTAATGTAGTTTCAAGAAGTTGTGTAACAAAAAAAAAGTTTGATAATAGCTCTGATTTATATAACAATTCATAGTAAAATACTTGAACTTTAAAAGTAAAATTCTCTAGTATTTAATTGTTTGGCTCAATTTAAGATATTTTATGAAGTAATAAAGTTAAAAACCGAAAGCAAATTAATTATTTTAATATTGCTGTTTTTGCATTAAATAGTACAAAGAGTTTTCATTCTTAACATATGTAACTGAATAACAACTCTAGTAATTTAATTTTAATGTAATTTAATTTTGCATATCAAGCACTATCTTTGGAACAGTGAATTGACATAGTTTTATAACTGAATTTTTCATATACAGAGAATTTTATTTCATACCAACTGTTGTTGCAATTGTTATTATTGTGAAGTTGCAAAAGAGGAAATTTAAAGATTTCAAAATAGACAAAAACTTTACTATTATTATTTAAAAAAAAAGGATATATTAATAGAATTTATAAAAGAAAAAGAAAAACACAAAGCATATATCAGTTTGAATATATTTCCAAATTTTAACAGTATCCATATGTGAATTTCTAAAACCCTTCTTTGAAAAACTTATGGCTTCCAACAATTTACTCTTTCCTAATTATATTTTAAGTTTTATAAAAAATATGCAACACTATGGCGAATAAATTTAATGATACATAAGTTAAATGTAAATTAGCTATATATATTTTAAAATAAATTTAATAAATATCAATCAACAATACAAGTCAAAATTCTAAAAATTGTTTCATTGTTAATAAACTTTTAAAAAATATATTACTCTTCTTTTTAACCAACTGGCTTACAAGAATCAGGATGGAAATTAGTAAGCCTTTAAATATTTCTCAAGCATACATAATCATTAAAAAAATCATTTTCAATGAAAAATTGAAATTATCTTTAGTATCACTAAAAATTGCATTTCACAATGTAGTATACTTTACAGTACCAAAGTTTATGAACAAATTAAAAAACAAATAAACATTTGAGTTGAACATTGAAGTAAGATAAATGCTAACAGAATTTGATCATTAAAAAAGTTTTGCTAATCACAAGCATAAAATTTGACATTACATTAGAAGAAAAATCTCACAATCAGAAAATAATGCAATCAGATCTCAATTTTAAATTGCTTGACAAAACATTATAAATAAGTAATACAATTCATGAAAAGACAGTGACACAAATTTCAACAATGGCAAGCAATTTTGTTCAGTTCTTGTTTCCTAGGAGCTAAGTATTTATTATTTTCTTAATATAAGACAATTTATTCATAACTCACAAAGCTAACAAATCTTTAGCTATTTACATACATTAAATATTTTCACAGGTGATCAGATCTTCATATATTTAAGCTATGTAGTAGCCTGAAAAAATAAAATATATCATGAACATGATTGTCATTTATGATTAATACATCCCTCCCCCCCCCCACACACACACACAGGAGATAAATTTCGATTTTGAAAGCTCATAGCTCAATAAATCATGTAATAAATAATTTTTAAAAAATATAGAATTTAAATATTTCATTATAATAACATAATAATTTGATAGGTTACTATTTCATATGTATTGTACATATTGATAAATAGCAGATACATCTCAATTTAATCAAATACAAAAGTTAATAAAATTTCCTTCCACAGTTCTAGAAAATCAATTGAGATTTATTTTTCAGAAGTTATTAATGCTAATAGCAAACATTGTTGGAATAACGAACTTGAAAATAAATATAAACATACTAATGTGCATAAAAATATGACTAAATAAGGCTAAAAACTAGGGACCAATTTTTTATTGAATAATTTGAAGTTTTTATTTTTTCATTCATTATTATCTGCAGTAGATTATTAAAAAGGATTATAATCATTTAGAGAATTTGAAGCATTAAATTTCTATTTGTTTAGTTGCTATTTTTCGGTAATTAAAACAAACTCTTATGTTTAAATATTCCCTTAAAATTTAGACCTTAAATGTGGGTTTAGTTCATTTATATAAAATTTTGGCAGCATTATTAAAATAGCTACAGTGATCAGCTAAAACAGCGATTCCCAACCGGTGGTTAGCGAAAATATAGCAATGGCGGATATTTTAAAACGCCATTAAAATCAAAAGAAAATATTAAAAATAAATAAATAAAACACAAAAATTAAAGAACATACCCACTGTAAAACAGAGTGTACGCTGTCTGTTTGTTAAGAAATCTAAAATAAATTTCAATATCTTCATTTCTCTTTTCCTCATTTGTTTTTCAAACTGACTTCATCAATATCAAATTATATCAATAATTTTATACATCATAATTTATTTCTCTTATTCAAATAATCAAATACTATTCTCTTTTTATTACAAACATCTATTTATATTTAAAACATGTAATTATCAATGTGATTAGTATAATGATTCTGCTTTATAACTAAAATCACTGCAGCAGTCTTGCCTTCTGTGTAAATTTTTTTTAAAAATATAATTGGATTTAAATAACAAATTAAGGCAGTTTACAACAGATTTTAGAATTAGATACTTGTTCACAACTGTGAACTGGGAGAGTAGTTTACTCTACTCTGTAACTGTGAATTGTACTCTGTAACTGTGACAACTGTGAATTGGAAACTAAAACTGTGAAATGGGAGAGTAGTGTAACCGACGTTCAGACATAAGCTTAGTACTTGTGAAGCTTAAATGATAATGATACTGTGACAGTCAAGTTCTCATGTGAATGATTTCATAACTATTAAATTATTATTATAGATTATTTTTATTATGGATCAATGGTTACATACGGATCGTTTGGAAGCGATCGTTTGGAAATGAAAATCAAGATGTTAGTACTGAAAGCTGTAGTGAGGTACTGTTTCATCATACAAAGGAAAATGGAAATGATAATATAAAAGCGAAAATATGACAGCAACTATCTATAACTGGGCTTTCGTTTTACTGGAGATGAGTCAGAACCTAAATAGCTTTGTGACATTTGTAACAAAGTTCATGCCAACAACAGTTTAAAACTATCACTCTTTTGTAGACATTTTGAAACAAAACATCTGACACACATGGATAAACCTCTTGAATATTTCAAAAGAAAATTGGCATATATAAAAAAAATGTAACATTTCTTTTTTTCTTGATTTTAAACGAAGATAGTGAAATGGTCCTTGAAGCATAATTTCAAGTAAGTTATAGAATTGCAAGATCTGGACAAGTGTATACAATAGCAGAAAATTTAATTGGACCATGTACAAAAGATATCGCCAAATGTATGCTTGGGGAAAAGGCAACAAAGAAAATTGAGTTAGTTCCCTTATCAAACAATACAGTATCAAGTAGAATTAATAACTTAACTAATTATGTGGAGAACAAACTCCTAAAAAAGAATAAAATTGAATTATTTTGCAATTCAACTTGACGAATTGACAGATGTAACAAATGCAGCAGTTTTGCTTGTTTATGTTAGCTATCTTTTTATGAAAATTGTTCAAGCAGGTGTACTATTTGTAAAACCTTTGAAGACCTACACAACTGGAGAAGTGAATTTTGATATGATCAATGGGTATTTTGAAAAGAATGAAATAAGCTGGTCTTATTGTGTGAGGGTGTATAGATGTTGCAAAATCAATGCCCGGAAAATTTTCCGGTTTGGTGAAGAAAATCGAGAAAATTCAATGGACTCATTGTTGTATTCCTAGACAAGCTTTAGTATGAAAGCATATTCCTGCAGAGTTATCTACTGCTTTAAGTGATGTGAAAAATGTGAACTTTATAAAATCGTGTGCTATAAATTGTCATCTTTTCCGTATACTTTGTGAGGATTTTGGAAGTTTCCATGTTTCTTTACTATTTCACACAGAAGTTAGATGGCTTTCCTGAGGTAAAGTTTTGACACATTTGTTTGAAGTCTGAAGTTCAAACATTTTTTATTCATCATCTGTTTCATTTGTCTTCTTGTATATCCAATGTTCTATAGCTGCGAAAGCTACATATTTAGCAGACATTTTTTGTAAACTGAGTGAATTAAATGTGTCTTTACAAGGCGCTGGTGTCACCATTTTCAGTGCACATGATAGAATTGAGGCTTTGTTGAAAAAGAAAAACTTAGTTATCTTGTGACAGTTTTATAGAAGTAATTTTTAAAGAGCAATCTTTAATAGACTTCTGGCTTAGTATACAAAATGAATATCCTGTTCTGTCAGAAAAAAGCCATTGAAGTTCTATTATTTGCACAACATATCTATGCGAGAAAGGATTTTCAACATATACTTATCTGAAAGATAAATATAGAAGCAAGTTAAATGCAAAACCTGATTTAAGACTGAAATTGTCAAATATTGAGCCTAAATTTGAATTGCTTAGTTCCATCAAACAGCCACAAATATCCCATTAAGAGTTTTTAAGCATGTAAATTATAAGAACCAGTTAAATTTATCTTGTTTTCAACTTTTATAGACATCATTTTAGTCTTATTGATGTTTTATTTAAATATGTTTCACACAATTAATAAAATCTTTTATTCTGCTATATGAAAGTGATGTATTTTATCAAATTTAATGCTTTCTTTACTTGTCATTAACGATTACATAGGGTGTTCATCAATTTTTTTCAGACCTTTCTTTTGGTTCACGAGGAAAAAAGGTTAGGAAACACTAAGCTAGAATAAGATTGAGCTCTGTTAATAAGGAAGATTAATGATTAAGAGTGCAAGTAAAACATTAAAATACAAATTCATAATTGCTAAAGCTTCAATAAACAAATAATTTATTATAGACAAAAGCTGAAATGATTTAAAATTAATTTTAGGTAAACCTTTAATTCTAGTTTCAGAAAATTTTTCTAGTGAGAACAATTTTGATTAAATTTCATATCTAAACTTTGTATAAATAATTATTATTCTGCAATATTTTTAATTTTTTTTTTATTAATTGAATATAGCTTTTAGTAAATACAAATTCAAGTTATTAACTTCTACAATTTTTAAGGGCATATTTTTAGAAAGTCAATTTAAATCTTGTAAGAAATTGATTCATTAGGAAAACAAATCTATCATTTCTATAAAAATATGGTATTTCTAGCATGTAACTTTCAGTAATTTTGTTATTTGGGAATATAATAAAATTCAAATTGGGAAAACTATTAGTTTTACAATGGTAAAGTTATGAAATTATCTTCCATTATATGAAAAATGAAATTTAAAATATAAAACTTTGAAAGTGTTTGAAGTAATTTAACTGAATCCTGCTTTAGAATAATCAATTTAAACTAATTAATAAAATAGTAATTTGCTTTTAGCATCACCAGAGATTATTTATATGAAAATGCCAACACCTTATTTTGTTAGTAAATATTCAATCGGAATAAGTTACATCATATTAGACTAAAAAGAACTTTGCCCAAAAAATAGTTACTTAAGAATTCATTTAAAGCAAATGAGTAAAAGTAATTTTCTTAAAACAATCTTTTGAAAATTTTAAATAAAAATTTTTACAATTTAAAACTAAATTTTGTTAAACAAAAGTACTGAAGTATATATGATACTTTTATTGAAAACTAGTATCAATGAGTTCAATTAGAATAACATATACAAAAATACATAAACTGATATATATAAGCCCTTCTGAGACAGATAAATTATTTAAAAAACAATCAAAAATGCAAAGCAATATAAAGTTGGAAATACAATTGGAACAAAATAAAAAGACCTGTCAAATCCCACATATTTCCGTGAGCAGTTTACAAATTCCAAGTTGAGAGACACACTGTGAAACTAATGATAGTAAAAAGGTAGCAGATCTATTCAAGTACATGAAGCAAAAATAAATTAAGTATTATTGGAACCATCAAATGTTTCCAAAACTACTTTAAAGTCATATAAAGCAAGTAAACATTTCACCTTTAATTTAAAAAATTATTCAAACTGATTTCCTGATTTAAGAATTCTATCATATATACGAGGGTTCCTCTGAAATTTTTAAAATACAACTAGGTTTTTAAAGTTATACTTACAAAATCTTAGGTGTGTTCAAAGTAGTGTCCTCCAGCATCAATGCACTTTTGTAGATGAATTTTCCAGAGATTAAATGCCTTAAGCCATTCATTTCTTAGAATAGATGAAAAAAATGCATTTATAGCCACATCAATCTCTTCTTCTGAATGAAAATGACATCCACGTAAGTTTTTTTTAAGATTAAAGAATAACCAAAAGTCGCATATAGGTAGATGAGGTGAATATGGTGGATGCTCGATCACTTTAATTTGTTTTTGTTTAAGAAACCCGACTGTTAATCCAGCTATATGTAAAGATGCATTGTCATTGTGAAGCATTAGTCCCCTAACATTCAGTTCTTATAGAATTTCTGGAAGACATTTAGTGTTATACTAGTTTGCTGTTACTGTCTTCCGTCCTTCCAACTTGATGGCTTTGACCAATCCTGTACTTCTGAAGAAAATGGCATACATCACTTTTTTAAGTGTGCATTGTTTTTTCACCATTGTCAGGGTAGGATCATCTTCAAAGGCCCATACTTAGCTTTCTTGACGTGTTGGAATGTCAAAAAACGGTATGTACGTTTCATCACCTGTTACAATTTTAGAAATGATGCAGTGGCTACCAACATTTAGCAATTTAAGAGTTTCTTTACTGATTTTGACACGGTCCTTTTTTTTGGTGCTCAGTTCGATTATGGGGAACCCAACAGCAAACTACTTTTTTCATATGTAATTCTTAATGAATGATTTTGTGTATGGCTGCGGATCCAATGCTAAGTTCCTTCTGTATCATTTGATAGGTACAGCTATTATCATCCATTAACATTCTTCGTATGGCAGGCGCATTATCCGGGATTGCTGCCGATGGCGGTCTTCCTGCGTGTTCTTCATCCTGAAGAAAATTGCTGCCTTTTCTAAATTCTCTAAGCCATCTGAATACAATAGCACGAGCTGGAGATTCATCACCAAATGCTAATTGCAACTGTTTTTTCTTGATTTAATCCTGCTTTAAAATCGTAGAAAATCATAGCATAAAAATGTTCTTGTGTCAACTCCATTTTCTCTTCTCTTTAAAATTTATTCTATGCTAAACAAGTTGAAGTAAGTTAGTAAAAAATTGTCTTCTGTGTTAAAATACTTTGTATTTTAAAATTAAACTGTTATTTTTATTTTGTAAATTCTCGTCTACACACGTACCTAAAAAACTTCAGAATAACCCTCGTATATATATATATATATATTCACGCATGCAAAGAAATGAGAATAGATAAAAACAAAATAAGAATACTTACTTCACAATTTTCCAAATGCAGATCAACTCCATTAGAACATGTTTTATGCATGCTTTCAATGTTTTGTTTGCTTTTGCTGGTAGACTTTTTAGGCAAAGACAAAAAAAAGTCGTCGGCAAAAGGATCACTCTTTCTTCTGAAAATGCTGTCAGGACTTAATTCACATGTCTCAGGGGTGGGTTCAAAAGTGGAAGACTGTTCATTAGAGGTGTCTAAACTGTTTTGAGAAAAAACATCAGTGTGGCTTTCACTACTTTTCACAAAAAGTGCTTCTGCACTGCTACCTGATTTGCCAGTATCAGTGCTGGAGAATACCAATGAACTTGATGAATGTGTCCCATTTGAGCTTTCAACTGCAGAAGCAACTGAACTAGAATTTGAGGAATGAGATGAACTATATACAGAAGACAACATTTTTTTACTAGGAGAAGGTCGAGGTCTGGCTATGGACAATGGTTTTGGAGGAAGGGGAGGAGAATCTAATGTTTGCTGTCTTTCTGAAGAAACAGATTCAGAAGTAGGGTGATTTTCAGCAAATAAACTCACAGAGCCTAAAAATGCACCATTTTCTTGAATTGATGAATGGTTTAATTGTGTCATACGAGGAGAATCATTTAATTTCACACTGTTTTCTTTCACTACAGAATTAGGTGTTGCGCCTTGAAAGGAAGGCCTGTGCAATGAAGGACCATTTGAAGGGATAGTACTTTTTAATGTTGTTGTTTCAACTTTAGAAGGGGGAAATTTACGAGCTGGTGAGGGAATTGGTGGAACGTAAGAATCAGTAACAGGATCAATGTTTGGAGTTGAACTAAATGGTGGAAAAGCAAGAGCGTCTTGATCAAATGAAAACCATGTTTTTGCAGAGGAAGCTAACTGTGGTTTCCTCTTCGGCAGAGGAGGTGTAGGAATACCATTTGAACGGCTTGGAGGTCTTGGTGGAGGTGGTGACACAACAGGGGAAATTTCACAACCCTTGATGGGCAATCTAGGAGGAGGGGGAGGAGGAGGAGAACTGGGTGGTGGAACATCTGGAAAATCTTCTTCAATAAATGGATTAAAAGGATTCTTTATTTCCCATTTTTGATCTTCCCCAACAATCATGGAATCCTCAAAATTTGCTGAAACATGCATAGGTGTTGCTATGCTCATAGATCTTTTAGGTGGAAGTTTTGGAGCTGTTTGTGATAAAATAGGATTATTGGTTCCTATAAAAGGATTTATTTGCTTTTGTTCAGAACTACTATTAGTACTAACTTCCAAAGAAGAATCAGAATATAATTGCAGTAATTCTGAACTACCAGCAGCTGGTATATTTTCTGCACTATTATTTGGAGGATCCATTGAATCAGACAGTGTTTCTACACCACCAGCAAGATCTTTTAAAACTTTTTTAGGTGGATTTTTTATGTCCTGAAAGAAATCTCTTTTATCTACATATGGCTGACTTCCTAAAGGATCCAGTTCAGCAAATACTATTGGAGCAGATGTTTTAGCATCTTGTAATGTTTCTGGAGAATGCTGAAAATTTTCTGGTGAGTGCTTATTACAATCATTAGTAAGCTCATCATTGAAGTTGGAATATTCTTTAACATTTGAACTTTGAACAATAGAAGGATTATCAAATATACTGGGTAATGTATCTATTTCAAGAAAGACAGCATATCGATCTTCTGCTGGTTTAGAGGTAGCTTCCTTTAAAGCAGCAGAAGCAATCAAGGCATTCTGGGAAGTCTTTTCTTCACTTGATGAAGGAGAAGATGGAATTTGAGGAATAGTTATTTCACTGGGAGAAGAACAATTAGCTTGAGATGTAAGATGTTTACTAATAGAGGATGAAGAGCTTCGAAAATCTGGATAAGGTAGAGAAAAATCTTTTTTTAAAGTCTCAATGTCATCTGCTTTATTCTCAGTGACACTAACATTATAATCAGATGTAGATGATGATCTTGAAGATATTGAAAGTGTTTCCTGGTAGAGTGATGATATTTTATCCATCTAAAATAAAAAGAAATTCTTTAGTTAAGTCAAAGTTTTAATGTTAACATAATGAAATGCATTCTTTCAAAATTTTGATTTGTTTATGATCCATTTACATTAACTGTTTTATTTATGTTCCTAGCTATATAATTATAAAATTCTTAAAAAGTGGATTTATACTCCAGACAAACAAAAACATTAAGTTCTGAAATTTTTACATGCTGTGAAAAATGATAATTAAAGATTTTTTTAAAAAAATCTTATTAGAGACTGATAATTTAATAACTTGTGTTATTTTTATAAGTTAAGATAAATACATTTTAAAATTATTTTTTAGTGTTTTATTTATCAGCTAATTATTATCTTCTCACTTTAATGAACACAGACAAATTTAAATACATTTATATCATCATTACTAAATTAACTGTATTCAGTTTGTTAACACCTCAAAGGTCATTTCAGCACTCAAGTCCATTAGCTGGATTCATTTGGTTTGATTTTGCTTAATGATCATATTTTGTAAATGAGAGCTAATTAGACTGGGACCTATATCTTAAAGTGTATTACGAATTACATTAAACATCCGTGCTCAAGGTGGAATTCGAATCCACAAACTGATGAACCAAATTAAACAGTGCTAACTATTCTATCACCAGATTGACAGTACATTAGCAGGAAGACATTGGTTGAGATAATATAATCAATCTGCCTGAATATTTTACAGATCCCACCACTTAAAAAATCTTCACAAGATTTAAAACTAAAAAAATTAAAATCATGATCTACTTCAGCTTAAAATCTGATAACACAATTTTAATTTGAATCTTCTCTAGTAACTTTCTGAAATGGTAAAAATCCTATTTTTTACTGAATATAATATTATAAAAATCAAATATTTTTATTAAGCTGAATTTGAGGGAAAAAAATGGGTTAAAACATTAAAAAATTTAAAGCAAAACAATTTTAAGGGTATGTTACTTCAAAATCAAAACAATAACTTTGACAAATAATTTTTTTTTATTTTAACAATATCCATAAATCTTTCCAAAGATTAGACTTACAGTGGATCTATATTACTAATTATAAATTTCTGTTTGGTTATTTAACTTTACTTTTAAACTGTCTTCTAAGAATTTAGAATTCCAATATGATATAGCAGGTAGTTTTTACTTTTTTTTTTCTTTACATGGCATCTTTAAAATAAAAATTTTAATAAATTGCAATTACACAACCATGATATCACTTAGATACCATTAGTTTACATTTCTTTTCAGTGCTGTCACCCAATGAGTAAGTTGTCACATTTTTCTATTATATATATATATATATATAGGGTGATTCTAAATTGTTTTATTGTTTTTATAAATTGAGAGGGGTGAGACGAGGGTTGCTATTTATATTTCTGGCCTTGGCAACAGTAAGTGTTGTTAGGCGACCGAAGACGATTTTAATCGAAAGTTTGATATTTTTAAACATAAATTCAGCAGACGATTTACCATTATAGCTTTATTTGTGTTGTTGACAGTAAATTGAAAAGTTCTTCTCTGTTAAAAAATGGAATTGAATCGTGAACATTTTCGTGCCATTATTTTTCATAACTTTCGACGTGGATTGTCAAGACAAGAGTGCTTCGATGAACTTAATTCTTTATACAGCGATAAAGCGCCATCCTACAGCACTGTAAAAATTGGTATAACGAATTTAATCGTGGTCGATGTTCGATCCAGGACGAATCCCGTGCAGGTCGTCCAAAATCCGTTGTTGTGCCAGAAAAGATCAATGCTGTGCGTGAACTGATAAAGCAAGATCGTCATGTGACATACCGTGAGATAGAGGCGTCTTTGGACATTAGTATGACTAGCATCAATAAAATATTGCATGAACATTTGAGCGTAAAAAAAATTTGTTCGCGTTGGATCCCGCATAATCTGACAAACGTTCAAAAAAAGGCTCGTGTCGATTGGTGCAAGGAAATGTTGGAAAAATACATTCAAGGTACATCAAAGGCTGTGTATAACATCTACACAGGTGACGAATCATGGATCTATGCATATGAGCCGGAAACAAAACAGCAATCAACTGTATGGGTCTTCCAAGAAGAGGCAAAACCAACAAAAGTTGTTCGAGGAAGAAGCACATCGAAACAAATGATTGCCTGTTTCTTCGGCATTAACGGTCATGTGGCAACAGTGGCGTTAGAGCAACGCAGGACGGTCAATTCTGAATGGTACACGACCATTTGTTTGCCAGAAGTCATCGGAGAAATTCGAAAAAAAGCAGAAGAACAGGCGAATCATTCTTCATCATGACAATGCAAGCTCTCACACATCGACTCAAACAAAGGCATTTCTGACGGAGCGAAAGATCGAACTGATGGGTCATCCGCCGTACATCCCTGATTTGGCACCCAATGACTTCTTCTTATTCCCACACATCAAAAATAAATTACGTGGACAACGATTTTCGACCCCCGAAGAAGCGGTTGATGCATTCAAAACGCATGTTTTGGAGTTACCTCAATCGGACTGGAAAAAGTGCTTTGAAAATTGGTTCAAACGCATGCAAAAGTGTATTGATCATCATGGAGAATATTTTGAAAAACAATAAAACCAATTTCGATCCTACATATTTGTTTTTTCATTATTAGGCCAGAAATATAAATAGCAACCCTCGTAGTACCCATCCTGACAAACAATATTTGCATAGGATCCCATTTCCCTCTGAAAGACAGAAAAGAGGAATTCCTTTCTGAACTAACACTGTTCTGCAAGTGAATGAAAACAAAAAGTTTCACAATCATATTCATTATTTCATACATCAATATATACATACAATCAGCAAATGTTCAAAATGCCGACCATGTGTGTTGTTGCACAGTTGGCACCAGCAAAGAATCAACCCTATGAAAAGTAGGATGACTTGGAATATGATGAGCTGGAAAATTGCTGTTCTCATAATCTTAGTGCTTCGAATCCATTCTCTTTTGCTTCACCATATATGTGGTAGATACCAGCCAATTCTTCATATGTGTACATTGCCATAGCATTCACGAAAATGATTGTGGACAATATTATTCAGATAATACTTGATTCAGAAACGATGATGTTGCACTATGTTTAAAAGACAACTTCTACTCTGATTGGCTTTTTCCAATACCAATTAGAGCAAAATGCTGCTTCTTGGCGGAAATTTGCATTAGGGTAATTCATGATACTCTTGATGCCTTTCTACTCTCCTCTTTTATGCCTCTTAGATTGGACCTATGTTTATTGCTTGTATGGATGGGTACTATCACCCCTTTTAATTTGTAAAAACAATTTAGAATCCCCCTGTGTATATATCAACATCAAATAATTAATATACTTTAATGTGATTAAATACATTATATATCATTCTGATCAATTCTCAATTTTGACATATTTATTAAATCAAATTTATCAAGAACTTTAATTTTTTTTTATTTCTATTACTATAACATGAATATGTTTAGCTTCTCCCAAAATCGGCATTTTTTAGTACATAAATTTTTGAAGAAAATAAATTATGGCCAAAAATATGGGATAGGTGGCCAATAACGTAACTCAGATATACCTTACATTAACCTTGAACAATCTGAAAGCAATACATGCTAGCAAAATTGCTTAAAAGTTGTTTCACATTCTTCTACCTTTCATAGAAATATTATTAAAATTTAGAAAACAGATAAATGTATATAAAGAGGATTTACTTATCAGAACTTTAAATAACAGACAACTTTTATTGGCAAATGTCATATTTCCTTCAATAATTTTACTACTTTTAATGATTATTCTCAAAAGTCTGTTCTCATTTCATTAGTCAAACATGTTTTCGTCTTTTAACCATTTGGTTATCTGACTATCACTTGGTAAAGAATTTTCTATTTTGAAGTAAGTTACAAGAGGCCTTTTATTCACACACACATACATACGTACATATGTACGTACATATGTACGTACATATGTATATATATAATTACTTTATTAAGAAAGAGGCTGATTTTCAATCTACTACTTCAAATATTAATAATCGAATATTCAATCTACTAACATTCAGGTCTCAGGTAAGAATTGTTGGATTAAAGGTGAAAATACAGATCATTCAGCTTTTAGTTTTCTCGTAAAATATAAAATCAAGGAGTACATTAAAAATATTTTTAACATTTTCAAAAAATTCAAGTTTTAAGTATTTTTATGAAGATTCTTTAACATATATTCTTAATTCAGTAACCAATTCTGTTCAGTTAAAGAATTATTTATAAACTGCCCTTTCACATATAAATACCAAAATAATTATGAATAAGTAGTCAGTATGTTACTTGCTATTAAAATTGCTAAACAAGGAAGAAACAAATAAAATATTTATTAGACAAATACATTTTAAAGAAATTTGGAAGCATTAACTCAATTAGAAATTGGATAATATGCACAGCTATAATTGTTCATACAGCTTCAATATGTCACTCCCTCAACCTCAGCGACTGATGCATGGCTATAAATAAGTTGATTAGCAATTCAGCAAATCAAACATTTCTGTTTAGAAGGGATCTGAAGATCATAATTATTAAGGTTGTAAATGAATATTTTATTTAACAAGAAATCATTGGTTTGGTTTATTTGTCGCTCAACAGTCATTTTTTGCACACGAGGTCTAATTAGACAAGGACTTACAGTTTAAAGAGGATTCCGAACCATTACAAACATTATGCCAAAGGTGGGATTTGAACCCACAAACTGTTGAACTGAAGGCAAGACAGCTAACCATTCAGCTGCCAGCTCGGCAATAAGAAATCATTACAATACTGGAAATATGCATTAACTAGCTATAATATATCCTTTTGCATGGATTCAATAAATGATAGATCTATAAACTTTAACATAACAGAGATACAACAGATACTACTCAAAGTATTATCAAAAAAGATGACTTAGATTAGAATGTGTAGGCAATTCATACTGTTGCTCCATGGGCTAGCAAAATTATGTCAAATAGTATAATAATGCCGGTTTGTTGCAATGTGATCATGATGTAAATAAAGCTGTAATTAGTTTTAAAACATACTGACCCACTATTTCAGCATCCAGGTTTGTCCAAGTTGTCATTCATTACACCACTGAAATCAGTTGATGCTACAGCAAATCAAATTGTTTTGTAGAGGTGCTTGTTTCACAAATGGGACTCTTTTTTTTTTTTTTTTTTGTATACTTAAATCTCTGATATGGATGTATGATCCATTAAGGCAATGAATGGCCTTAATAGATCATCCACTCACATTATGAGTTTTAATTCTACAATTGTTAGATAAAATTGTATATGACCATCTCGAGCCCATCAGTTTTAGATTTTGCAACCATCGGATCTAAAGTGATGTAAAAAGTAATGCATAATAAACTTTAATCCCTATAAATTTAGCATCTGACATATAATTAGCACTATAAGGTAGTACCTGACATGAGGCATTACAAAAATTATGAAATGTCATTTAAAAGTCAGAAATAATCAGAATGATTTCCTCATACACTACCTAATGATAAGTTTTTGGACAATGATACTTATCAATAGATAGTACATGATGAAAGAGAAACACATTATACAATAGCTGTTGCAACCTCCATGTGAGGCGACTACAGCCTTACAAAGCATGCTTTCCACAGGTGTATGTATAGACAGTGGTATTTTCTTCTACTCAGCTTGGAGAAGGTATACAAGTTCTTCCAACAATTTTGAGTGGTTATAGGCTTTCTTAATTTGGCAATCCCTCTCACCCCATAGATATTAAATATGATTTATGCCTGGATATTGAGCAGGCCAGTCCAAATGGTTAAACATATTGTCAGCATACAATCAACAATGGATGTCATAACATAACAATTAGCATCATCCTGGAAGTAACAGTGATCCTGCCAATAAAATCGCCATAGATTAGGTAGCGTATTATTGTCTAGAATAGCAGGTAGGAGTCAGTATTGAGCTCACCATGAATTGAGTTCAAGTCCATAACATTAGAAAAACATCCCCAGACTATAATTCTAACTCTATCACACTTTATTGCAAGCATAACACATTCTGGCAAAGGACGTTCTCTAGGCATATGCCAACCCAGACTCTGACATCCGATTGGTAGATCTTGAACCTGGATTCAACTCTACAAAAAGCTTAGGTCTACTCATCTAAATCCAATCTCAGCATATCATGCACAAACCTCAACCGAGCAGTGTAATCAAAAGCTTATGGGTGGCAGCACAACAATAAGATCAAAGCAAATGTGTTTCCATGCAGGTGGTATTTATCAAAACAATCCCAGATGCTTGTTAGAACTCTTGAAGTATCTAGACCATCAAATTGGTATGGTTTTCTTCAATTTCTTTTGACAGTGCTTGTCAGTCTCTTAGTTTCATAGGTTTGAAAGGTCAAATCCTATTCTGACAACCTGCACTCACCTTCCACTTCTTAATTACAAAACTCAATGTCTATTTTGGAATGTTTTACTCACTAGATATGTCCTTACAGGATCAGTCATTTTTACGATACCTGGCAATTAGCATTTCTTGAAGTCACAGCTCTGAATTTTGTGGTACCTAGCACGCAACAAATGCTAATGCAATTTCCTACACAATATATAAGTAAAGATTGAGCGACATAGATCAGGAACAGATATCTTCATTTCCATGTGTGTTCAAATACTTACTGATGGATAATGTGTAAATATATTGATTTTACAATACTAATAGGTAGCATATACACAAATCTAAACTATAATTAAACATCAATTTATGAAATAAATTTGTTTACCTTATGGTGAAAGGAAACTGGAAGAGAGCTATTACTGGACTCTGAAATGTCATCTTCAGAAAATGAAAGGCCGAATCCATGTGAAACAGCTGTTGCTATACTATGATCCATTTGTGATATACCCTAAAATTATCAATAAAGCATTTAAAAAAAAAAACACAATATTTTAACATCAGATAGAAAAACATTTAAAAATATTTTCAGTAAAAATTTACAAAAGAATATATAACACCATTATTGCTGTTCAATATGAGCAATTCATATTATCTTTGCAAAAATGATTTTTGTAAATCTTGTGATGAATTTAATTTTCAAAACCTATTTAAAGTTGAATAATTTAAATCCTCACAGGTGAATTTCAAACATCTGAGTACATAAATTACCTATCAGGGTGCATAATTTTTCAACCAAATTTTATACATTGTCACTTTTTAAACCCCAATACAATTTTTACAATTAACATCACCTTAAAACTATGTCTTTTAAAAAGGAGTTCTAGCTAATAACAGCAAATAAAAATAAAGTCTTTATATATTTAATATATTTGTTATATGCATATATATTTAATGTATTTGAAATCCACAAAATCCTTATATTGCATCAAATTAGCTTACAAAAAAGCAATTTTATTACTAAAGAAACTATTTCTAGAACACATATTTCTTGCATAATAATTTTATGCAGTGGAAATGAAATTGTTATTTACTATAATCTACATTAAAATTTTGTACTCTATTAGACATTTAAGTTGACATTCTGAGAAAAATGGATTCTTTAACATTAATCCAAATACATATTCAAATGAACTCTTAAAATTTATTTGTAAAATTCTTAGAGAAATCTTAGAAGTAGGCTATTGTTTTGGCTCAAGGACCACATTACACAAACAAAGGATATCAGAGGGCTGTATCATTTTTAAAAAAATGTTTGCATTCATAAATTAACTTCGTATCTCTGAAAAACTACCATAAAATCAATAAACACAAATCAAAATAGTAAATTTATTTATTAGACTAAATTCATATTGCATAATGAATTTCAAAATATAACATAGCACACTTTTATAAGTTTAGAAATTAGGAGTAAATTGCTTGTTATATTTCTCATTACAACTTGCAAGTTTATGTAAGGTAATTTACACTTATATTTACTCTTCGTGATGAGCAAGGAAATAGCTCCAAGCACATTTCAGAATTAATTTAATGAGACAAATCTATCTTCACAGTCACTTTTGAACAATTAGATTGATGGTATCTAAATACATTTTGCCAATAAATTTCTTCATATATGGAAATGTGTTTCATATATTTCCTTCACATCATAGTCTGATTGAAAATCAATAAGTTCAAGCTGCAATTTCTCAGGTGCATATTCAACTTAAAGATCTAATTATATTTCAATGCAGTTTATTAAGTAATGAACGGTAATAATTCGTTTGTAATGCATTCATATTTAAAATGTTCTTTTTCAGTAATAAATGAGAAAAATTGTTGAGTTGTTTTTGAGCTGTATATTTTGAGAATAAGCATTACTTCACACTATTTATGTTTTAAATGTTAAGTGCTGTTCAAAAGTTTCAGATATTATTTCTTACTCTCATATATTATTTCTTAATCTTCTCTCTCACTTTTCAGATATTATTTCTTCTCTTAGTAAAAGTAAATGATTTGCATCCTCTTCAGATTTTTTCCTTTGAATATTTGACTTCTAGCATTTATTTCTGATTTTGAAAGCCAAACAGAAGATGCTGTTTTAATACTAGCAATAATACAATACAAAAGCAAACTGAATTTAAGCTCAATCTTCTGAAAATTCTAAAATGTTCTTTCGGTTTTGTTCTCAAAATTCTGCAGATGATCATTAATCTTAGAAATACTTTATTTTCCCAATAACCAGAAATGGCAAAAATTAATTTTGATCAGTTTGCTTTGCCAACATAATTAATTTTGTTTTAAATAATTTTGCATACTTCTATATTTCATAAGCAAACAATGGCTTCCTTGTATATCTCATTTAATTTATTTAATTTCCATATTGCATATCATATGACATACCATGTTTCCATTTAATTTCCATATCATATGACATACAAACATCTACTTCTATTCCTTACATTTTAATTTTGCAATAAAACCATAAAAGATATCATGTAAAAAGAATAAACTTTTTAAGAAAGAAGGGTATTTCCTTCATGCATGAATGTCAACAAATCCATCCTATGGAAAAATAAGACATGAATCTTTGTTCTTGCACAAGAAAGAAATCTCTCAATTTAAGGTAAACTTTTTTGATTGTTATCATAAGCTTTAATGGCTACATGTGGCAAGCAAACTAGAATCTGTCCACTCTTGAACTAGTTATATTTAAGTCAAATTTTTTAATGTGCTTTTCATTTTATTTAAAAATAAAGTTAAGAAGGAATACATTTATAAAATTACTTCCTTTGTAATAAATTGATACTATAAATATACGATTACAAATCAATTAATAAAACAAAGTCATCTGTAATTTAATAAAAATATTATGTGTAGAAATTTTGATATCAATACTGTGAAGATCAGTACAAAATCACATCTTGAACTTCAATCATATCAGTCAGAGAAATCTAATTATTTAATTAAAATAATTAATATCAATATTATTTAAAGATTTTAAAAGCAATTTATCCTAGGGAGCAAAGCAACTTTATTACAATAAATTTGTAAATTTTGCAGAGCTCATCATTAGCTAGGTTTAGATATTCAGTGTAATTCTATGAAAGAATAGATAAATTAATGATTTATTTCACAGAGCAATTTTAATTTCATATTAAATTTGACAAACTTAAAAAGTATTCTATATATTGAGGAATTTAACACTTCAATAGTTATCTTCTAATATCAACACAGTTGTTGAATGTGTCAAATAACAATTGACTAATAAAAATATGGATTTTAGAAATACTAAAATTTTAAAAACAATAATAAAGATCTGAAATAAAAATAATAACATAGTTATTTAATCATTTCTCAATAAAAACAGTGTCTTTCAAAGTGTTTTCAAATTTAATATGAAAATATCTGAAGTAAAAAAATTTACTATTATATATATATATATATATATATATATATATATATATATATATATATATATATATATATATATATATATATATATATATATATATATCATCACTTAATTTTCATCAAGCATATATATATATGCTTTATGAAAATTAAGTGATGCTATATAACTATATGATTATTAGTGAAGTTTATCTTAAATGATTTTAATTAGAATTTTTAATTCAACCAAAATTTTGATTAACTTCTTTGATTAAAAATAATAAAATAAATATTTTCAAGACAATTTACCAAATGAAATATAAATACTAAATTTAATTTTATATTTCAAAATGCTATTGCAACACATGAAGCATAATTTTATTTCAAAGTAACATTACACAATGTTATTAAAAGAAGCTTTTTAAGCAATAAAGTAAATATATTAATGTAATAAATGAAATAGTATATTTTTTAAATCCAAACATTAATTTACAGTAGAAATATACACATAAACATGTATATATGCAATAGATATTTATACAACAAAAAGAAAAAATATATAAGGTTATAATATATTTGCAAATTATCTACTGTACCATTTGCAAATTATCTACTGTAAACTGCAAATCAAGAAGGTTATCAACTGCTGGCTCAGTACTAAGTGAACTTGGCTTATCATTCTGAATAGTTGTTTCATCAGGAAGCTGGACAGTATTCTAAAATATGAAAACAGAAATATTTTATTACACAGCATGTGGAATGCACTTAAATATTAACAATTGATATTTGATTTCTAGTTCATTATGAGACGAACACTGAATATTGAGAAATATAATCATTCTAAGCAGTTTTTAAATATAAGCAATATTGCTTCCTCTCATTGATGGAGAAGCTTAAAAACACAAAAAATCTTGACATGAAAAAAAAAAAAACATTCCATTTCACATTTATATAAAGGCAATTTGGAATATGAAATGATTAATTTGAAATTCAATTTTGTTGTCACTTTTTACACAGAAAAGCTTGACATAGACCTACAGTTCAAAATAATTATGAATTGCTGCAAACAAAAGCTGGAGATTTAAATTTGAAAGAAAACCTTTCTTTTTCATTCTTATCAAAATTAACCTATGAGTTGACATACCAATTTCTAACATATTAAATTTGATACATTACAGATATCCAGAATCTTTAATTCCTCACTCTCTTTATCTAAAATACTATTTTAGATAAAGATTATTACTATTTTAAATAAATTTTACAAACATGGACATGATTGTTCGAAGAAGTTTATTACTCTCTACATGCAGCATATTAACCATTGGAGACTTGCTCTGAAACAGTAAAATCTCCAAAACATATTTAATGCAAAAATGGTAACAGCAAGGGGCAGTTTTGTTTTAAGAACACTTCAAATTCTTTTATAATTATCAAAGCAGGCAGCGTATTTAATGAAATTTTGTTGCTTGGGCAAAAAATCTAAGGAACATCCCTTTAAATTCAGAAGTTTTTCAACAATTTTTCAGCAACAATATCAATGTTGTATTTAACCTCACCCATGACTAATATAGAGGCATTTGTTATTAGTTTTTTTACCCTGAAAATAAAAACTTTGAGGAACATGCAGAAAATGTTGAAACTTTATAAATGCTTGAATATGCTAAAATTTACCAAAACGTCATTTGAAAACTTCATTTTGTAGGAGCTTCAAAAGAATTCAGGGAACAAAGATAAATAATAAGGAATTTTTGGGAATTTATGGGGGATAGCATTACTAGTTATCTATTTAGTTACTGTCACATTTAAAAATATTATATAAGACAGCCCAAAAGTATTTAAAAGCAGTATTTAAAGACAAATTATATTACCAAATTTAATTGTAAACAAAATTAGTATCCCTCTTTATTTGCAAACAAAGAAATCCTTTCCTCTACAGTATCAATATGAAGCAATGTGAATTGCCTCTCAAATTAATAGACTGAAGCTTAGATATACATTCCATACATTAAATTAGAAAAATAAACATAAATATAAGAAAATGAATATTTATTTAGAAATAAATGAAAAATTTGATAAGGACTATTTGAAATTTCAAATTTAAAAGGGCAGAGTTAATATCAAGACAAATATTAAGACAATAGAGTTAATATTAAGACAAATCAAATTTCTAGTTCAGTAACAGATTTTGAATGCTCAGCCAAGCAACTATAAATTATGTATGCATATTGAAAGTTTAAAAAAAAATACAAGAAATTTACCACTCATAAAAACGGTAAACTTAAAAAAATTCTGTAAAATGTTTAATAATTAGCCATATGTAGATAAAGTAACTACGGAATTTGAAAAAGACTTCTATAACTTTAAAAGTTGTAAAACTGGGTATTTCTATTTCTCTAAAATGCTTTATCAAAACTAAGTCATTTAAAATCACTAATGAGATTTATTGAATCTATGGTTTCATAAATTATTTTCAAAATGTTGATCTGGAAAAAATTAAAACGTATAAAATCTATTGAGCTTACAGAATACAGAAGTTCATCATGTAAAGTTTTCTTGTGATTAGAAGCACCATCAATATTTGCAGCACTGTTAGTTCCATTACTATCATTGCTAGAAACCTAAATTAAATAGATTTAAAGTTGTAAGAAAATATGACAGAAATTTCTTTGATAACATTGATAAATACTTAAAAAATTAAAAAATTAGACAAAAATATATTTACATAAAAATGTACTTGAGGCATTATTTTCAGTTTAAAAGATTCTTTTATTTGATCATAAACTTGTGAGATATTAACTTACTAGAACTAAGTAAATTTTCTACTGCTTTAATTAAAGATATTACAACAAAAAAATGATTCATTCAAATTGTTTATCAATAAAATACAATGCAAAATACTTTCAACAAGTACATTTGCATTTTTCATATATTTCCCAGCTACTTTTGATATATTAAGATGCACTATTCAAAGCAATTAAAGGATATTGAGATCCTTTAATTGATCTTGTAGCTGAGGAATTGATAAGACAATGCATACATATAATCAATAGATATCATAGGCTATATGAGAAAAAAATTTACATGTTTGACAGATTTTTTTTTCTTAAGAATTTGCAGCCATACCGTTTGTTACGATTTTTCAGTATTTAGTACGGATTTCTACTCCTCGTTACGGAGTTACAATGATCTTAACGAAATTACAGAAAATAGATTTCTCTTTCAATCTCTAATAATAATCCTTTTTTGCCATTTACAATTATATTATTACTGTATTATAGTGATTAAAATTTGTGAAGGTTAGAAATAAATTACTAATTTGGTGTTGAAATTGGATTAAGAAAAATATGCCTGATATATTAAAAAGTAGAACTGCTAAGAGCATGCATGCTAGTGATCATCAACTAAAAGTGAACTTTAACATCATGTAGTTTCCTTTGCATAAGTCTTTTAGTCATTATACGCATGTGCAGGGGAAAGAGATATTCAGCCGCTGCCTACGGACTTACTATGCTGCTTACGGAGGCAGTGATTCAGCTTATCTATAGCAGATTGCGCTGACGTCAGATAGTCAACAGCCAGAACTTCATACTTCAGATTCTTGTTTAATTACTAAAGAAAATTTATTATGTTTCGCCTGGCAACAGCAGCAAAAACACTATTTATGTTCACACTGTGTTTTGACTGCATGCTATGTTAGTTTAAGTTGTTCGCTGTATATACATGATTTTATTCTTTAATTATATATATATATTATTTGTCTTGAGAAGAGAATAAAATGAAACATGGTAGTAAGCCTTCTACAAGTTTAAGCCCTAATAAAAAAAACAATGTTTTCGTGAAAGTTACACCAAAGAATGGCCATGTCTGACTCGTTCTAATGTTTTTGTATACTCAACATTCTGCAAGATTTGTTCATCAGATATTGTGATTTCGCATGGTGGACGAGATGATTGCCGTCACCATTGCAATTCTAAGAAACAAAGACAAAGAAAAAATCAGGGGCTCGATCTTAGATAAATTCTTCTCTACAAGTAATACATCAGATGATCCAACAAATGCTGAACTTCTCTTTGTATCATTTGTTATTGAACATAATTTACCTATATCGACAGCAGATCATGCAAAACAATTATTCCAAACAATGTTTCCCAATTCTAAAATTGCGAAAAAATTTTAAGAACAAAAGCAACAGCCCTGATACACACTCTAGCACAGAATACTAGCAGAGAAATATTGACAGCTATTCGAGAAAAGTATTTTTCATTAGCAACCAACAGAAGCAACAATTTTAACAGTAAAAATTTATATCTTATTGTGATTACATATTATGATGAAATCAAAGGCTGGAATAGTATTATTTTATTATCTTTAACAGAATCGTCAGACAATACAGGTAAAGGCATTTACTGCAATCAAAAAGAACATTTAGTGGAAAAAATGTGAACTGGAATAATTGCATATCATTCTCCTGTGATAATGTGTACACCATGACAGGTAATATAAAAGGTGTAGTATCATACATAAGAGAAGTCCAGCCATCATTAATTTTGATGAGATGCAGCTGTCATTTAATTCATTTATCAGCAAAGCATGCTACATCTAAACTTCATTTCAATTTTGAACAGTTCATTATTCTTCTATTTAAAGTTCTAAAAGGAAATTTGTATTTCAACAAAGTCAAGCTTTGTGCAACATAAAGCCTCACAAATTACTCAAGTATGTTAGTACTCATTGGCTTTCTCTTCATCAGAGTATAGATAGAATACTTAATCAGTGGGAAGCACAACAACATTTCTTTTCAAGTCAACCAGAAAGTGATTCTCAATTACAGTTTATACAAAGCTCATCTACAAATCCATTATCAAAACTGTATTGTTTATTTTTGTCACATTGTTTTTCCCATGCTTACTTCATTAAATGAACAGTTTTACAACAAGAAGCTCCTCAAATATATACCTTGAAACGAAAATTTAACAGTTCTGTTATTAGTTATTGTTTCTAGATTTATGAAACCATCCACTATTAGTGATACCAGTAATTTAATGAATTTGAAGTGGAAAAAAAGAAAAATCAATAGGAGGATTGTGATTCAGCGATTGGTGGTAAAACCAGAGAATTTTTGGAATCATTAAATTTAAGTGAAACTGAGACTTATTTTTATGAATCAGTGAGGCACTTTTATTCCAGTGCATATTCATATATCATTAAAATGTTTCTTCTAAGTGATGAATTTTTAGAACATGTTCAGGCAGTTGATGTTAAATTATGAAAAGATGTTAGATTGCAATCTATTCAATATTTATCATCCTTGCTGAAATTTAGTATGGAAGATATGGACAAATTAGAAGCTGAATTTTTCCTCTATCAAAATGAAGCTTTTACAGTTGGAAATGGTTGTTAAAGAATGGATGAAGTTTGGCACAGAATTTCTTTACTGAAAACAGATAATGGAAAACAGAAGTATGAAATTTTAAGCAAACTGGTGAGTAGCATTTTAACTGTTCCTCATAGAAATGCTGTAACTAAAAGAATCTTCAGTGTAATAAAAAAAATGACTGGATTTAGGCCAAATCTCAGGACAGAGTGTTTAAATTTGCTCTTAATTGAGAAAATAAAAAATATTTCAGACTCAAAAGTGTGTTATCAGAGAGAATTTTCTCAAACAGAAATCAGTATGGCTAAGAAAGCTATAACACAAAATTTGTGACTGATTGTCATTTATTTCTATTTATCATGCCATTTATTTATTTATTTATTCTCAGTTAACAGATCAGTATGCTATTTTAGTTTTAAATAAAAAGAATTTTCCTTTTCAATATCAGTGTTTTCTTTTTCCTGTAATTATATAAAAATCTATGCTGTTAGGATCTTTGAGGTAAGGCATTTAAATTTAAAAGAATGGTTTACTTTCTTAATTATTTCTTTTTATATTTATTATGATTAGATGATCATTTTATTTTTATTTTTTAATATAGGTTACCTTAGAAGTATTAATTTTATGCACATAATTGCAATTTTTAATGTAAACCACGTGCTACTGAAATTTTTTGAAAAGGTTACTGAAAGTACTGAAAATATATCCAATTAGTACTGATTAGGATGCTCAGAGGTTGACATCTCTGCATTTGAATACAAATGGGAATAACGGAATTTTCATATACGAAAAAAATTATTTTCCTGGATAACCAATAACAATGAACATGTTAGAGGTATGAAATAAAGGAGCCTATTGATAAGATACTGGAATATTTTGTACCACTCCTCTAGAAGAGTTTCTTTCCTGTTATTGAAGAGTTTATGATGAAGGTAAGAGGCAAGTTACTAGTCTGTCTAAAATATTCTAAGAATGCTAAATTGAGTTCATCTCCTATGAACACATTATCATTTGTATAATTTCTACTGAAAAAAAATATCTAGCAAGTGAGCAATGCTAGCTGCAATTTTCATTCATTAACATGTAACTTCTTGAATTGCTGGTATAAGGAACTGAAATAGGTTGGTAAATATTATGTCACTTACTGGTCAAAACAGTCTTTTAAAAGATATGATTGGTATAGGTATCGTTAAAGACACCATAACTCCTGCATTACTAAATCATAAGCATTCTTGCAGGCAGTGGCGTAGTGACAGGGAAAGGGGGTATATCATGCCCCAGGTGAAGCTTACAGAGGGGTGCTAAATCATTTCAAAGCTAAGCAAAATTTTTCAGAAAATTTCAATTTATATAGTTTTATTATAATATCAATTTTATTCAGAGAAATAGACTTTGCAATTGATAATTATTACATCATGTACAGGGAAAAATGCAAAAAGCTCCGGAGAGGAATCAGATTTGGAAAAGAGAAAAGATTGTTGATGAAAAATGAGGAAGAGTTGCAGGAGCTTGCCACAAATGAAACTCTTATATTTCTTTATTAATAATAATTTTGCAGGGATTAGTTCATTTTAAAAAGTTTGTTCTTTTAGCCAGGCTTTAATTTTTATTTCTTAACAAGTTAGATTATCGATTTTCATTTTTTAAATTCTTTCCTTTTTAAGTTTCATACTTTGCTCAAAGTTTGTGAACTATTGTTTTGTACTAATATCTTGTAAATGTGTAAATAACAAAAATATCTAGATTTTTTCATATAAAATTTATGGAATAATTTAATAATAAAATATAATATCTTAAGAAAACAAGTTTTAAAAAATGCCTTTAAAATATGAAGCTTTCACTGCTATGATAACTAAATGAGAAAATTTATGTACAGAAAATTATGTGATATAACAATTAAAATATACTTTTTGTCTCAGCACTTTTAATTCTTGATAATATTTTGAATCAATGAAAAACTTAAAAGAACAATATATAGTGCATCAGTTTGGAGAAAAAAAAATATTTTTAATAAGGTAATATATATTGTTTGAGTGAAAATTTTTCATTATATTAGCTATACATAATTTTACTTGAATTTATGTGTGTTTTGGTTTTTAATTAAAGAAATTTTCAAAATATTTTGGTTGCCTGTGTTAACATTCCATTTCTCATCAGATATTTGCATTCATAATGCTATGACATATAATTTATCTAAACTGAAATTAGATTAAGACTTATTAACAAAGGTCTTCTAATTTTGGTATCAAAAAATTGGTTTTGTTGTATAAAAAAATGAAATATTATAAACTATCAATATTACGTTTTGTGATTTAAATTTTTTACAATAAAAATAATTTTGGTTTACCTTAATGGACTTAATGATGTAATTTAAAAAGATATTTTAACTGCGAAATTTCCCATAAAGTTAAAATTGTTTCTTACAGAAATTTTTCTGAAATAAAATTTCCTGTTTAATCTGTGGTAAATGAAATGTTTAAAAATATATCATTGTGAAAAATCAGGTGAGTTGATCCTAAATTAGGAGTATAAAGTCTTACCCAATTATTATTTTGCAATAAATAGTTATTAAGTTTGTTAAGTTAGTAATATTATAGAATTTTTGAGAATATGTTAAGATAAGTTATAGCATACGTTCAACACCAAATTGATCAACCATTTATAGAATACTTCATAAATAAGCTAATGTACAATTAATAGGGAGTAAAAATGTTTGTTTCAATTGGTTAACAAGCTAGGGAAAAAAGAAACATTAAAAATTTTGTAAGACATAGTTACGGAAATGTTTTAAATCATTAAAATGAATTTTCTTAAGAGTTAATAATTAATTGATAAATAAAAAAATATCCCAACTTCAAAACTGTAATATCCAGATCACAAGGCCTACAGTGTCCATATCTGTTTTCCTAACCGAGGGCCCTGGGGTTCGAAGCATATGTCCCGGTTAGGTGGTTAACCTAAAGCTAAATCCCCGGTGTTTAGTTCCCAAGCATGATTGATACTCAGTTAATCGATCAACTGAAAAGATGAAAGATTGAGTTGACCTAGCCTGAGAATCAAACCTTGGACAATTAAAAACCTTGTATCTTGGGAGCACTAAATCACCGTGCTTAACAAATGTAAAAGTTTAGGTGAGTTTTGTCATACAGATTATCATGGAACAGAAGTCTAGAGAGATATGTGGGACTGAAAGATGTTACTCAACAGTAGAAAAGAAATTAAACCAAAAACTATTAGAACTTCCAACATGCCTTATTTCAAATGGTGAAGATAGAAGAAGTTGCCATTCAAATACTTTTTACTATTTCAGTATCAATTGCAAGCTGTGAATGTTCATTTAGCAAAATAAAATTAATTTTGACTTATTTATGATCCACCATAGGTTAAAATCGTCTAAGTAATTTAACAATTTTAAGTATAAAAAATTTTTTTTGAAATGATCAACTTTGATTAAGTAATTGGTCAATTCGCTTCAGCAAAGGCAAGAAAAATGTGAATAGTGTAGTATATTAGATTGCAAACAATTACACCTGCTTATATCTATGATATGTACCGAATTATTTCCCTTTTAATTTTTTTTATATGTTTTCAAAATAATTATATTAGTATTTAAAATCAATTATGTCTTTTTATAATTAATTCTAAATTGCATAAGTCTGGTTATTCTAATGACACTTTTCCAAATTCAATATAAGTATTTTTTTTTAATTACAATTGAATTTTGTTTAAATTTAAAACTGAGTTTGATACTTTAAACTAATATATTATCTATTATTTTAAAGTGGTACAACATTCTGTTAATATTTATATTGTATTCTTATTGCAGTTATACTCTATTTATTATAATGTATCATATATCGTTATATTATTATATTTCTTTTATTACTTAATACATTTTATGCTCATATTTACATTGTAGTATTATAGTATTTTTCAAGGGGGTGCCAAAAAGGTATCGTACACGGGCGCCAATTATGCTCACTATGCCACTGCTTGCATGAATAAAAATTCTGCTTCTAATTCTACATTCCTGCCTGATAAAATATCCTTATTATGAAATTGAACTGAAAAACAGGACTTGTTAGAGAAAAAACATTGCAGCATCAATTTCTTTGATGGTTAACATGTTGGCCATTTCTTGGACGGCATAATGTCCCGATTTTAACATAACATATACCAAAGACATTCCAATGAACAAATTCACAGCATAAAGTCAGTTTGAACAGATGATGAAGAGCATTGAAAGATGTTGAAGAGTGGGCAAGTGATGATGTGACAAAGATGTTGCAGAGTGGGATTCACATTTCAGTGTCTTTGACCCATTAGCAATTAATATAGATGTTCATTGGGCTTTCTGTACATCTATGAACCTAGGCTTGGTGTTTTTCTAGCATTCTCAGTCTTTTCAAGTCTCAGTCAGTCTCAGTCCAGACAAAAAATTTTTCCAGATAATGGAAATCTCACTTGATTCAAATTCAATGGCCTTATTTATTTTGTGTTAAGCATTCTAAAATTGACCTAAAATGCTATTGGTTAAATATTAACACTACACTTACTAAAACAAAACTGTTACTAAATGACAATCTTCACCATTTTCTTTAAAAAAAAAAAAAAAAAAAAAAAAAAAAAAAAACTAAATTTTACTCACTTTCATCAAAAATTATGCTTCAACAGTTAACTCGAAATTTCCATACTTTAAAAATTAAAGATAAGAAAAATCTCTAATTCTATTTTATGGAAAACAAGTTGCTTAATCCAATATTTTATAGAAAATTTGCAATATTATTTAATTGTTTTGAGCAGTGCATTGCAGATTTTAAAATGAAAGCATTAATTTATTTTCACAAAAAAATATAAATTTATTTTTTTCCCTATTCACTTGGAAAAGTGGGATCAATGCTAGTGCATTAAATAAGTGTTGTCAATTTGAATTTTCATGAAATAAATATTGGCTGGAAGTTTTAAATTTAAAGAATTTATATTAAACGTACCTTGGTGTTGCCATTTTCTTGCACTATGGTATTTTCAGAATCTTTTTGAGCTTCTTTAGCATTTTCTATTTCTTTCTTTTTTATTTCAAGTGCAGCAAGAAAAAGATCTCTTAATGTCAAAACAACTTGAGAAGCCTGAAAGAACAATAACTTATTGATACTGCATAGATATATATATACACATTGTTTAATATCATAAAGAAATATTTCCAATTTTTTCTCATTTAGTTTTGGGATAAATGTTATAAAGTTCCATAAAGAAAGAACATGTGACCGTACATAAATGTGAATAAAAACTTCAATAACAAAGTATTATTAAAGGATAAAGAATGCTCTATAATAAAAAATATTAATAAAATATTTTTCATATAAATTTATAAACTAAAGTAATATGTAACTGTTATATAGAAGAAATCACATACTATTTTTTCAGTTTTGATCCCAAAAAATTCATGGCCAGTTTGAGGGCAACCAAATACGTAACCAAAAGATCTTTTATCAACTGTATCTTGAGATATGAAGGAAATTTTATGAATAGGGTGATGGTGAAGGATTTCCTAAAAGCAAACATTTTAAATAAATTAATAGACTTTAAAATTAATTATGGGCTTGAATTAACACTGTCTCAATTAACAGTTGTGTGATTGGAAGATATATCAGATATACAACATTCAAAATAATGTATTTTATATGTGCTTATATAAAGTATCTGGCAAAAGAACCATTTTACTAAATATTTATTCAATCATTGAAATAAATAGGAATATTTTAATTTTAATTACTTTTATTTCAACAAATAGCTGTAACTAAGTAATTACAACATTCTGCTTGAAGAATATAGATTCTTCAAGCAGGTTTAATATTTTTCAAACTTATCTTAAAGATTTTATTTTAAATTCCAAAATAGGTACACCTTAGACACAAACAGAAATTATGGTTCATAAATTTTACAAAAACAGGTAAGTGGCAAGGAACTTGTGTGAAATTTGCATGATAAACAGAACAAACCGATACTTATCAAATTAACTTACAGTACAGTCATGATAAACAGTTATCAGTAGCAGCATTTACAATAAGTGTAAAATAAGATATTTCCCAACAGGTTCTTAACATTCAAAGGTAAATTTCTATGTAATTTTCTGGTAAGAATGATTTATCAATTAAAGCCCTGGTCAGCCAATTCCCATGATCTATCATTAAATGAAAAAGTTCAGACAATGGTTACCGAACAACCAGAACATCACTGATCAGTGGCAATAATTATAAAAGTTTTGAGAATATATAGACATCTACACACACATTAATGTTATCTAATATTCATTTGATTTTGTACACAGGGATAACTACTATTATTGATGGTAAAGCAGGTTCTGTCTATTCTTGATCATTTTTTCATATCTGATTACAAATTCTCTGAAATAACTTGTTAATGATAAAATATAATAGTTCACAATGCAATAAATGTAAATATAAGGGTGTGATGTTTGACAACAAACTAACATGGAAAGCACACTTAGAGGACTTGTCCAAACATGCTATGAAGAGACTCTGTGTCCTTAAATAATATAAATGTTATTTTTTTTATTTCTTTACCTTGTTGGGACAAGATTGGGTTACACTGGGCAAACCCTGCTCCAAGCATATCACATGTTTATCTTGCCCCTTCTCCCTTACTGCTGTGAACAACAAGTTGCAGCAGGGGTAAATGTACTCAATACACTAGAAAATATCCAAATTCAACCCTTGTGTACTGTTCCTGGTGCAGATCACTGCGATTGATGTTATGCTTATGTGGACTGGTAATAAGCCATTAAGAACCGCAATTTAAGAAGGTTTTAATTCTTTGGAAAAAAATCCTTAGAGTTCTTGGATAGATTTCACTCTGGGATAAAATCAAAATTTGACTAGAAATCTAAAAACCCAGATGTGTTTCCTGCAGGGAGTTTTCAGTTAAAATATTCACTTTGTTTAGTGGATGAACCAGAATTACATGTTTGTCCACAAAATCCAATAAATTTAAAATCTTTTTGGAATAAACTTGAACTAGGTTGAAAAATTACTAAACACAATACAGACATCCCTATTTTCAGAGCTCTAACTCTCATATTAAATCTTTTTAAAATCAAGCCAAAGTGGATTTAGATCTTTACTAATGGATCCCTCCTCTGCCTGATAATCCTTAGGCAGGTGCTGGAATTTTCTTAGATCCCTTTGGGCTGAAGTATAGTATTTGACAATGAAATATTTACAATTTGCAAAGCTGCTATACCATTTGAAAAAAATTTACAAGAGCTGTTATCCTCATTGATTCCCAAGCTGCTCTGTTGGGTGTGGTTTCAGATAAAAATACAATAACTAAGGACTGTCATCATTATTTAAGAAAAAAAAATCTGGCATTACTCCAGAAAATTATAATCCCCCAGCCCATTGTGGAGTTAAATGACAAAGCTGGCTTCATTGGCAAAAAAAGGTGCTTTAATTTTACAAAATTATTTCTCGTCCTATTCTCTTCCAAACTATTAAAACCCTCATTGAAAGAGCTATTAAAGTGCATGCTCAGGAAGAACTCCCGTTTCTCATAAGTCCTGGAAGAATGCCATTCCAAATTTGTGTTATAGTTGAAGGCAAAGAGCAGTTGCTAAATTCCATCTTGCCATTAGACATTCAAAATTCTTCCTTCTACGATTTGGACTTTATGCAGTTTCAGGGATGTGATGGACTCTGGTCATTTTCTCCACTATTCTGCACTGTTCAAGAATTTTTAATGAGTGTTACTAGGAGGCAAGAGACAGATTAATAGACTGTTACAGGTGTTTTGTTTGTTATTTTCTGTCTTCTTCAATTATTATTATTATTTTGTAATTGTTCATAATCTGAATATGAAATAAAAGTATTAAAACAATCAGTGTCACTAATATAGCATGTTTATTTAAAGGTATGCAAAATGTTTTTTTGCCAAGGAAAATTAAGAGGCATGTTCAATAAATAAAGCATAGAAAAACATTCAGATTCTTTCTCTTTAATGCATACATTTCAAATCTTATTTTTTTAAAGTAAGTAAATATTTTCAAATATTAAATAAAAGGATTACAAGAATTTTTAGTTGTTTTTATAAATGTTTTTAATTACTATTCAAATATGAAAAATTGTACACAAAAAATAAATTAAAAAATCTCATAAAGGTATATGAAAATTTTAATATCATAAGAAAGACAGAGAAGAGTTGAAGTTTTAAAATCTTGCATATTAAATTTCAAAATGTGTAATTTCAATGAATAATATTCTTAAGTTTCAAAAATATGAAATCAAACAACTTTTTTAAAAAGTACAGATTAAAAATTTACAGCCTTTAATTATTTCACCACACATTTTTTATTGTATATTATACTATTATTTTAGAAAAAAATTCATAGTTATTTAAAAAAAAAACATTATTGTTTTGCAAATTTTAAATGCAATATATTGGCACATTTCTGCAAAATTTATCAATAACTTTTAGCATGCATAAATTTTTACCCCAGTTTTTTCATCCATTATGAGAATCCCATTGTATGATATATTCAGAATTACTCTTTGTTTATGATCACCAGATGATTTTACTGCAGCCTAAAGAGAAGTGAAAATAGTAAATGACTAAAATTTTTAAAAAACAAGTACTTGCAGATGATTGAATAAAATATAGAATAAATATTAAACATGTGTGAAGAAAAATATGCTGCATAACATATTGATTTATTCGACAGAATTTTATTTTCTCAAGTAAATAGTTAACATTAAACTTGCTATACAAATGTTTGTGTGTTTAATTTTCTGCAATAGAAATAATTATGGGTTTTCCTCATTTAACTTAGCAAAGTACAAGCAGAGAAATATTTCGAGACTTAAAATCATCAATTGAATGTCCAATTACTACGAGTATATCACCTGAATATTTCAAGGAATAACTTACTTTAAAAGTATAAACTGAAGTGTACATATAATTCTTAGAATTGATCTAATTTAAATCTTGTAATTCTGAAATTTTAACAATCTACAATATGTTGACACTTTTCAACAAGCATATTTGCATTTAACATTGAAAACAAAAATAGTTTTGTTTTATAAGAAGTTAGAACTTTTTTATTTTTATTTAGGTAAGCTTATTAATCATAAATGCACATGCATAAATCACATCCCTTTACTTTTAGTAAAATATTGAAAAACAAACTTTGTAAGAGCAGTACTGCTAATAACGATAAAAAGCAGTGATATTCTTGTTAAATTTCCCTCCTGATTAAGCAATTTCTTTTATGTTTCGATTTTAACACACAATAAAATTTTAGCAAAAGATATATTTAATAATTAAGTTCACAAACAGGTCATTGATGAGAAACAATGCAGCAATTGTGAGTATTTTTGAAGTTCAATGCATGAGCCAACTCACTGCATTGAAGTTGACATTTTGCTCTAATTATTGACTTAATAGAAAGGTATATTGTTTCAATATAATTTTTAAATTTATCATCATAAAGTATTTTCAATTTAAAATTTCAAAAATTTAGAATAATTGCTTAAAAAATTCCTTCTCTTTTACAGACATAGGATGACAAATCCATATTTACTTTATTTTTGTACCAATAGTGCACAAAAAAGTATTAACAGTAAAGAAAATAAATTTTAAAAAAATACTAAAAAAAATTGCAAACTAAAATTGTGACTAACTTGTTAGAATATTAATAAGCTTCTATTGGTTATGTATGGTTTTTAATAATTTTCCTTACACTCAATTTATTTTTGATGAACATTTATCTTTGGATTAAATATATTTTTCACGTTTAGTAAATTACTAGTAAAACAAAACATGTTCCAAAATTTATTTTTCAATACAATTTCCCAAGTAAACTACTTTATAAAAATATATGTACACACATTAATTTATTTAAATATCGTCTGTTATATCTTGTTTTTAAACATCTATTTAATTAAATCTTATCAATCATTTATACATTAATAAAATAATAAATTACCTTTAAACGCTGTAAAGCTCCTTGGCACATGCGATTTCCTCGAGCATCAAAAACATGCTCTGTTCCAATTATCTTGGCCTTAAAATTAATTCCATCACCACTAAACCTATCAGGATCATTTTTATCTGGAAATATAGATGAAACGATATAAATAGATAAAACTGGATTTGCATTAAGTTCCAAATGTCATTTTTATTAAATTGCTATTCTGGCTGTAAGAAATATGAAATGAAAGACAAACAAATTTATATGGAAATATATAAATAACATAAAATAGTAGCAAACATGGTAGCACAAACATGGTAGCATACTTAAAACAATGTTCTTTTAATTTAAATTCAGAATTTAATAAGCAAGCATTGAATAAAAACATTTAAATTATAATAAAATCCCAAAATTTTGTAAAAATTTTAAAGATGTTCAACAAAGTATTTAATGGGAAATTACAGCATATATTTTTATGTTTACAAAACAAACAATATATTTGAATGTTATTCAAGTGGGGGGGGGGAGAAGTTTGAATAATTAACAATTACATTTTAAAAAGAAATTTTAGGTTGCTATTTTTTTTTGATGACAATAAACATCAATGTATGCAATGGAAATGCAGTAAAAAGTAGATGATATTAATATTAAAATCATTACAAAGTTTAAAAAAAATTCAATCATAATTGGATAATATTAAAAGACAGAAAAAAAAGTTCGATTCTTGGAGCATCATCAAGTGTTGTGAAACTGGAATATATTATGAAGAATAACTCACAAATTTTATTTAATCAAGCTTTTAAAAATCATTTCATTACTTTAAAATTTAAATAAAATAAATTATTACAGTAACATACATATCAAGAAAATTTCTAAAATATTTATTATAGGAGGGGTAAATTGTAATCTGTAAAAGCTCTCTTTAAAGGGCTTACAAAAATATATAATAGTTAACAACTCATGTATTGTTTTATGTTTATTGCTGTTCCTTCTATTTTATAACAATTTGATACTGATTAATGAAAAAAAGTTTATAAAATGTGTGATTGTTTGTTAAAAAACCTACTGAATATTTGTCTTCCAAGAAGATTTTTCACATAGTGAGATGCATTTATATAATGTAAAAAAATTCCAAATTATTCACTTCCGCAAACAAAGTAGAAATAGTTATATTTGGAAATCATTGCTCAATAATAACTAGGATAAGATAACATATTTTAAAGAATGCACACACACTTTTAAATATATGATAATTACATATAAATATAAATGGACAAGTAAAATTGTAAGGTAAAGTTTATATATAAACACCTTTTAAAGTTTTACTTCTCCTCAGTATCCTTATTTCTCGATTTTCCTTATTACTTTTCTTAGAATCTTTTTTTGTAGATGCTTTAGAAGGTGAAGAATCCTCATTTTCTGGCAATTCACTATAACTGTGTCTGCTACCTTCTTCACTATTTTTACTGGCTTCTTTATCAGACTTCATGTTTCAGTCTATATTTCAAAAGATACGCAAAGTAAATAAAAAGTACGAATATGGTTAAATTTAAATTAATAGCATTAGTTTGATTTAAAAATAATTGAAAAATATTTGATTAGGTAACATGAAAATAAATGTATAAAAATCACAGCTGGAATATTAAAATTTCCATTTTATTAAGAATTGTTAAAGTAAGTGTGCATGTATGTGAAAAAAGCAAATTTTAAATGCATTACTTAGGGTTCAAACTGAAAAATATTCTAAAAAGGCAATTTAAATTCATACACTTTCTAAATTTTCAAAAAAGAGCTATTCCATTAATAGAGGAATGTCTAAAATGTTGCATAAAAATTTATGAATAAAAAATTTTACACACACACACACACATATATATATATATATACATATATATACTGTCTCAGAATCTGTATCTTTATCGAATTGTATTTTTGCAACTGTTTCTTTACTCAAAACTAGAGAGTTTTGGTATTTATTTCAAAATACTAAATTTTAAATCTTGAATTTTTTGAACTTTACAGCAAGATTTGTAAAAATCTTGTAAGATATAAAACATTTTCTACATTTTTTTAAAAATTCCATGCAAATGTAATATTATACATTATCTAATGAGAAACAACTTTTTCATTATTTTAACAAACAATATAGTTAGAATATATTACAGTTCAATCAACAAATTTAAAAATTGAATCCTAGTATTTTATTTTCGAAAATAAAAGCTGACAAGCCTATTTTAATAGAAAACATTTGCATATTTTTTAAACAAATAAAAATTGTATAAAAAACAAAATAATTATACAGAATTTTGAAATTTAATTTAGAAAACGAAATGTCAATTCGAATAGTTAATGATTGCATAATCTAATTGTATTATGTGGTCTAGGGGTTAAAGAAGAGAGAAAATTATTCCTAAATAAATGAAATCACTCACAGTTTGAATAACTGTAAAATATGTAATATGCTGGGGCTAATGCGAAGGGGCAGTGATATTTTCGTTAAATATGAGTTACTTGTACTCAGCTCTTCGCAGTCTGGAAGTCAAATTTCCGCATTCGAGAAGGTAACTCAAGGTCACAAAGAGAAAACTCGAAGATAATATTTCGCCATTATTGCAGCCGTTCTTTTTCAATTCGACCAGTTGTCAAACATAATAACTGACATTTAATTCCGAGGTGTTAATTCAATAAAGACAATGTTTCTTAAGGAAGAAAAATCCTTTTAAGACAAAGAAAAGGAATAAATTTAATAATCACTTTTACAAATATATATTTTTTAAAAATAATGTAATCAAAATGTACTTCATTCCAAAAATGATTCGAATAAAAAATTGTGGTAGTTTTAAATTTAAGATATTTTAAGACTTTAAGTACCTACCTTCAGTTAACTAGCCTAACTAGTTATTTTTTTTTCTTTATTAAGTTAATTAATTTTACTGATTACAATTAGAAAAGAAATTGATTAATAGTGACAGAAAAAATTAGTTACTTTAAAAGTTGAATTTCCGACGTTAAAAAGGTAAATCTAAACTTTCAGATTACAAAAAAAAGTGTCTCACTTGATTGAAGTTTAAGATATTAACATATTTACACCTTTACCTTTGGCTTAGTACACACAAAAAAAAAACCCCATTTAAAACTGACGCATTAAAAAAATCCATTAATTTATGAAATAAATTAATGAACTTACTGAATGCAAAAGAAATTGGGTTTGAAACGAATGATATTAATTTATTCGATAAGCATAATTTCTGTCAATTGCAATCATTCGGAATTTCTAATGAATATTATGATTATTTTATAGGCAAAAAAAAAACCAAGATTTATAATTCACAATTTGCAAGCTTAAAACAAGTGAAAAATTACAGAAAAAATTTATATCAAACGACATTCAAATACGATAATTCAATATGTAATTACTTGCAAATAACAAGCGTAAGGCAAAATAAAGGGATAACATTATGTTGCAAGTATTATATGAATTTAGTCAACAATATTTACCATAAAAATGTTTAATTGGTAAAAATAAAAGTTTATTTTTTAAACTATTGAAAGATACTTTCATTTCCAGTCACACACACACCGCTGATATACAATGGGTAAAAAAAGTTTCCGTACGGTCACTAAATTTGAGAATAAATGAACATAATTTGTAAAGTATTGCATTTTTTTTTTTTTTTTTAAATACTGTCTATGTGTTTAGTATAAGTCTATAGAAACATATTTTTATAAATTTTCATTTTTACAAAACGAGAAAAGCATATTATTTGCAATACCTTAGGTAAATTGAAAATTGCAGTGCAAAAAAAATTTCCGTACGCATTATGCAAATTTTTTCTGGCGTGTTTAAAACATATCTGAAGTAAATATTTGACGTTAGAAAGTTAGTCAATGGTAAGAAAACAATATATCGACAGTTGAATTCAAGTTTGTTGTTGATAGTCTCAAAATGAAAGTTCCCAGAGCTATTCGGGAATTAGTGATTAAATTGCGAAAATATGGATTACCCGTGAAGAGGATTAGTGAAATGACTAAAAAATCGTAGTCTATTGTGCAATATATTATTGAGAGATATCGTTAACTTCATTCACTTAAGGATAGAGCTCAATCCGAGAGGCCGCCAAAATTAAATCGCGGGCATAAAAGAAGCAAGAAATTCACGAATTAGTGCACCACAGTTGACAGCTGATTTAATGGTTAGTTACAACATTAAAGTCTTAACTCAAAACGTGTGAAATGTCATTAAAAAAAGCGGTTATCATGAACGTGCGGCCCGGAAGAAACCCTCTATAAGTTTGAGCAACAGGAAGAAACGCCTCGAGTTTGCAAAGAAGCATGTAAGCAAGCCATTATCTTTTGGGGAATACATTCTTTTTAGCGACGAATCAAAATTTAACATTCATGGGTCAGATGGCCCAGTTATGGTGGGCAGAAAACCAAACGAACAAATGCTAACTAAGAATTTATGCAGAACTGTGAAGTAAGGTGGTGGCGGTGTTATAGTGTGGGGGTGTATGAGTGCTTCTTGAGTAGGAAATTTGCAATTCATAGAGTGAATATGGATCGATAAGGATATCTGGATATTCTTAAACAAAATGTGTTATCCAGCGCAGAGAAATTATCTCTTGGAACGGGATTTACTTTTCAGAAAGGACAACGATCCTAAACACACCTTTAAGATTTGCCAAAAGTGGTGACTTTGAAATGTTAAACAACAACTTCATAACCCTCCCCAGTTACCCGATTTAGGCCCCATCGAACATTTGTGGGAAAAAATTGGCCGACAACTTAAAAAATATGACATAAAAAGCAAAGTTGAACTCAAAAGTGCCATTACTAGCATTTGGCGTAATATTTCTCCAGAAACAACAAAAAAACTTGTAGAAGTAATGTCACAACGTCTAAGAGAGGTGATTATTAAATGTATTTTTGTTAAATGTATTTTGCATTTTTTTCGTGTGCTAAGGCATCGTATAAAGACTTTTTGGTCCATGTTTACGGCATTTTTTGAGCTTTTAAGATTATTTAATTTTGTCAGTATTATCATTCTTTTAATATGAATAAATAATAAATAATATTAGTTTTAACTGATTTTTAAGTTTTCATTTTTATCATTATGTATTTTGTGTGACAAATTAAACTTCGATTTGCATTCGTATCTGCGTACGGAGCCTTTTTTACCCACTGTGTGTGTATACATATGTGCGTGTGTATATATATATATATGTGCGTGTGTATATATATATATATATATGTATATATATATATATATCTGAGTGAGTGTATATATATATATATATGTGTGTGTATATATATATATATATATATATATATATATATATTTATGTGTGTGTATATATATATATATATGTGTGTGTGTATATATATATATATATATGTGTGTGTATATATATATATATATATGTGTGTATATATATATATATATGTGTGTGTGTATATATATATATATATGTGTGTGTATATATATATATATATGTGCGTGTGTATATATATATGTGTGTGTGTATATATATATATATGTATATGTGTGTATATATATATATATATATATATGTGTGTGTGTATATATATATATATATGTGTGTGTGTATATATATATGTGTGTGTGTATATATATATATGTATATGTGTATATGTGTGTATATATATATATATATGTGTGTGTGTATATATATATGTATATGTGTGTGTATATATATATAAGTATATGTGTGTGTGTATATATATGTATGTGTGTGTATATATATGTATATGTGTACATATGTGTGTAGTGTGTACATATGTGTGCGTGTGTACATATGTGTGTGCGTGTGTACATATGTGTGTGCGTGTGTACATATGTGTGTGCGTGTGTACATATGTGTGTGCGTGTGTACATATGTGTGTGCGTGTGTATATATGTGTGTGCGTGTGTATATATGTGTGCGTGTGTATATATGTGTGTGCGTGTGCGTGCGTGTGCGTGTGCGTGTGCGCGTGCGCGTGCGTGTGTGTGTGTGTATATATTTTATCCTGTACTCTAATATAAACTACAGATTAATGGGAACAAAAAATTTAAATTAAGAATAGTAAAATTCGGATAAATGTGATTTCAGAAAATTGAAAAGCTTTAAGACAATAATATTAGACTCGAAAGAATCACATATGCAATTAGTTTTTAATTTTAAGCATACTAATAACTTCAAGAAAATATTACTAAATTTTAATTGAAAAATTATATAAGGAACATTGGGTATTTTTTAAACATCTTAAGAGTTCTAAAATATTAAATCCAATATAACATATTTAGAAAATATTTTAAATTAAAATGCATTTAATTACAGATAAATTTAGATTTTAAAATTACTAAATAGAGTGATATATACAAGAATGATATATTACAAAATAATGATTTTCCCCAGTAACAACAACAAAAAAGTAACTTAAATCTTACATAATTTTAAGTTTAAACCGCCGATAAGGTAATTAATTTGAATGGGATGACATTCATAAAATGGATTCCAAACCAAAATCGAGGAGTGCATTAAAGATATAAATTATTAAAATGAAATCTAGATAGGTTCAAGAAATATTTCGCTAAATATTCGGTTTTCATCTTTATACATTCACTAATAATAATTTACATTTTTGCATCGACATAAACATAGTTTTATTACAAGATTTCGGTACGTAAAGGTTAGTCGACAATCATTTTCAATTTCTCACATCCATAAGAAATATCTTAATTAGACGAATTAGTTTAAACTTTTTTTCACGGCATAATAACGTCAATACTGTTTTTTAATCGGAATAAGCTAGGAGTAAAGGGAAATAGAAAATCGTGTATGAGAAAAACAGGTATTTGAAGAGGACCAGCTTGAATAAATTGGAATTGGAGATGAAATGTATAAAGTATTGATGAAATGTGCCCAAAGAATATAATAAAATGGCATATTTAAAATACATTATGACATTTTAAGACTTTCAATTTTACACAGTCCCGCACGAGCTGTGCTTAGATATATACATGAAAAATCTGTTTTTCTATGCAAAACACGAAAAAGCTTATATTTCAATACACGAAATATCCAGTAAAAAGTATAATTTGTAATCTTTTCATTACTCCGAGTATTCAACGATGAGCACATTACACGAAAAGATAATTTCTGACTGCTTTAAGTCTTCTCTACGATGAAAGACAGTTGTAGTCAAGTATTATAAAACGTGATGAAAGTATTGTTAGTGGATAATTCTTCGCAGAGAAAACGACATTATGGCCAACATCTGCTTAATCCGCTAATGGTGTGGCGGAAATGGTGTTCGCAAGACATAAAAAAAAAGGGGAAGGTAGAGTTTACATGAAAAAATAATGTAAAAATTTCTAACATGAAAAAAAAAGGAACTAACTGGCTTTCTTCCAAAAGTGGGAGAATGTTTCACGACCAAATCATTGTGACGAAGGGTAACTGCGTTTCGAATTTATGATGTTATGTTGGGCCAAGAATGCTTTCATCTACTGTAGCATCTGCGTATGGTATGGAATTTACAACGGTAAAACTATTTTCAATTTATATAATACAGATACAAGCGCAGAATAAAATTCGAAGTATTCTATTGAATTCTCTAAATAGTCATAATGATTGTTTGATTACGGACGTATAAATTTTTTTAAAAAATCTAAATCAATTTTGAACTTCGCGAATATTTTGATATATACGTAAACGTATAATCCTAAAAATGGTTCAATATACATTAAACCGTTAAAAAGGAAATGTTAATTGTTACTTTTAATATTTTATTATTTCAATTATTTTATTTAATATAATTTTCAGGAAAATACAAATGCAATCAGAAACAAATTTTTAACTCAAAACAAAATTCCAATTACAACAAACATGTATGCCCCAATCAAGCTCACGCATACGAAACTCGTACACTGTAGACAAGGCAGCTCATTCAGCAATCAATTCGGTTGACTTTGCCACTAAAGTAATTTTTTTGCACTTTTTTTTTATTTAAAACCACTAATACCTCAAATGAGGTATGTACCCACGAAAAGCAATCAGTCTGGTTTCTCTATTAAAAGTTCGATTAATGTTCCATAATACAATAAAGTCCACAACAATCATTTATGGAGTTGTTTCCGTTTACGCAGGTGTTTATTCTTTCACATATAATCACTTTCATAAATGATAATCAAAGATATTTAAAATAAAATGCAAAAGATATCTGTTGCATAAATTGATAAAGGAACGACGTAAAAATACCCAAAGGGGGTGACATTTAATTGAAAATCGAATAACTTATTAAATTTTTGCCTGGTGTTAATTATTTAAGAATATAATATCTTTTTTAGAGTTAAAAGTTAATATGAAATAAAACATACAAATTGGATATAAAAATTACACTTCAAGGAATTTTTTACTAAGTCATTCAATGTAAAGATGTGTAGAAAATGAAAATAAGGTAGTAAACTTTAACGATTGCCTCTGTTTCTTACGCACATTAAAGCTCACATACATAAAGTAGACGATTGTTTTTAAGGAATACGTAAGAACCGGCAGAATGTTTCGTAAAATCAAAAATTCATAAAATATAAAAATTAGATCTTAAAACAAATCGTTTTTAACCCAACTGCTCTTTTATTTAATAAATAAAATACTATTAGAAAAAAGAATCATTTTTAGTATGCACCGTAAATGAAACACGAAAATTAAAAATTCATACATAAAAATAATTCTTAATTTCATTTTTTGATGAAAAATCAGGTGAAATAATCACTTTATTTCCTTTTTCAAAAATCTATTTTTAAAATCGTTTTTCCATTGTGGAGATGTTCAAAACGATTTTTCATTACTATTTTTTTCAAAAAGTACCTCACAATCCTGTTATCCCTTCATCTGCTTGTTTTGCAGACGTTCTTAATACTGTCATTTTCATCTTCCTCGATATCTGAAAACTCTTTTTTTCAATTCTTATTCATTTAATCATTCAACAGCTACATTTAAAAAAAAATCCAAAACAGGGAATCGTTTTTTTTTTTTTTTTTTTTTTTTTTTCAAAGTCTAGGAGGAACAAATCATCTCCACTCAAATCATTAGGAAAATTTCCTTGGCTTTCACAAAAGTACTTTACGATATTTTCACTTGCAGTTTTGATTATATTGCGATTATGGGCTATGAGATGGCAATTAGATTAGGCCACACGAATTGCTTATAATCTAGGATTTCAACAACAGCAGTTATCTGCAACTCGATCGGTTTAAAATTTTCGAATAAAAATTATCCATGTTGAACTATAAAATTTAAAAAATACGCGTATCATATAAGCAAACGGAAGATACACAAAAACGTAGCTCGTAAGAGATTTTTCAAAATTTTAGTTCGTAAAAGGGAATTAACATTATCATGCTTCTTTGGGTCTCATTTAGGAACCCGCCAAAAGTTTGTAAAATCATGAGTATTCATAAGTTACAGGATCGTAAAAACGATTGTCTACGGAATACATACACATACATTTCGAGATTTATGAATAAATAATATTCATATTACAAATGTTTATTTTTTCAATAACGGCGGGCACTTGGGTGACGAACCTTATGCCACAACAAGACCAGAAACTGATACTCATTTGTCATTACCCAGCGAGCACCTGTGAACCAAGTCACGGAAGTGAGTAGTGTTGCCCGCGCCATACCACCACAAACCCTTTATAGGGTGAGCCACATTTATACATCATCACAGAGGAAAGAACAAAAAAAGAAACATCCATGCTCGAACTGGGATTCGGACCCGGGACCCACAGCTCAAGAGTCCGGGACGCTAACCACTGAGCCATCGGTCGGCATATTACAAATGTATAAGGTATTTTATTTTTTTCATATAACAATTTTTTTACACTTTACAGAAAATTTGATATTTCTTTCAGGTATAATATCAAAGTTATCAAACAAGGCTTTAATGCTTTTTTTTTTTTTCAGGAAAAAAATAACATTACTTATAAATTATACTTTAATAATAGTTCGAAATTATTTTATATATATAAAAAAGATTTCTAATATTGTCGGATATCCTATCCCAAGATACATCTTTTGTAAATATATTTTATCCTTCGAACTTTTAAAACTGTAGAAACGTTCGAAATGTTTTAATGCGTTTGCTGAGTCATAACTTCGAATATTGCAGACAAAGTTATTATAACAGACAAAATACCTTGCATCGATATTCTTACAATATCTTAGGAAAACAGGAAATATGATGTTTTAGAAGGGTTGCCAAAAATATATCTCAATACTTTGTAATACGAAATATTTCAACAATGTAGGCGGAGCTTTGCAAAAGAAGGCTATAGTTAGCCACTTGTGAAGTCGTTTTGAGATTAATTAAAGCGTACGAATATTTTCTAGAATTTTAGGAAAACTAAAATGTTTCAACACCTCTTTTAGGTTAGTTGGGTGGGTGGGTTTTCTGGCACAAAGTCCAACTAAGGACAAACAGCGCCAATCTTTGATTTTTTTTAATTAATTAAAATAAAAACCCAAGCAACATTAAAATCATTGAAATACAAAAAACAGTATATATAAAATGCAGATTTTAAAAATATAAAATTACTTAGTGAATTATAAATTTAAAATGTATCTAAAAATTTAAATAAAATGGAGAAAACCTATTGCTCTCAAAAAGACAAATAGATTTCTATTTGGAGGTTTTCCTAGTAAATCAAATGTGAAGATATCTGTTTTAAAAAAATGTAAATGGTTAAAAAAAAATCGACATGAAATTAAAATAGGATAAACAGTGAATGGTACATTACACGTTTCACACCATGGATTTAATTCGTTTAAGAACAAATGTTTGTGTGTGGAAAAGTGGGTGTCCGATACGAAGGCGAGTCAGACGAACATCAGCACTTCGTAACGGTAGAATTGTTAATGTAGTGATGTATGAAAATATGGCATCAATTTATTAGTGACCTGCGTGTTCCACGACTCCTGCCAAAGATCTTGAATGAATTTTTTAACACACCTTACATCTAACAAAGGAATGGGTGGAAGAGTTGGGGCGGATGCAGATTTAGCAGCTGCATCAGTTTAAGATTGCCATCGAGACCTACAAGACTTGGGATCCAGTAAAAAATAATATCATATCCCTCGAACACCTCTTTTAGGAACAAAAGGGCAATGCACCACATAAGGTGAAATGACACCGCGTAATACGTTCCCAGAAGACTTCATATCTTATTTACGTGTCGCAAAAACAGTTAAAACTTTTTAAGCACTTACCTTGATAGAGATATATTTTAATTGATATATTATTCCTAATACTTTTCATTTATATACTCTACATATTAATTTTTAATACATAAGGAAGATTGTTAAGAAAAATATTCCTAATCATTACAAATATATGTCTCAGAGGTAAGAATCGAACCCACGAATTGTTGAACTGAATGTTAAAGTGCTAATCATTCAGGTACAGTCTCAGCAATTGTTGACTTCAGTAGTAATTTTGAACATCATTAAATACAAAGACAGGGTAAAAACCGCAGATACTAAAAAATGTAAATATCAACAGTTATTAATTTGAAGCTATACGAAGGGCGTTCAGGGTTAAAAAAATATTCTGCTTTTAGACTGTAAAATAAATCTGAAACAAATGGTGACAACATGTTACGTTTTAAATCGAAAATGCAATCCCTAATAAATTATTTTCTAATGTAAATTGACATCAGATAATTCGTTGTAGTTTGAAGATTATGCAACATCCCAAAAAATAGCTGACAGCAATTTCTATATTTTTATTTATTTTTTTTTGGCATAATTTTAATTTAAAAATTTTCTTTTGTGTTGGTAACATTTTATAGTTTTATTTTAATATTATACGCGCATTAGCACATTTTTTTTAAAAAAAAAAAATAATAATTATTAAAATCTGTTTTATTCTTTGCATTCGTTCAGAGACTCAACAACGTTTAACTCTAAAATCGTAGTTAAAAAAATAAGCAAAATTTTGGAATTTTTAAAAATTTAAAAATGTGTCAAAATATAAATTAAAAAAACTGTTCAAAGAAACAGGAAGAGTAGAAATAAGGCATAATGGAAGAAAACGAAGTGTCCGAACAAAAAATAATAATAATAATAAAATGTGTAATAAAAGAATTCGAATAAATCCTGCATTGCCAGAAAATTTTCAAGAGAATTAAATTTATCTAAAAATACAACTGGAAACATCTTTAAACAACATAATTTAGGACTAAAAACTTACCAGAAAATGTTTGTGCATGCATTTACTAAGAAAAATAAAGTAGAAAGACAAAGTGCTATTGAAAATACATGCTACTACTGAGATCATATTTTCGGATACGAAATTATTTTCGCAATAAATATCTCTCGTAAAATAACAGAATAACAGAATTATCAGGCAAAATAACAGAATTTCTGCAAAATATCCGTTGAACAAAAGAAACCATTTTCAATAATAGTTTGAGGTGCAAGAGAGGAAAAACTACCATCTCAAATTGACGAAGAAACTGCTATTTAGAAGAAGTATTAAAATCTCCCATGGTTAAAAAGTTCATTATTTTTAAAAAAAATCCATTGAACTTCAGCAAGATTCAGTACTAGTTCACAAAACATACTGTTCAGCTTTCATCACACATCCTTTATTTCCGCAGTTACTGTACTATTCATATGGAAATACCTAGAGAATAAATTGATTAACCTTAAACCAATGCTCACAGTTAAATTAAAAATATTTGCTATAAGATATGGAATAAAATTTGATTCTCTACAGTGCATGGCACTGCTGAAGCTTTTCCAAAATGATCGTCGAGTGTGTAAAGGCGCGAGGGCACAGAAGGATGCCATGTTATGAGTTTGGCGATTTTTCTTATGTATATGGCAACCTGGTTTTTATTACGTCATAGATACGGAGACAAGAAATTAAACAAAAAATTCTGTTTTGGCAACCCAATACGCTATCTTGGCAACATTTTTTAATCGCCAAAATATTCAGAATTTGGCAACCTGGATTATACGGCATATGTGCAATATAAACCATTAAATATTGCACAACAATGATTTCACTTTTATTTAATATTTTATCATTATAGGAAAAAAAAACTTGTATGATAGTAATAAAAATATGAACTGTCAATTTGTGGGCATCCTGTAGGAATAGTTTCTGATAAGAGAATGGTATTCAATAATTAAAAAATTATGAAAAGCGCGATTTTTTAAACTTTCAACTAATAATGTGAATTATTAAAATAAAGAAATACACAGGCTACAATATTAATCAGAACACATCAACAGAACGAAATATTCAACAATTGTTAAATATTTTTATATTGAAATATGTTTAAAATTTAAGCACTATCAGTATTAAATAGTAGACTACTTTTTAGAAGACGTTGGGATTTTTTGATATTCAACAGAAAATGTAGAACGAGTAGAAAAAATAGTAAACATTAATGAAACAAAAATATAAAATTATATCAAAACGTTAGTAATACATCTAATTTCTTTCACCAATTTTTTTCTAATGATATGTTTCTATTAAAGACATTTCTTACTATATAATGTCAATTTCACATAACTTTTGTAATACTAGGGAATATTCAAAAAGGATAGGGGAGAAAAACGATATTTTTAGCCATATTGAATCACCCGCTAAAAATAGCATTTATTAAAAGATGTATTTCAGCATGTCAATTACACTTAAAGAATTACGAATGACCGCAGAAGAGCGGTATCAAATAACAAATTTAAATAGAACAAACACAAACAAAGCCCGCAATGTAAACACAAAAAAAAGAGTAATAAAAAGGAGAGTGGAAATTATGAGCTTAATGATCGAAAACCCAGAACTTTTCTATTCTAGGGTTACAACATCCACCATTCGAGAAGTTTCTAAAGTAGACGATTTTAATCTTTGTCAACTACATTTTTTTTATTGAATTATTAATAAAAGATGTAAAAATGTTGGCAATGCGTACATTTTAGTTAAATAAATGCATTGCGATAGTTAATTCACTATGTACAAGCTAATTCATTACTTTATCGCAAATAATGACTATCATTACGAATTCAGTAGTTTACGTCTGTCGCCAATTGTAATTCCGTGTTATTAAAATCATAATATACCGAATGTTTTTTCTTTCATTATTAAATGTAGATATTATACAACAATAAATCTGATGGCAAAAATGATTCGACTCTTTGGACATTATACAGGGTGGTATAGGACAATGACGGGCAAACTATGGCCCGTCGAAAAGTTTTATCCAGTCCACATGTAGAGTTTTTATTTGCAGGTCCGAGACACAAAATGAAAGAAATATATATATATATATATATATATATATATTTCTATCTTCTTTTCTAATTTAATATTTTTCCGTTTCTTTTTCTTTTTTATCTTTCTTAAGGACTGATGAAGCTTTATTTTCTCTATTATTCTATATATATATATATATATATATATATATATATATATATATATATATATATATATATTGTAATACAATATACAGTGGCACAAACAATTGAGGATACACCTTACTTTTTTTACTTGATAAATCCAACTTTCAATCGAAATAACACATCGTTCTTAGACATAACAAAAGGTTTATAAAAATGAAGAAAAGTCAATGACAAAATTATAAAAGAAAAATTTTCAGAGGTATATTTCAAACAAATATAAGCAGATTTCTCCCTCAAAAAAAATTGAGGATACACCAATGAAATATTTCTGATATATCACATACAAAGACATCTGTTTGCATGTCCTTTGGCTTTTATATTGTTCTCCAAACGTCTTGGTACCGATTCGACCACTTTTTTGGTGGTATCTAGAGATATTTTATCCCATTCTTGTAAACACTTGATTTAACTAGGCTTTGTTCCCTAATTTGGGTGTTTTTGGACCGCTGTTTCAAGTGTGGCCCATAAATTTTCTATTACATTGATGTCAGGGGACTTCTGTATTGTGTACAATTGCTGTTTACAATGAAAAAGACATCATATTTTGATATTACGTGCCGTATGCTTGGGGTCATTATCGCGCTGGAATATAAAATTTCCATCTAAACCCAATTTTTTGCATTTTCTTTAAGATTGTTGCGGAGAATATATCTATGTAAAACTTATGATCCATGATGCCATCTATAAGAACTAAATTTCCAAACCCATTTGAAGCCATACAACCCCAAAATATGACGGTGCTAACACCATGTTTAATTGTAGGACGTAAATTTTTTCGGATCCAAAGCTATGTTCGGCTTTCTCCAAACGCTCCGACGACCATCGCTTCCAAAAATGTTGACTTAATTTTCATCACTAAATGTAACTTTCTTTCAATAGTTATCTGTCTTCAATTGATGAGTTTTTGCCAACTCCAAACGCTTATTGTAATTTTGTAAGCTTATAAATGATTTCTTTCGAGTTACTCGACTGTTATAACCAGCACATGTAATCACATTTCTAACAGTTTCACCACTTACACTTTTACCTATTAATCGAGAATTCTGTAGCTAGTTTAACTGATAAAGCTCAATGCCTTCAGTAAATGAAAAAGAGCTTAATGATTATGAAGATGGCTCGAAAAAAATTGCACTTTGAATTCGAACGCTAACTTTAAGATTTCAGTGCCATTCAAAGATATTTTTTACAATGTCTTTCAACGTAAATTGTGAAGCGGTAAGATCAAGCTTGCAGCTTAAGTTGAGTTGTAATCTAACAATCAGCTCAACCAGTTCCTTCTAAATATGCCCAAGTTAGAGTTTTACAAATCATTATCGAAAGCAAGTTTCCTAAATTTAATACCTCACGCCCAGAAAATTCAGAGCTACGTTTACTTTATCTTTACACAATTATATATATATATATACATAATATATAATATAATATATATATCTGTGTGTGTCTAATAATGAACTTTATTATGGTTTGTTTCAGAAGTAGACTGACAATTAAACATTTAGCCTCGTTCCTTTGAATCATACATCCAACTTCGAACCTTAATATAACTAAATATCACTGTCAAAAATGATACTAAATATCATTTAATCTCTTTAATGTATTTAAAATGTAAAACTAGGATTGAAAAGTTTGCCCATACCAAAGGACTACGACATTGTTGCGCTTAGACACTCAAATGATACATCATAAAATAAACAATGCTAAATCTTAATCAAAATTAACAATCAATGAAAATCTTTCATTTTTTTTCTTTATTAATACTTTTTCGTATTAACTAATTTAATTTACACATTTTTATAATCAACATACGAAACGTAAGGGATAAAACAATGGATTTGAGATTAAATCCTAAAACTTATTTTTATTAGAATGTTAAATAAAGCAATACACAGAAAATATTTATTTCAATATACCAGTAATTTAATGATTTTAAGTGAAAGAACTAAGATGAAAAAATGTGAATTAAATTTTAAAAAAGTACTTTTCTTTTTTTTTTTAAATTAATGGACAAATTAGACTCATTGACTGTAAAATCAAAATAAGCATAATATAAAAAATCTCCATGAAATAAATAAAATAGCAAATTAATTTCCACTCTTGCCTTAAAAAGTTCATACTTTCTTGCATTGGAAACCCAATATTTTTCACAGTTAATTTTTTTTCAATTCAAAATGTTAATTTTTTAGAGTTCATTTAGGAATATATATAGAATATATATATATAATTCATTTCATGAAATCTAAAATATTGTTTGAGAAAATAAAAGAACTTTCATTTAAAATCAGCTTCGTGCACTATTTGATGGTGCATGGAGTGAAAACTGTCGCCTGGTTTTTCCAACGTCAACATTTTCCTATCGGAGAAGACATTTTTAATTGAGTGGGTCGGACATTCATGTGTTACAAGGAGCAAAAATTCAACACCCACTTCGATATGCATGCATGCATGCAGAGGATGCAAGGCTTATCTTCAGTTCTTCAACAGTGCCTCATAACTTGGAAAACTTTTCAATGTTTTGAGCTGAAATTATATGTAAATATTTATTTTAAATTTTAGTTTTTAAGAACTACGCATTCTGCCTAGTAGGAGGAATTTTCTAGGCGATGGAATGCATTTAAGGAATAAAAACAACCCAAGCAGATGCTCTCTAAAGATGTAGAAAGAATATGAGAAGCATCCATTTTATATTGTTTAAAGGTGACAGAATTCAAACCTAGAACTTTTCACACCGAAGAGTCCAATCCTCTCATTAGGTCATGATGAGCACCTAATTGCTATGACTTTTTTTGACATTCTATAGTTGTTTAAAGCAGACAATTCACTTCGATTGCATAGAAAATGAATGTTTTGCGAAATAAACCAAACACAGTATACACAGGCCTCGATTTAAAGCTCAATACATGGCACATCTACTGGTAAATCATTTTCTTGAATACGTGTCAAACTTCGACACACACGTGTTTCATGTAGTGTAAACATCTATTTTTTGGTGGCCGATGAAAATTAAGAGAAACACAATAGCCTCCATTGAACTTTTTACACTTGAATGCGAAGGAGGAAGGTATAATAGCAGTGAGACGATTAGTTTTCAGAAGACGGTCACGCATGTACATATATTTTGTGTACTGTAAATGAATTTTTTAGAAAAAGTAAAATTTGCTTATTTAGAAAGAGCGATTAGAGCTTGGGTTACTTACCTAGTATATTCATTTGAAATTAAATTTGTATACGCATATCATTCGTAAATAGAGAATTTTTTTATATTTTTACCTTCGAAAGATAAAAATTATTAGTGCTTACTTAATCTAGCGACTTGAAAAAAAATACTATTTATAGATACTACTATATTCGCATACAAGAGGTACCTCATACCAAAATATTAATATATACATACCATATCAATATTTTTTATGATGTATTAACACTTAATTAAGTATGCCATTAAAATTATCAGTTCTATTTTAACTTTTTGCACTTTTAACTGAATGATTTTTGAGATTTCGTAAAAATAGTTTATATATTAAAAGTGGAATAGATTCAAACGATGATTAAATCCAATATCCCAATATATTTCATTTAATAAAAAAATGTTAGGATTAACTATGGCCTAGTGTTAGGATCACGCGCTGTAGAATGAAAGATAACCAGTTCAATTCCAGCCATTATTGATGCGATGGATGTCGCGTTTCTGTATCTGCGTGCGCATCCATCCGTATCGATGGCGGGTAATTATCGTGTTTCTTCCCTTAAGATACATGAATAGGTCACACTATGAAGTCCTGGCAGTATCAAACGGATGTACAAATGTCTTCAACGACCTACAGCTTTTAGCCGATCAATAGCAATCCGTTAAGTCATTTTTAAAAGTTTGATTTAAAACTTGACTTTTTCTCCTATAACACGTATAAAGTCTGCTCGGATGGCAGATTTAATGGACACTCAAAACTATTACTGGCAAGTTATCCGGTACGAGATATCAAATGTGCAGCCTTTTCCTAAGTTACAGCTGAAGTTCGTTTTTACCTGACATCTATCGAGATTTGTGGTAGGGAATTTTTCTCGAATACACACTCCAGATAAAAAAAATACGATCCACTATTATAGAGAAGTAATAGTGGATCGTAAGATTGTAAACACAATCCACAATTACAGAAAATTTGTTCCGAAAGATAATGAGGGACTGATTAAAATGTCCAAGAACAGTATTTAGATATCAAATTATGGACATTCCTAGTAATGAGAATAAAACTAATATAAATAAAAATTAAAGACTATCCCAAGGTTTGAAAAAAATTTTAGTTTGAAATTAAAAAGGCAATTTTAAAAAATTTCTTTAATTAATGTATACACAAATAATCACCCTCAACAGATGCATGTTTTTAAATTTAAAAATAGCTCGAAATTATTTTACAGTAGGAGTTTCAATTTCATTTAAATATCTTTCAAAATAGGATTTCATTTAATCCCTTTTGATGAAAATTCTGATTGTGTAGTTTGGTTAGATCAATTTAAAGAATGTCGAAAGCAAATATCAAAATATCATAAGTCGCTTCCAAATGTTAAAAAAAAAAATGATTTCTTGCTCACCGAGAAATATCGCGATTTTAAAATTCAATACATCCAAATGTTTTCATTTTTCTGCAATGACTACAATTACTAGTATTTGACACTATCATTTACCAGATGACACAAAGAATCATTGTTGTTGTGAAAATGTTGGAGCACATCTACTAAATAGAAACATTAAAGTTGTACACACAAAAATATTACTCTAAAGAAACTTCGGAAAATATTTAAAAGAGTGAAGAGAATTTCTCAAATATATTATAGAAATGAAATTCATAGGAAGTGTGGCAACACAGCATATTTTAATTCTCAGAGAAATTGCTAGTTCTTTTAAAACGGATTTAAAAAGAAACACATCAGACGACGAAACTTCTAAAAGTAGCCTAATCAAAGAATACGAGTCCAATCTGGAAGCTTTTTCCTCGTTCGACAGCTTTCATCAACAAGTCCATTATGTTTTCTTTTTGTTGCCAGATTTCCTCTCATTTATCACTTTTTGTTTTGTTCTTAAAAGGCTGACGTCACACGATAGCGAGTTACGGTAGACTTTAATTCAGGATGGAATTAAGAGGTGAATTTATTAGGTCTTCATTTTTTATTCGAAGAACTTTTTCTTCGCTGCGAGAAGCAAAGGAAGATAAAACTGGTTTTGCGTCAATGAGAGCTTCTGTAGGAAGAGAGATAAGAAATTAACATATTGCAACTAGATGTTTTTAATATTTTTTTTTTTTCTTTTTGCCTACTGAGGTTCAAAACAAACATTTAGCGATGCTGGAAGACTGACATAATATATTATGCTAACTCAGACAATATGCACAGCGATAGAATGAAATAAAATACATAGTTCGATTCTTAATGATTAATTTTTGTTTCATAGGTAAGTTCACTCAACTTTACGAAAATGTGACAAACGTTTAGATCAGTAATATATTTTGTGCTAATCACGTGACTAGTTCAGAGAAATACGCCGCAGGAAGTGATGATAACATAGTTTATACACTAAAATATAAATTTAAACAAACTGAAAAGCTAAGCTTATTAACTGCATAGTAAAAATATACCAACATATAAAATGAAAATTTAAACATTCACGCTAGATCGATTGCATTTTTGAGCCAAGATATAAATATAGATATCGCAAATATTCTTAGGTTGGATCAAGATTAGATTCTTGTTGGTTGCTTAAACATTGCTAAAAATGTTTAATAAAATCGTTTAAAAGATTCATTTTCTAAGGGAAATTTATCGACATTTCGGACTTTAAGTTGTCGCCCAACGATCACTTTTCACACAACAAGGGCTAATTTGAGAGGGTTCGCAGAGTTAAAATGAATAGAATACAAAATGCAATTCAGAAACAATTTCTGTGACATAAGAGTAAAAATCTTGAACTGAAAGTCAAACTGCCACATTCAATTACCAGCTCGATTTTGGTAAGCAATTTAACAATTTAGGAATTAAACTCTGGGAATTCAATTGGCAATATTGAAGTAAGCTTTTTAAATAAATTGATACACAAAACTTTTTTTATACATACAAGGAAATCATATTTTTGACTAAACTGCCACTCATTTAAACATTGCATGATGTGTGTGCATCATAAATTATTTAATATATTTTAATACAAATGCTTAATAATATCCCATGTTATAATTTTAAGGTTCGAAAATATGATCGTGATAAAATAAACGCAGAATACATTCAATATATGTGCTTTGAAATAATAAAAGTATCTAATGATTTTAAGATTTATATATTTAGGTTTCTTTCGCAACTACAGATAAAAGCGTTAAACATATTATAGTATAATTGCTGTCAATAATCACTCATGCTGAGTGAAATAAATGTGAATATTTAAAAATTAAAAATTTTAACTCTTAATATTTGAGAAAATCTGATTTGTTATGAAAATTAATTCTAAAATTAGCGAGGCATTTCAATGTACAGTGAATTTAAAATGTATTCGTACAACACAACAATTGATTTAAAAGAGAGATCCGTCCATAAAAAAATTATAAACATAAATTCCATTTTAATTAATTATAAATATATAAGAGAATATATTTTCACTATTTTCATGGGAAATTTACTCAAAAATAATTTTATATCTGAATAAATACTTACAAAACTGAAACAATCCAACATCTTGTGGTGTAAAAAGTATTCGTACATCAGGCATATTTTCGCCAATACCATCATAATATTTCAGTTAATTCCTGGTAGGATATCCTTTAGCTCGATTAACTGCCTTGAGTTTCTTTGACATCGATTCCACCAATTTTGCTGTTATTGGGCTAGATATGGCGTCCCATTCTTGATTAAGAGCTTATTCCGAATCATTTTTATTAGAAATATGTCTGGATTTGATATTTTTTATCAAGAACGTCCCATACATTCTAGATGGGGTTGAGGTCCGGCGATTGATGAGGTAATTTCATGAACTTTGGGGTATTATATTTTATCCAGAGCCTTGCGTTTAGGGCTGTGTGCTTGGGGTCGTTATCATGCATGAAAATGTAATCACCATTCAAAATCATTTTTGTTGCACTAGGTGCTAAATTATAATTTAAAATGTCAATGTAATGTTGATGATTTATAATACCTTTAATAAAGATTAATTTGCCCACCTCAGAAACACTCATACACCCCCAAACAAGCAGACTTCTATTTTCATGTTTCACTGGTGACATTCATAAGATGCATTTCTGTATTGCACTTTCTCCATACCATTCGTCTCTCCTCCGATCCAAATATGTTGTATTTACTTTCGTCTGTAAAGATAATCTTTTCCAGAAATCTGGACTTTCATTAACGTATTGCTTGGCGAAAAGCAATCGAAGCTTCCGATTCTTCGCACTAACAAAGAATTTTCGTCTCGCAACACGGCCATGGAAACCTTCATTTCTGCATGCATTTCGAACAGTACTTGCGGAGACTGCTGTTCCCATGTTCTTCAGTTCTGATGTTAATGTAGGAGCACTTATTTTGGGATCCTTCTTTAATGAACGTACCAGAAACCATCTGTCAGATGATGTCAATAGACATGGTCACCCGGTACGAGAACTGTTTTGAACCGTTCTAGTGGCAGCTAACTTTTTTTATGATTGACAGCACAGTTGAACGGGGCCCAACCAGATCAGAAATCTTGTACGATTTATCATTTTTTCGAAGATTTAAAATCAGTTCTCTTTTGGAAACACTTGTCTCTCTACTTTTACGACCCATTGCAGAATTTCTTGTTTCTCGCTACATTCAAATTTCCACTAAAGAACCTTTTAAATAACTTACAAAATGACGTCCATTAACTGCATCTTAATAGCTAAACCAATAACAAAATATAACTTTAAAAAATTTGCATTTCTCTGCTAGTGTACGAATACTTTTTACACCACAAGATGTTGGATTGTTACAGTTTTGTAAATATTTATTGATGTAAAAAATTATTTTTTTGTAAATTTCACATGAAACTAGAGAAAATATGTTCTATAATGTATTTATAATTAATTAAAATGGAATATATACTTATAATTTTTATGAACGGATCTCTTTTAAATCAATTGTCGTACTGTACGAATACTTTTTACACTAACTGTATGTTTCTCATAAGAACTCACAGCTTAAATATGAAATTCAAATCTTGTTCAAAAAACTAAAAAATTTCTCATGAAAGAAAAAACACAATTTATTTAATTTTTAATTTAATAACACAAAACTAAAAGTGATTTTTTATTAAATTTATATAGCCCTCCATAAAGTCTACATTTTCTATCAGCGATATATGCTGACAGAAAATTCAAAGTCAAATCTACACTCGGTAATAATAATAAAAAAAAAAAAAAAAAAAAAAGGGTCATGTAACAAGATTTGATAGATAGCAAATAAGATTATTCATTTAAAGAAATTGTGTTATTTTTTTTATATATACTGAATACGACACATTGTTTTCATATAAGTAAAAATAAAAGAAACACAAAACTTTAATTTGTATTGTTTTTAATATTTTTAGTAACGTAGATAAGGGCGAATTCCTGTTTGTACGACGCGACTGCCAATGACATGTATAAAAATCTTGATTGACAGTCATAATTTTAAATCATTTCATCAGTAGCAGTTTTAAAATATGGGTTTTCCAATGATTATCTGTGTCATGCGAACATACTTTTACATAAAAGTGACAGTGAGTAATAATAGCAGAAAAATTTAAGATTTGACAACCTTTAAAGCTGAAGAGTCTCTTACGAAATAAAATACATAAATACAAGACTTGAATACGAATATCATACTAAATATATTATAAATTACAGATTATATGCACTAAATATACCTCAAAATTTATTTAAGTAAAGTGTACGTGAAATAAATTACAATAACTATTAAAAAAAATCAAAGAATTTTTCTGTTAAAAAAAGAATTTTATGCAATATACTTTGTACATCAAGCAAACAATAAGTTGTTCTCTTACTTTTTTTAAAATTGAAATTATGAAAAAACTCTTAAAATCTTCAGTAAATCTATAAACATTTCTGAAGCTATCGAAAAAAGGGGCACAACTTTATTACTTTTGTTATATTCAGAAATTCCACACGCAAATACTGGAGGCACAAAAACAATCTGACAAAATTAATTAGGTCTAAGGATTTGTGGCACACAACACTTCTGAATCAATAAGCGAGAAACAAAATATCACACCTTATTTCCGCGGAAAATTGTGCAATTGAGCATGAAATTGCATTTTCGAAAGTGTAACATCGTAAATGTGACATTGAAACAATTCATTACCCTACATAACTACATAACAATCGTTCTCAATGTAAATACTTAGGTGGTCCAGCCGGTCTAGTTGGTAAAATAAACAACATTTAAAAAAGAGATTTTCTTCTAAATATAAATCACTTCGCATTCCTTTATTAGAATAAAAGTTTTTAGAATGGAACTAGAAAGTATTAGTTAATAAGTGTTCAGTATTTTACTAGTGACAGTAAGTCGCAAAAACGTAAGCTCGAATAAACTTTCGATAGTAAAGTAAATTTGGAATTACTTTATTATCGAAAGAGCAAATGAACATTGGTGAGTTTGTTAATTTCGTTACTTTATAATCACTTTTCGTACACGTGGAGCAATTCGAATTTTAAACTTTAACAGACTTCCACATAAAACTCACGAACATGCAAATCGGAGGCCAGAGTAATGATCATACGACTACAAATTCGGCCCCTAGGAATTTAAAGACAGAAATTCTCCAATTTAATATGAATGATTGTTTGGTTGCTCAACGGTCTTTTTGCACACGAGAGCTAATTAGAACGGGACCTACGGTTTAAAAAGGATAACGACTACTACAAAAATTCAAACCCAAGGAGTGATTCCAACCACCGAACTTCTGCACGAGCGTTAACCATTCGGTAACTAGCTCAGCATTAACATGAATGAAATAGATAAATTCGGTGATTTGTACTTTTACGGCAAGTTTATAAATACAAAAGGTGGCATCTATTATCTAAAATCTAACTACACAACATGCATATCTAGGCTCAATAAGGCTGATGGTAATACTGTGTTCTTTGTGAAGTACAAAGCTCACTTTGAATACCTAGCTACCTTAAATGACAGAAAACTGGTGTGTGTTTATTTTCTGCATGCACACTTATCGGGATGAACACGCTTGAAAGTTTTCCAAATCTATCCCTTTGCATTGAATTTGGATCATTATTTGTGAAAAGTTCTTGCAGAAGGTAAAGTGATTCAGATATTCTAATTTCTTACAAAGGTCAACGACACGTTGTCAGAGCAAGAAGGGAAGTGGAGGCTTTAAAACACTGACAACTTAATTACCAAATTGACAAGTAAACTGGATTATATAGTTATTAGATCATCAGTACATTGGTGCATTTAAAATAGATCGCTTTCTATTTTGTAACGTTTAAAAAATGCATACATCGCTCTTCGATAATTTACAAAACAGATATTTACATAAAAAAATTAAATACATAAACAGTACATTTAAACCTGGAATCTTATGCATTGAAATAATCGTAAATAATAAGTACTATAATTCAAATTCTGTAAAGAAAAACTCAATAAAATAAATTTTCTCGCTAGTTTTTTCAATTTTTATTGTACAAATATTAAAAATCTTATATAATTATTCGGACCATGATGCATTTTCGTGATATGAATTCATTTTAATGAATTTGGCCTAGCAACCGATAGCTGTACATGGTTCTACAGAGTACGAGAACACATCCTAAAAAACAAAAATGCCGATAAATGAAAACTTCAGATGATCAAGAGCACTGTTATTCAAACTGTTGCAGACAAGTTAATCGATTTATGAAAAAAAGTTCGCAAATCTTTAGATTATTGGACACATCAATTTTTAACTAAGTAAATGCATCCAAAAAACATTGCGATATTACCAGTTCTTCTGGAGAAAAATGAAAAAAGATTAAAGACTATGCATAAATTGTATAGTCTTTAAATTACATTAAGAGCCTTATATTAGGTTGGGAAATAAGTTCGTATCGTTTTTACCAAAGACTTTTAATTAAACAAAAAGCAATAATTATATCAATAAATTAATCAATTATATATTCGCCGTTGCTGTTTACAACCTCTTCCCAACTATCGACCCATTTATTGATGATGTTTCGCCAAAAATCACCTGGTCTGGTATCAAAAGAGTTGGTGAGCCAGTCTTTAAGGACCTCTTGATGCACTGGGAAACACTCGAAAAGAATGCCACAGTCAACAAGGATCTACATCGCGTGAATGAGGCTATTCGACTGTAAAGACTGATCAAACCATACTCCTTCACGACACGCCAGGACCCATGTTGCATAAGTCGTCAAAGTCGACCTCCAAGAGCTTGAATGGTAGGTCGTACAGCAACCGCCGTATTCTCCGGATCTTGAACTGACTGAGTACCATCATTTCCGTTCCTTGTCAAACCATATGAATGCATTTACCTTCGATAACAAATAGGTTCTTAAAAACTGGCTCAACAACTTCTTTGACACTAGAGAAGGCGATTTTTGGCGGAACGGCATCAACAAATGGGTCGAGAGTTGGGAAGAGGTTGTAGACAGCAACGGCGAATATATAATTGTTTAACTTATTGATATAATAATTGTTTTTTGTTTAAATAAAAGTCATTGGTAAAACTTCTCCCCAACTTAATAAAAGAAATATCATTTTATATATAAAGTACACATTTTATTCTTAAAATGATTTTTAAAATTTCACTGACACTTGGAGAATTTTCAAATATTTTTCATTATCCGCAACTTATTTTTATCCAAATTAAGCTCACATGCAAATAAATTTTATAACAATTAAAGAAAAATAAGTTAGTCATACGAAACCTTTTCCATCCTCTGATAGTAAATCTGAAGCACCTTCTTCATGGTCTGATTTGAGACAACTCCTCATCTTGGACAAAGTAATCTTTCAATCACCCGTTTTCATATCAAAACATACATACATCACAAATAATGGATTACACACCCTTAAAAACACCCACCTTCATTATTATTGTAAATATGTGAGTGACATTCTTAGCAGATTAACTAACTGAAAAGTAATGGAATGGGTAAACAGGAGATCGCAACTGATCCATAATAAAATTGAAGAATAAAAATAGAACGATTACTGCTGCAAATCAAAAATCTTCATCACACCTTATACAATTCCTTTTTTCGAATTTTCGGATAATATTTTATAATAAAGTATTCAGTTGTACCAATGGATTATAATTTTATTAATCGTACTAAACTAGATCACAAATAATCAAATTTTTGAACCTACAAACCATATTTATATTTTTGTTGGCAATAAAACACTCAACTCCTATAATTTAGAACTCATTTTTGATTAGAACTTTATTAAAAATGTTATTAACTTTAAACTTATATTTAAATGTGAACGTATGCATAAAATAGAAAATTGAGCTTGATTCTGAATTTCCCAATGATATCTCTTCTTATATTTAGATTGGGAGAGTCCATAGCACACATCTTTAGATTGTTGGACCTAATCCTAGGAAGCTGGAACACTAAAATCCTCACTAAGCTCTTAAGTTGCAATTCACATCAGATACATTTACTGGCCACAAGGCAAGCTTGAATTAAAGAGCAACAGTGACTACTTTAAGTACTTCTGAATCTTAAGTACTCATTTTGAGATTCAAAATAGATTATTATTTTTCCCCTATTGTTTGACAGCGGTTACGATTGAACCTATGGCCTGTCATTCGTTATAATTACCGACAGAGGTGTTTTTTTGCAACCGAATGGTTAATCAGGTCGAGATCTAAAGTTTACAGTGGGTTCAGAACCACTACAAAACATTCAAGCAGAAGAGAGAAAGGGATTCGAATTTATGAGCTGCTAAACCAAAGAGCGGAGCTAGAACTATTCAGCTGAATCTTAATGTTTGTGTGAAGGAATAATTAAATAAATCCGCCAAACTACATTCAGTAGGGAAGAAAAACGCAATCACTGTCTCAAACAATTAACAACCTGTTGGAAACAATCGACAGGAAATACGAATATAATTATTTTGAAATGGCTATTTTTCAGTTCTTAGATTGCATTACAATAAAGTAGAATGCGCTAAATATTATCAAGTTACAGTGATTGAAAAATACACAGTGCCAATTGTGCCGACAAACTTACAGTATGGGAAAAGTAAAAAGATTTAGTAGAAGGCGCTTTTTACAAGAGCGATGCCGAAAAGGTATTCTACAATGCATTTGTATTCAGAAATCATATATTGTTATGAAATCTAGAATTTCTTAAAAACTAATTAAGGCATTAAAACCTAAAAATTTAAACATTAAAAGTAACGGTGAATTTCTTCTTCAATTATTCCGATTATTAAATATATAAAATTCCAAGACAAATCCAATTATTATATAAATAAAAATTATGCAAATTTAATATTTACTGAAATTTATTATGAAAATGTCACACAGTATAGTTACATGTCACGAATAAATAAAAAATATTAAAATACAGTTCTGTTGATAGTATTTTTATATACACTCTTCTTTAAACAAAACATCACTTTTTGTTATAATTACCATAATTTGATAAGTGCTAACAAATAGAATGATTTGGTTTGTTTGTCGCTCAACAGTCATTTTTTGCACACGAGGCTAATTAGACCGGGACCTACGGATTAAAGTGGATTCCCAACCACTACAAACATCCGTGCCGAAGATGGGATTCGAACCCACGAACTGTTGAATAGAAGGCAAGAGCACTAACCATTCGGCTGCCAGCTCGGCTAACAAATAGATTAGATTCTAATTCCATAATATTTCCGTCTATTTATATCGTGATACGATCTGGAAATCAAGAAAAATAACTATAAAAACTATTATGGCAGTTAAAATAATTTTAATAAATACCGATACATGAAAGTTTTGTACAGAAATTAACAATGCATACAATTCGCAACATACTTAGTATAATGAAGGAACAGTATGCATAAAGTATGAGAGTGCTTAATTTTTGCATTAATTTGATTCACTGTGCATGCATTAAAGCTTCACTCAACTTTGCAGAATTCAATTTAGGATTATGAGTAATGAAAACAAAATGTAAATAACTGAATGAAAATTTAACCTGTATGAAACTGTTCTGTATTATATATGCCTACATGTGTGTGGGGGGAAGGGGGGTAGAAACCATTCAATAATTTTTGAACAATTGAACATGTAGCTATTAATAGGAGAATAATTTATTTATAAAAATTGTTTTTGAAAAATTATAAGTTCACTGAGCAATTTAGGGAAAATCCAAACTGGTATCAAGGCCACCCCCCCCCCGGGTTTTACACTAACGGAAAAAATTCAGAAATCGAATGACACTATTACAACATGTGTCTCAGAAGAGTAATATTTTTATTAATCACAAATATTGTCTGAAATTATACATACATTCATTCCATCAAATATAGTAAAATTTATTTCATTCATATTTAAAAGAACTGCATGAATTAGTTTTGCTTACTAGTAAGATACAAATTAAATGATGTATTAAAATTTGTTTTCAGTAATGGAAGAAAATGATTAGCAACGCAAAAGAATTCTATTTTCCACCTTCAATTATTGAAGAGGCTTATGAATAATTGAAGATCTAGATTCAAAATGAAGAACTTAGTTTAGCTATATTCAAAGTAAGCTATTTTCAAAAATACGGATAATTTTGATACTTGTGGATTTTTATGATACCTATTTCCTTGGAAAAGTGCTAAGAACATCGATGAATTAAATTTTATTCAAAATATCCTTTCTACAATGAAACCGCTACCTTGTTTTCCAGATTTCTAAAGTCATTAGAAAATCTATTTTGATTATCATTTGTTTGATGATTGCTTGTATAATTCCTGTGAAATGATTATACCCTTCATCAGTTTTGTGGGATCACCATTTGTATTCTTCCTCATCTTTTATTTATTTGATTATCTTCACGAAGTTATCCCTAAAGAGTATGTAGGAATTCCTATTACACTTTGAAGATAAAACGATATTTTTTCACCAATCAATTAAAAATTCATTTAATTTAATAACTTTTTCTATCCACCAGTTCGCTTTTAGGTCATCTATAGATCCAAAGAGTATACCACTTCATAAAAGCGTTCTAGTTAATAGTTATAGGTACATTTCTTCTTCTTCTTTCTTATCCACTGGTCTGAATCAGACCAGGTCCATGACATCCTTCGCCTTCAAAGAACCGAGGACAGCTCCGGGGCTGTATAAAAGTTCATGCTTTGGTAAGCCAATGCAGTTCAGTAGGTGTTCGGGACTGGCTTCGTTAGTATTGCACGAAGTGCAGGTGGGAAAGACTTGTTTTCCCTGAAAGAACCGTAGAGTCCGAAGATGGCCGGATCTGAGTCTGGACAAGGCAGTCTACTCACGTCTTTCACCGTCGAAACTCAAAGATTCCCCAGGATCAGAGCCACGGTATCAAGGATGCATTTTAAAAACACAAATTTCCCTCTGGTCCACAATATTCCTCCAGTTTTCAAGGTACTAAATAACTCTGCGACTGTCAACTAGAATACAAATCTCGCCGTTCAACTGTTTGTTCAAGGAAAACTCCAGAGCCATAAAAGGTACATTTAAAAGCGTTAAGTTACTTTTATCCACAAGAAATTTCATCTAGTTGTTAAATAACATATTTGCATAATTCCACGTACCTTTGCAATGAAATTGCAACTTCTGTACTTCAGATTGGTTATCAAAAACTAATATCTTCAACTGCATGCTAATTTTCTAAAATGAATATATTATATCAAATACTTGGGAATCAATATACGTTAGTTCGAATCAACATTAAACGGTGTAAGGATCTATGATACCAAAATGATATATAACTTTAAATAATGCGTTGTTCTACAACTTCAAAAAAAATTTCCAGAATTTTAAAGAAATATACATTTAAACCTTTAAGTTTAAGTAATATTTGTACATTTACATTCTTGAATTGACAGGAGTTATCCTTACACTAAATGAAAAATAGTGTTGATACAAAGCTAAAACTCAAGGTAGATCTCTTTGAGACGATATTTTGCTACTCAGAAACATGCTATAAAATTCTTTTAAAAAAAAAGATGTAAAAATTTTTAAAAAATGAAAAATGTAGAACTAATTAATACAGTATAATAAAGTTGGAGAAAAGTTCACGATTAATGATGTCAATTTTTCGTTAAATACTTTGGTTGTTTATCGCAGGTATCATTAAAATAAACATATTTTTCATACTCCAGTTTAACATTAGGAAACTTTAAAAAAATTAATAAAATTGTTCATAGAATTTTCAGGGAAAAATTTTTCTTTTAAATGTTCTCTGATCTTTATCAATAGCACAAAGTGAAAATCATATATATAATGGCAAAATAAACAATATATGATGTTATTTCTCAGATATCATTTTAAACTTGAAATACATTTAAACACAACAAAGACTCTACAGGCTGATCATACGTATCGCTGATCGTGAAAATCTTACATCTTTCATCTTAATGGAATTTATACTGAAGTTATTCCCTAAAAAAGAGAACTTTCTGTTGGTAGATTGGGGTTCATCGATCAACGATTATTTATGTATGATGTATGAAGGCTAATTCAATAAAAATCTACAAATTAAAAAAAAAATTAGCAGAGAAAAATTAGTTTGAAATTCCGTTCATAGAGGACGATACGTGTTATAAATTGGAAGAATTTTTTGGTAATATCTTTTAAACATAGACAAATGTTTAAAAAACGAGTGTGAAATTATTAATCATTCAATAGGCATGCTCACACAATAATCTGTGTTTTGAAGTAATATTTTCAAGATTTTCAATTTTCTGTTATTCTCAAATACCATTTCAAACAAGTTTATATGCCTTTTCTAAAAAAGAATCCAAGCCTAAGATCGTGGAAACTATTCAAGAGGGATTTATTTATATTTTATTAGTAATATTTCGCTATTTTTGACACTTGAAATAAAAATCCAAAGGTATTTTATTCTCAGGACGAACTCAAGTGATCAGTTTCTCGTTTTACTAAATTTAAATTTTAGTAGAACGAAATTTAAGAGTGATATCAAGTCAAATAAGACTTGATACCACTCTAAGCTCAAGATACCAATTCTAATTTGATTGGTACCAAGGGCTTGGAGGAAATAATGAATCACTATAAATATCCGTGGTACAGACAGGTTTATTATGCCGCTCTACGGTCAACTTCATCAACAAAGTCAATTCATTCGATCAAGACGTGAAATTCAAGAGGATTCTGGGTAATTAGATGCACCCAATCCAGATGTAGGAATCAAATTCAAACTTTTGAAGGAAAATTTAAACTGCTAACTATTTTTAACGCCACAAAGATAGATGTCATGAGCACTCAAATAGTAATAGAAGACATACGATGCTGAACAATCTAACTAACAGTTCCTGAGAGAGGAATCTTAGAAACTTTTTTTTTTTTTTTTTTGCAATAAAAAGAACCTTTTTTTTTTTTTGGGGACCGTAAGTCTTTGATGTGCTGCGTTCAGAAAGTTCTCTTTTGTGTGTGTTTTTAGCATATAATTTCGGATAACAGGTAAATCTCGAGAGAAGAGGAGTTAAAAGAATTTTAAAAAATTAATAATTAAGGCAGGAGTCTGATATTTTTTTATTACAAGATAATATGAAGGGTAAGAAAAAGATAATAAAAATAAACTTAAATAACAGTGGTATACTTTTTTTTTTCTTTCACAAGAGCTAAATACAATCTTAATTTTTCCAGCTGAGTTCAAATAGGTGCTTAAAATTTCTTCAATCAAGCAGTGTGTGTGTTTTTTTTCGATTTATTTTTAAAACTGTAAAAGAATAGATCGTTAGGAAACAATAATACATGTTCAGTTAATTCTGTTACAAACAATGGTCAATTCATTCCAACTACAATTACCTAAAAATCTTTACATTTTGATTTTCTGCTATATTTTGCATTTGGGATGTCTCTTTTTATAGTCCAGCAACAGTCGGATAGCATTGTGGGACTCCACTTGTCTTGATGCCTCTTCCATGGAAGCAATCTGCTGGTGAAAACACCACAATCACCAGAGACAACCTCAAGATTTTAAGAGCAAAGTCTAAATGGAAGTCCAAAAACGGGATTTTTAAGGGCATGTTACACTCCTTTCCTTTGTAGGAAGTTCATTCACTCTATTTTCTTTCAGCTTTTTTTTAAATCTTATTTTTCTTGCCACGAAATCCACACAAATACTTTTGAATGATTTCCACGCTGCGTTTTCCGATGGATTCAGAGTTCGACAAAATGCGATATTGACTTTTTATTTGAGGTCCTATAAATATTCCTCACCTCAGTTTTGCATCACTTATTTTAGGAAATTTAGATTTCAGATACAAAAAGGCAGAACTTTTAGAAAAATTTTCCAACAGAACCAGTTTCATATGTAGAGGAGGTAAAAACGTCTTTTTGAAAACCAATAAAGGAATATTTCATACAATTTTCTGCCCTGGAATAGGAGATTCTTATTTAGGCTACTGTTTCCCATATATGATGAGACTTACTATACCTGCTGTACAATTTACACAAAAAACAATTAAATTTTGTGTTTTCAAGCTGCAAACTTAATAAAGCTTTTAAAAATTAAGCATATATTTCAATTATATTAAGTGTATAAAATTTTCCAAACTGATTTTCATGTTTCTTTTATATCACTTGCTACTATCAATACTTAACAGGTATTGATGCAATTCATTTCTATTATGCAGTAATATAGCCTTCAAAACTAACTTTCTATAAGTATATGAATAATCGCTACTCATATGTTTGGTGTTGACATTCAAGAATCATTACTTAACAAACATTACAAAAACTGCATTGCCTTAAGAGAAATAATCTTTAAAATCATATGCCGATTAAGCGCGTGATAAACGTATATCTGTACGCCATTAAGTAGATTCCAAGCTTGTGAGGCTGAAACTTAAAACTCCGTCTGTTTGGATAAATTTATAAGATCATTAAGATATGGTTGACATAAAAAGTTATGTTTAGCTGAACTACATGCTTCAAACGTAAGGTTACTTCTCTCTTTTCCTTCATCTTCACTAGGCGTCATTGCAGATACCAAATTTGGATTTTTTACTGTATATTTTGTTTTAGACGTAATTCTTCTCATGTTTGTTATGCAGATGTCAAATGGTTTTTCTATTATCACAAAATCATGGCCACTGAAAATGGGAAATGATGAGTACCGTTTTCCCATCGAACCAGAAGCTTAATAAATGTGTGATACACAGAACATATATCTGAGCCCTAGAGAGAGAGAGAGAGTTTTTACCAAAATCCCCAGCTTTACAATGAAAATACAGTTCTAAGTTTTTTTTTTTTTTTTTTTTTTTTAAAAAAAAAAAACAAGCTGAAAGAAATTTTGTCTTTGAGAGATTTGAATGTCAGTTTCCTACAGATATATCAGAAGTTGTATCGTAGGTTAATTTAAAGACTTCCTTGACATAATGAAAAGTTAATTAAAACTTAAATAAAAAACAGTGTAAGTCCACAACAGAAATAAAAACAGCAACCATCACACATGTGTTGCCAGACTCATTAGCATTTCAATTTATCATTAATTTGCAAGAATCAAAGAAAAATGCAAATGACATTAACAAAAAGAGCTATGCCTGATGAAAGGAAGTGGATTATATATATATATATATATATATATATATATATATATATATATATGGAATTCAGGATATAAAATTACATTAGAATCACCATTTAATTTTCTTCTGAAAAGAATTACATTGACTAGTGTAATATATGAATAACCCATGCTTCCAATAGCTTCATATGAGACTTGCACAAGCACAACAGGAATAAATGCAACAAAACAACCAAAATTTACCACAAGTGTGTGAGAAGAAATAGTACCTGGAAGAATAAGCGCTTGTCAATTTACCTGACTAGAGATATGATTGTAATAATTGAAACCTGTTGCAAAGCGAGCTTTCAGGTACAAGTCAGTTAAAATATTTTTTCTCTCCTTTTTAAATGAATTTCAAAAGAAATATTTAAAATTTTATTAACTTTTTAATAAACATTAAACAAAGGCAACATTTTCTTGGAGCGTACATTTTTTATTCTAGTCATAAAATAAAAGGTAATTTTTTTCATTACAATATTTTCATTAAACAAAGATAGCTTACTTATTAAGTTTTTATAATATTTGATATCAAACAGCTGATCGATTTAGAAACACTATTTGAAAATAAAAATCTGTTTTATACATTGATACAATTTTTATTAAAATATTTGAGAATACTCAATGGTTATATGATATTAGTTTTCTTTGTTTATAGCTTATAAATGACAAACAGGCTATGAATTACTTGATGAAATACAATTAGGAAAAAAGAAAGAAAAAACAATATTTGGGTGTTTTCTGGGACCTATGAAAAAAAATAAAGGTATAGAATTTATAACATTCATTAAAATGTGGGATCTGCTAAAATCCAGATCTAAATTAAAATATTAAGTAATCCCATTTACTTTTTGAATGATGGATAGTTGTAATATAATGAGATTTGGATTTCTTTTTCTGCATTTACAGTTAGAGATAATATTGATATAAATTATGATATCTCTAAACATGAACACGAAAAATGATCAAATTACTGAAATTTTTGCAATTAAGAAACAAGAAAATATATAAGGAGGCCTAAAAAGACAATTTGAAAATCAAACTTAAGCAATCCCCAACATAATTAAGAAAGTACAAAAGGCATTCATTAGGATTTAAATTATTGCTCTTAATGAAGCCATCTAATTTCCAATACTCTTAACTGTAACCATGCAGAATACTAGTTGAATATGCCAAAATGTGTATTTGCATCAATTTCCTCAAAATTTGTATAAAAAAAATCTTAAGAATTAAACTTTATAAAATAATAAAACATACTATTCATTTTAATAATTCTTTTAAAAGTAGAAATATAGTTAAGGTGCTTATGCAACAAGTATTTTCTTGACTATATTTCAATACCAGAGCAAAGATAGTTAAAAATTCTTATCAAGTGAAAACTTTAATGGAGAAGGACTTAAATATCCTTCTCCAAATCCACATAAGAATACAAAGTCTCCAAGATATAATTATGTAAAGTTATTGCATATAACTTTCAATTCAAAGTTAAAAATATTTATGGAATGACATTTTTAATCAACTTTATTGGACATACAAAAATATAAGGAAATAGCATTGACAGTTTTTCTTAAAACTGTATAAATTTTAATCTATATTTCGCAATAGTTTTTAAAATTAATGCATATAAACAAGCACCAATATCACTGTTAAAAAAATGACAAATTATCTTATATCACTTAGAAAACTTTGATTTAACACAGTAAAACCGGAAATATTTATCAATGAAATGTACAAAAACTTATATTCTTTATGAGATTTAAATACATTGTGTTATCTTTCATCCATAAAATGAATGCAACTAAAAAAAAAAAAATATTTAAAATTGATGAATTTGACATTAGAATAAATTCCAAGATAAATAAATAAATATATATAATTAAGGTTTTAATTGAAAGTAGCGCAATGGGCAGGGGAAAAAAGATTTTGAAAACTTAGTCAAAACAATAAACTCAAAGTGAGCAGTAAATGAAATCATATTTTTGTTGTATTTATTAAAATATTAATCCATTTTTTCTATTGATTTTGTACAGTATTTTTGTAAGTAGACAGATTCTTTTATAAAAAAATTTTAAAGATATTTATTTAGAGTTTTTAAAGGTATAATAGTGTTTGAAAACAAATAATCAGAATGGGTTCAATAAAAAATAAATATAAAATTTATGCCTTAATGTGTAGACATGATTCGAATTATATAAATCATGTCGACAGTTTAACTGTTCTTAGTTTAACTGATATATTTGAAACACTAAACACTGTAAATGAAATTAGACATAAAGAAAAAAAAACATACATTGGTATGATGGAAGCTATTAAAAATTTTTTTTCAACATTATTAAAGATATGCCTGACGTTTATAAAATCTACATTTAATATACAACAATAAAATACACTTACAAAATTAAGAAGTATATGATTACTTGTCAAATATAAATGCTTTAAAAAAATTTAAGCTAAAACCTAATAAGTGGTTTTACTGAATAAGATATGAATTTAAATTAGTGCATGATCCCATTGCAACCAATCTAGGAAAAATTTCAAAATTCCTGTGTGATTTAGAGACACCTAATCATATTTTATCTTTATTAACATGATTAGGTGTCTTTAAAATTAAAAAAATAATTATTAATTAAATTTAACATTAATAAAAAAATTAAATTAACTGTTAATTTGGGTGTAACCATTATTTGAAAATGAAAGGTGTTTTCAAGATATTGAAAAGCTGCTAGTGAATTTCCTTCTTTTTACTGGCCAATTTCTTTAAAAAAAAAAAAAAATCAATATAACATTCCAGAGATAGATAGGTACTATGGAGGATAAATTTCAATAAAGAATACATGCATATAACTAACAAAGTTACACACAATTGATTTCTTTTTAAATATCTTTATATTTTTCCATATTCATTCCAGAATCCTGGATATTCATCTACACACTTGGCCAAACATTTTATTCATCAACATTAATATTTTGATAATACCTCTTACTGGCAGTTTGACAGCGATTCTTTATTTTTTCTCAACTATGCAGCAATGACTCATGGAAAAAAATATTTTGTACTTTTCTGTTTTTTTCTGGTTATATTTTACACAAGGAATGCATAGTTATTAAAACATATAATTAAATTGCACTCTTCAGTAACCCTATGTAGTGTTTTTTTTTTTTTTTTTTTTTTTTTTTTTTTCCCCACACAGCATGAGCATTTAGAATTTCTTTGCTTCTTGATTGTTTCTGTTGACATTTGCTATTTATTTCTTAAAAAGTGAAATCTATTTGAATTTATGACACATTTTATTTTTTAAGAATTGCATATTAAGAAGCATGTGGTAAATTTATTCCAAGCAAAAGGAGCTTTATAATTAAAAATAAATATTTCATTGCCTGTTTTCTGCTTGGTTATTTGGAGGGGAAAGTCATGCAAATAATCTTCTGAAACAGAAAAGTACTCAGAAAAATCATCACAACTGTAATAATGAATATTTTTTGTACTATGATTTCTTCTAGTGCATAACAACTTTGTATTGACATAACATATTGGTAATAAAACTAACATACAAAAATATGTTGATATTAAAATAAGTTCATTTTTTCACATGAAAAAGTTAAAGCAAATGTAAATATGCCAGAAAATAAAAGTAAGAAATAAGAGAACTGAAATGACAACTGCACATCAAGTTATTAATTAAAATTGCTAACACAGTTTAAAATTGAAAAAATACAAAAGACTTTACTCTTTCTGTTTTGTACTGGCAAAATTTATCTGCACTTTATAAAGAGTAATTTTATATAAATACATCTTCATCCACTTTTTACATTAAATATTTATAAAAGCATCCATAAAGTGTTCACAGAGAATACCCATAGTAATAGTAATTTGTAAGTACAAAGTATCAGTATTTTCATATAGTTTTGATAAGGAATTCATTTAATTTTTAACATTTTAAAAACAAAAGCATTAAATGTTTTAAAATTATTCCAAATGTAAAATATAATCATAAAAAGTACATAAAATCACATTTAACATAGTAAATCATGAAATTTTATTGAAATTAATAGTGATAAGAACTAAATGAATTAATCATTTAGTGTCTAGAGAAGTATTGATGTGATAAGCCCAGGATCAAATCCGGCATTGTTGAATATGCGATTTGGCAATTGTCTTTTTAATGCATATCCACTAAGGTAGGTGCTTGGGAGATTTCCTCTTTGCCAAATATAAATATGACCCAGTATCTATGAAGACCCTCCAAATGTTAACACAAAAGAAACTGCTTTTGTTATAGTTTTCAGTTACTTATTCAATATAATGCATTACAAAAACTTTAAAATTTCTACACAAAAGATAGAAGCTATCATATTAATGATTAAACAATAATTTAGTTTGGAGATAATTTAAGTAGTTAGTCAGAATCAATCTCACTACAATCAATTTAATAATGGAAGCAAATAAATTGAAAGAAGTAGCACATTAAGCCAGGTCTATAGAGGTATTTTATTTATCGCAAATCAACATTATTGAAAGTCTAAAGAAATTAGCAGCTATTTTATATAATAAGGTATTTAAAATTATATCTGACATTTTTTTCTTATGAATAGTTTTTTAACAATATAATCTTAGAATTCAGTCATAATCTCGTTCATTAATTCATATTCGAAAGTTTATTAGATAGTGACTGGTAAAAATTTTTCTAATGTAAATACAATTACAAATGTGTGAAATAATTTTAGTATAATCTATTAGAATTTACATCTTAGTATATTTAACTATTAACACTGCTTTATTCTTGAATAGTAATGAGTATTTCGCTTGTTTATGCCTTTAGTTATAAAATCACTTTTACTTAAAGAAGAAAAAATTCTATCGAGTAAAAAAAATATAAAATCAGCAAATTAAATTTGCTTTGAAAAGATTTTATATTAATTTATGTTTATATTTATGAATGCAACTCAGAAGGAATGACTCGAGAGAATGTAGTTCTTAAGCATTAAGTAAATAAGCCTCCCAATATAAATGCATAATATTCAGCAGTAACTTAATATAATTGGTGCATGATGAATGCTAAAGTACAATATTTTAAGAAACAATATTCAAGATGTAATTCTCTTACGTTTGTATTACAATACAAAGTTTTTAAACATGTAATATGTTAGAAAGAGTAACCTTACATATCTATAACTTCCTATACAACTTTTTATTTAAAAAAAAATCACTATTGAAAAATTTACTTGAGTAGAATGATTTTTGGTAATTTGCAAATATAATTATAAAATTTAAAATATTCGAATTTTTAAAATTAGCTATTGAAACTTTTTTTTATTTTAATATATTAGTTCAGAAGTTTTTAATTAATAATCATTAAATACTTAGCAAAATTCTTGCTAGAAAGTAAACATTTCATTCATATTTCCGTATATCAATATTCATAAGATAATCTTAATTACTATATAATTCAGAGGATAGAATAAAATTTTAAAAACTGCAAAGAAATTACAAAACATTAAGCAAAATAATTTTTTTAAAAAAAACTTACATTAACAAAGTACTTAAAAAACCCACTTGCTAAAAGATCCTAGTGAAAAGTAGTTGGAAGGTTATCTGTTTTCTTCTGCTGGTACACAACTATATATTTTAAAAATTCAACATGAGGTTCAACCACCATATAATACATTCGACTATCATTTCATAGATCCTTTGGTTTCGGAATTTCTAAGAATAAAAAAGCTTCTGCACTTCCGATAGGTTTACTCACCAGCTATAGTTCACACCGCTCTGCAGCGGCAACAAAACAAATTTCACCTCGCTTTTCCTCTCTTTCCCTTTCATTTTCATTGACAATGACAACACATTTGACACACTATGGTCTGGCAGCGCCATCTATAACGTAATTTAACCAATAATTATGAATAAATGTTAAGATTTTATAAATAAATAAAAATTCTAATATGCAGTCACACTAATTTTAGTTTTTTTTAATCTCTGTTAGTTTGATTTTATTTCTTATCTATTTCTGAATAATTATCCCTATTTTAATTTAAAATATTATGTTTATTTTAAAATAAAAATAAATTATATATAATTATCCTTATAATATATTTATTAAATTATTAAAATTACAAAAAACTAAATAGTATAATTTTCTTGCATTCAAGTAGAAAATTTTTCCAATAACATATTTAAACTGTGACTATGTTTGTGAGAGCTTCAAAGTTTAAAAGGTAAACAAAAACAAAGTAAATAAACATGTTTACACTAGGTGGATCTTTGCCTCCTATTCCTCGTTGGAATCCTTATAATTTAACTATGTGCATAAGGTTATTTAAGGGTTAGAAATTTACTTAAAAATCTATTCTTTGCATTAGTTTACCATGTATTCAATGCATATTAATTCATTTATTTATGTTATTGTTTTGCACTGATAGTTCTTTCAAGGGAATTCCTAAGATCTGGAATGTTGTGTTGAGTTATATACTAAAATTAGTAAAATAATCATAAATATATAAATACGAAGAACATATAAATGCAAAGAAATTTAACTTAAAAGCTCTCAATTTAAAATTTAATTAAAAATAAGAACTTAAAAAACTAATATTTTGCTTTTGAAACTAAATACTAATGATAAATAATTATGTGTTTTAAAATCCAAGTATGGTATTACCATTCACTTACTTTTCAAAAAGAATTTATTAAAGCATATCAGTTATAAATTTTTAATGTAACTGTTTTCATACAAAAATACCATTAACATAATTTCTTAGTTAATATTTTTTTCTACTGTATTCTACATTCTAATTACCCATCATAAGCAAAAAATTACCTATGTACGACAAACCAAACATTCTGTATTCTAATTATTTACTAACCTTATTTACAAACTGCTATAAGCAGATCATAATAATTTGTTATTGGTCAAATATTATTAATTATTGAAATTAAATCTCATTACAATATCAAACTTATATCAACATTCAAAATAACATCAGAAAGTTTTCCTGTTTCTATTTATACTATTTAATCATATTTTATCCATTTATTTCTAATTTTAATATCAACACTATCCAAGCTTTAAAATATTTTTGATGCAGTATTGATTTAACATCATTGTTAATTCAAATTTGGAAAAATCCCTACTAGCTACAGAAAACTGATTTTAAGTAACTCTTAGTTATTTAATAATGGTCAAATTTATCACTTTTGGTTGTCATGTTTCAGATCTTTTATAGGAATTTATATTTCTGTTATCTGACAGTGTAGTCTTTTCTTTCTGTGTTGTGTTTCTGGATTAAACATTGTTGTCCTGCTTAAATCTACTATTAATCTAGTGTTGCTGACATCATCTATTTCATAGATTTGAAGTACATACAATAATTTCTTTAAAACGCCTTATTAGTCTTTATTCTTATTTATTGATGCAATAATTGAAAATTTTAATTTTCAAACGTTCAAAAAACATTGGAGTTTAATTTAAATATCTGTTGTCAAATGTAGTAGAGATTTTGAGCACTAATTTTAATATACTATGCTTAAATAGGATATTATTTACACTGAATATGAAGTTGCAATGTGTAACATATAATAGTTGCAATGTGTAAAATATGAGCTATTTATTAACCTGTAATAAAATTTCAACTATTTGCATACTTAACTTAAATTTCATGCCATATAAAACTTTCTGGTGTGTGGATTTTCTTATAAATAAGTTTTTACTTTTCATGTTAAATATTTAAGCAACATTTTCCACCTTTTTTTATCGTATTATTTGATTTTCCTTATATATAGTGTAATAGTAAGAAGTAAAGCTATCATGTATTAATTAAAAAATGCTTCCCTTTCAGATAACATTGTTGAAAGACGAGAGAGACCCACATGGTTATCCATGATTATCATCTTGTTAGAGAAACAAATTTTGTCGAAAGCCTTGCGGCTGGGAATGTCTCTATGTTTGATGGCAAAATATGAACATTTAGGATTTTTATGCTTAATATTCAGTATCGCTTTGTGATGCATACAATAATCAAGGTTTGTTTATTACTCAAAATTTTAAACTTTATGTTTTATTTATAGAAATATTATAGTTATTTATAGAAATATTCTTATGCTTTTTAATCCAGTATTTTGGAATTTATTTATTTCATGTTAATTGAGTTTTATAATTGCAACTACTTTTGTTTTAAATTATTGTTTTTCTGCGCTTTTATATTGCACTTTTACTTGATAAAATTAATTGAAGGATTTTGAGTAATATGTATGTATGTTTCTTCCATAATTCTATTAAGTTATTATATATTTTGATTTGTAGCTTTATACAGCTTTTATTTTACATATAAAAAAAACTGTACAAATTCTGAAATTTTAAAAATAATATATTTTTATATATAATAATATATTATAGTTTTATATGTGTTGCTTATTATATTATTATTATTTTAATTGACATCATTAATTTTATTTTTACCTCAACAGAAAAATTTCATGGGCAGCTTTTGATGTTGGAAGAAATCTAGAATCATTTTCAGTTGTTGCCTTGTTCTAAAAATCAGCAAAGTAAAATCATAAGAAGTATTTTTTTGTAAATAAACTGTTAACAGTTATTTGTTTAGAATTTAAATTTTGTTCTTGGTCAAATGACTTTTCATGAAGAGCAATAATATTACATGTTGCACCTTGTTATGATAACTATATAGCTATTTACTCATTTTTTTTAAATAGATACTTTTTTCAAAAAATTAAAGTTATTTATGTATTCAATCAGCTGGTAAATTTAATATCTGATTATCATTTTTACGTTTTAAAAAAATATCAATGTATATTAGTAAAATTTAATAGAATAGAGCCTATATATATATTATCTATACATGTTCTTTCACTGTCTTTGTTTCCTTGTTCTAGATTTCATAAATTTTTTTTATTTGTATGTTAACTTTGTCATAATGTTTGCTTCTTAACAAAATTTCAGCTTCAATAAACTACTATTGAATGTAATAAACAATAACAATAGTATGTGCGCTAGAATAATAATTTGCCTTTAAAAAATACTAAACTTATGTTATCATATATGTAAAAATTGGCTGTATATAACAAATTACATATTTTTACTCTGTACACTGCTCTTGTATGAATTCTTTTCATTGTAGTTATACAGAGTTCTAATATTCAATAGTTATAAATTCATTTGTGCTATTATTCATTCATTTTCTTCAGTTATGTTTTTTGATTTATAAAATTTTTTATTATTATTATGATCGTCATATATTCTAATTGTAAAATTTTCTTAATAACCTGTAAGCTTTTCACAACTCAATTGTATTGACTACTGAATTTTATGTATAATTCAGTGAAATATTATTTCCATTTTGTATAATATATTTATTTGAAATCATAATCTTATGCAATAGAACTATGTTTTATACAGGATTCTATGTATAATCCTTTTATTCCTTTTTACCAAAACATATGTATTCTCTTCATATCAGCAGGTCATGTTATATTAAAGGAAGATTAAGTAACATTTACTTTATGACAGTTTGGTATGATATAAAATATTTAATATCCATGAAAATCAATTCAAAATATAACTTTATTTTCTTGAATATTAAATATTATTCTTAATTTTTAAACCATGGTATATTCTAGGTATATATGATTTGAATTGTCTAAATGATAACTAACTTTCATGATTTATAGCATTATAGACTGTAAGTATACAGCCTAAGTACATTTATGGGTACTTACTCAAATTATTCCTTTTTTCCCTTTAAATGTTCTTCATGTTTTAGATTTTTAACTAAATTTATTTGAAATACTTAATTATTATACTTTTAATAATTGTTAATGATTTTTACCACTTTGTTTGGAGAAATATTTTCATTCAAATGTTCCTTTACAGCTATTTGCTACTGAAGTAAAATTATGTTTAAATTTTTTTATGCAGATCATGATTTGAAATACTGAATAATTAAGAATGAATTTTATTAAATTTAACGATCAAGATAAATGATAGCATTATAAAAAAATTCTAATTTGACATTGCCATGTTAAATAATAAGCATAGTTTTATTTATTATTGTCAGTTGAAAATTCATTTATAATTATTGCTTGAAATGTTTATTAACAAATAACTATAATAAATAAATTAAATTATTTATGGAAGCTTGAAATTAAATTATTTATGGAAGTTTAATACAGACTGTTTTCTTTGTTTTTAAATATTTATTTTTGCATGAATTAAATTATTTGCAATTAACATTTTAATTTTTTTAATCAAAAAAGTAAATCACAAAAAATTACTTTAAGAGCTTTATAATTTTGATTTTTTAATTATAAGCTGTCTGTGAAAATTTTAAATTCATTTTACCATGAAATATTAATTGAATCTGAGAAGCCAGGTTTAAAATATCTGTAATTTGAAAAATTAGAAATAATCCTATGGAACATTTCTGTTTAGACAAATTCATTATTTTAAGTTTTCAATATATCTGAGTAAAAATAGATTTTACAAAATGATTTTCAAGGGACATTATATTAGTCAGTCTTGGGAAATGAAACAATTTATGATCAATATGTTTCCTGTAAAATCTACTTTTTAATTTGAAGCATTCCTTTGTTTTTATTAACTGATTATTTTTACATTCCATTGTTAAATGCTTCTTATCCTTGTAAATGTTGAAAATGTTTTGATAACATTAGTATTTTTGATGTTACTAGAGTAAGCTTTATTTTTTTAATCTGAAATTTTCTCATGATAACCCTTTTTAATTTTATTTATTACTGATGCTCTGTGAATCTTTCTATAATTATTAATTTGCACTGTTGTTCTTTTATATTCTAGATCATTAAAAAAAAAGCCAGATTAAAAGTCCTATACTGTAGAAATGAAATCATTTTTTTAAAATTCTATTTAATAATTTCATTTTTACATTATACTTGTGATTGCATTCTAAAACTGAATCTTGTAATACTTTTAATAACATGAAGTTATACCATTGACCTTAAGTTTGAATCAGGAAATCAGATATGCACTAAAAAATTTGAATATTTATGCTTGACAAAATAAAATAGCTAAACATCACTATATTTGGGCACTGTGAGAAGTGAGGTTTTATCACACAGACTAATGAATTTATATTTAAAGCAAATCCATTTATCTAAATAATAAATTTAGTTATTTTTATTTATTTTTAAAAGTCAATAAAAATAGTTTCTTTGCAGTGATAACATTTTTCAACTGAGGTCAGCAGTGAATGTTTTTTATAAAATATTAAAATTTTCTGTTGAAATTTAATTTTCTACTTTCTTGTTCATTTTACAATACAATTTTTATATTTAATACTAACGAATATTATATCTATGTAAACATAATTATTTTTAAATATTGTTATTATTTTAAAATATCATATGATTTTGAATAAATGGGCTGTTTTATAATTAGTGAAAACAGTTTCTGAATACAGTGTTTAGATTGTCTAAATTAAAATTATATTTACATTAATTATTTAGTTTTAAACTTAAACTTATTTCTCATGTTATAGTTCATTTACTTGTAGTAGTTATTGACATTTTTTAAATAAATTTATTTTCATGCATTCATTGATCCTTTATTGTAATATATTTTTCTTATTAACCTATATTCCATTTTCTGTGTTTTATCTTCATTATAAATTGTGTGCGAATGATTCTTGTTATTTATCCTGTATATGTTTTCTGTAAAAATATAGTCTACTGTAAAGTAAAAATACCAATCCAGTGATTCTCTTTTAAATGTTGTTTCTATAACTGAATGTCTTACTAATAGTGCCTTTGATTTTTTCAAAAATAGTAATATTATATAGTAATAGTTACATATAAAGATATCTATTTTTTGTCATAAATATTTCTGCTAATTTTAGTAAAAAATTTTTATTTTTATAGTAAAATAAAAATGTGTATAAATCTGTAAAATTTAAACTTTGCTTTTTCAATTAATATATTGTTTATTTTTTCACATTAGATAATTTATATTTTGGGATATTAAATTAGTAGAAAAATTAACCAGATTTTAGAATCTAGGTTTTATAACATGTGATTACATATAATTTAAATTGAATTTTTACTTTAAAATTGAGGAAAGATGTTCTGAGAACTTAATGAAAATAACAATATAATGTTTCTAACAAAAGAGGTTTATATAGGAAAGACAAATTGAGAATTAATTATTCTCTCAACATATATAAACATAAAATAAATAAATAAAATTTGTAAAATATAAATATTTTTTCTGACAATCACTATTTACATTCTTATAATTTTGATCATTTTTCTCATACATCACAAACTTTTAAAAAATTGTAATTTATTTATTTTTCTAATGCTGGCTGTTTTGTTTGAATTAACTTATTATATTTAGGATCTTTATTGTATTTAGGAATATTTATCAGTACCTGACAGAATTATATATCAATGATTGCAGATTGACCAGGATGTTATATTGAATAAGAATGTTATTTTGAATTATTCTATTTAATCAGATTTATATTTGTAGATATATCTGCTCTTTATAGAATATTTAACTGCATTTTTATTTGAACATTTACCTACAGCTTTATAAAAGATAAAAACAGGACTGTGCAGAAAATATTTTTTGAATACTAAAATGGAAAAAGAACTTAAATGATTTTTTTTTATCTGAAATTAGTTCAAATATTTGAAAAAATTTTTATTCAAGTTTTTCTAAATTATGACATTATTATAATGGTTATGGATTGATTTTAAACTTATTATTTATGACTTAATTATATTATTTGGATTTTGTGTAAATAGTAATAATTGTTACTAGGAGAAAATATGGAAAATATTATGTAAATCAAGCAATATCTAAAATTGGTGTTAAAGAATTTGTAATAAAATAGGGGTGTCAATCTGAGTTACAAGAAAAGATTACATTTTTCATAAGACTTTTTGAAAGAGGAGTTATAGTATTCTTGAACCTTATTTATGCTTCCTTGCTTCTAGATTTATTATTATTTGCATCAGAATTATTTTTCTTTATTTTTGTATACATTGCAATGTATTCAATCATTTCAATTCTTCTAAGTTATAATCTTGGATGCTAATTGTTCATTTACAGATAACAAGAATTCTTAATTGGTTTTGAATGTCTAAGTACTTTGTCTAAAGTATATTGTACCAAGATAACAATACTTAATTTCATTATTGAATATATTTTCCATCATTTTTGCTCTTCGTAAATTACTTGTTCAATTTTCATATCTGTTCTTGTGAAAGACAAAAGGGAAACAATTTTTCCAGGCTTACAAAAATTCCTGGCAGCTATCACGTAGTCGGATCTTGTATAATAATTCATGTCGCACTGTTTTTCCTTTAAATTTAATTTAAAGTTTTGAATTTCTTGAAATTAGAATTGCAGGAAAGGGAATGCGAATGTTTGTTGAGTCCTTATTTATTTCTCCATATCGTAAGCGCCTAATTTCGGTAACATCAAACATTTATTTGATCTAGTAAACAAAGTCAGACATTTCTTCAGTTTTTTTCTTGAACTTTAGTTTGAAGTTTGGAGAAAATTTTACCTTCTAATATTATGTGTTTTTATTTTACAATAAAAACAACAATGTCTTGCAATGAAGAAAAAATTTAAATTTTTTTTTTATATCAGCAATTAAATCTCGTGAATTGCAAAGTATAAATTCAATATTACATTTTCCTTTAATGTTCATTTTTAAATGTTTCTGTGTGTTCTTTCTAAAAGCATATGAATGAGGCTTTATTGTGATATTATTGATGATGATTGTGCTTTTTCTAATGTATTCTAACTATTGTTTGCCCTTGTTGTTAAGACGTCTCCTGACATTTGCTTTTAATTTTTAAAATTGATTAGATGTTCAAAGTAAACAGTTTTCAATAACCGTTTATAATCTTTAAATATAACATTTTAAATTTAGCTAAATTATAAATTTCAGTATTACTTTTACATTATAAAAATAATCATGTGGCTTAATAAGTATTCAAAATGAGAACTCATATTATCAAAATATATTTATTTGATATAACTTTAAATATGATGTTATAAAATGTAAAACAACGTTAGCATCCTAACTTATGCATATATTAGTTTTAATTAATATGGCTATATCAGCAATTAGTACAATAAAATATATTCAAAGCGTATGTTTTGTAGTTTGTTGAAACATACTGTTCACAAATTAAAATGGTGTATGGATATGTTTGTTGGAAACTTTCTAATTTAGAAAATGCACTGCATCATACTTACACACAAAATTAGAAAAAAAAATGCAAATTAAACATCCTAAAGAAAACAATATTAAAATGATCTCAAGAATATTTTTTTACTTCTTTATTTTCTAATTATAGTATTTCTTTTTGAAATATCTTATTATCTTTCTTAAAGTAAATGTTAACAAAAATGTACATTTTTTGAACTGTAAAATAAAAGATTGGCAGTTTGAATAGGTGCGTGATGTAAACAATTTTTTTTTTTTTTTAATGTTTACAAATAAGATTATATTAATACGTATTTTGTTACTAATTTTTTAAGTAAGTAAATTTAATGATTTTCATTAAATGACTTAATCTTATTTTCTTTGTATCTCTTGCCTTTATTTTCATATAAATTTGATTAATGTTTTATATTAATTATATTTATTACTTATATTAATTTTATATATTACTTTTGTTTATTCATAACATTGCCCAGATATAAGGCTATTTTTAAAAGTTAAACATGTTTTAAAATTATGTTGTAGGGTATGCAAAAAATTCATTGGAGTGTGTGTACCAAACAGCTTATGGAAATATGTTGATTGTGTAATAATTCAAAAGCTAATAATTACACAAAGAAATTGGTTTACCAATAGGCACTTAGACTGCCCGGCCTGTCTAATGTTCAGTGTGCTTGACTTCAGATAGGGAAGTCCAGGGTTTGAATCGCAATTCCTGCCTGGATGTACTTTCTTTCTCTGTCTTTGTAGACAGATTTTTTTTTGTATAAATGGGTTTTAAATGGTTGCCTACCCTATTAATGGGTACTTATGGCATGTGTGTATTGAGAAAGTCGGACTCCACACCAAAATAGGATTCAGTTGGAAAAGTGGAGCAGCGCACCCAATAATGCCAACCTAGCTGGCCCAAGACAATGACAACAATAATAGGCATTTAGAAGAAAAATAATAAAGAATTGTAGGTGACTTTATATATAATATATTTATATATTCTTGATTATATGAATTTTATGGAATAAAAAAGTTAAATTTAATTTTAAATTTGCTATATTCAAAAAAAGCTATTTTTTTAAAGAGAAGTTTTTATGCAACATTTTCGTATAAATAAAGCATTCTAAACACATGTTTTAAAAATATTTTTACAACAAATGTTATTGATAAAAATAATTTTTGCTTAAGAATGTATTTATCTTGTTTTAAAATGGATAATATTTCCCACCGTTTAAATGTATGTATATTTTTAAAGATAAGCAACTGAAAAATCTCTTATATTTACTATATTCTAAGATTTCTCTAAAAAGTATACTGAATTAGCTTATTTTCCCTCTACTTTAAGTGTGATGTGCTTTTATCTCGACTAAAAAGTATTATATTACAGTTTAGTTTTATTCAGATTTTTTAGAAAATAGCTTTTGAGCAATATTCTATGTAGAAATACAAACGCGAAATATACAGTGTCATTTGTCATTGATTTGCTATCCATGCAACTGACTCCACTTAATATTTTATGCTTACTTACTTACTTACACAACTTATATTTACATTTTATATCTCGTAGGATTTTGGAGAAAAGTATATAAATTTTTTATATATTTAATTTTCTTTGTGTAAAATGTAGAAAAACATCTCTGGTCTCTTTAACTGGAATTATATTATTGCGTTTTTAATTCAAAAAAAAAAAAAAAAAACAGTTGTCTTGTAATTTTGCACCATGATCAAGTGACAATGATTTGCACTTGATCTACCACTTTTCTCTTCAAGTTTTTATTATTTGGTCGGGCGTTAAACTCCTATTATCTTTAAGACATTCGACTTCTTCCATCAGCCATAGAACAAATGAAAAGCGATAGGTCCGATTCGTTATGAAGGAGCTGTTTTAAAACAATTGCCACGTGGTGAATATCTTGTTACAACAAATTTGATGTCTCAATAAAATGACTCTTAGATCAGGGATGGGAAGGCTTTTCTAAGTCGCGAGTTATTATTTTTCCTCGCGATCACTTCCGATGTCTATATGGGGCCTAAACATTTATTTAGTATGCGAATCATAAAAAAAAACATCGTTAATTACACCAAAATACTTTGCTGATCCCTTTGATGAAGAGAAATTGGAAGTTTGCTAGACCCTCAATCCTTTAGAAATAATCCAAAGTTAAAACTTCGTAATGAAGCACTAAGAGTTTTCTTAAAATATATCCAGACTATAGAATCGATTTGTGGTGATTGCAAGTGTTCGCCAAAGATCAGAATAAGATTTTACGCTTGTAGAAATACAAAATAATTATAGGTATTCAATACTAATAACACCATTAGAATTGAATACCTATACTTATTATACTAGAAGAAACCGTATTATGAAAGACATTTTATTGCATCATTCTCTTTAAAGAGCTGATAAAAGGATTTCCGTTTAAATTATTCTAAACCGACTTCACAAAGTGGGTTTGTGTGGTTTTTGAGCTTCGTTGATTGGGGATCGTCGTGCTACCAGAAAATAGCTTTGAAAGAAAATATAATCTTGGATGAAGACAGGGTGGATAGAACAACATTCTCTTCACCAAGAAATCTCACTTCAAGGTACAAGATACTGTTATGCAGTAAGGCATTTTACGTCCATCGCAGAATTCCTTTTTAGAAAGGCTTTTTATATAGTGTGCCATATTTACGTGTCTCAAAGGAAAAAACCAGGAATACTTCCAAGCACTCACCTTGACGGACGTGCATGCAGAAGGCAGTTTGAAAAACCTGGTACTTGGAATAAACCTATATTTCATTCAGCAGAGGTGGAATGGTGGTTTGAATCGGTAATTTCATCAATAGAAGCACTTATTTACATGTTATCATTAATGGAACACTAATAATTCAACGCTATAAGTGTTAAATCATTATACTTATTGTAATAATTTACGTTGCAGAAATCGGGGTGTAAATTCATAACCGTAGATAAAATGGCAAGCCATATAGGATGGCTATAGTAAGGAGTTTATTTTGAATCGGCAAGCTCCTATTTTCATGATATTGCAGGAAAAGAGGAAATTCTCAGCAGAGACAAATTCATTCCAGTCTTGACCTTCTCCATTATTCATCGCACCATTGCCGACGCAAACGCTTGGTTATTTAACTGTCTGGTAAAGGAAGCAATGGATGTCTTGCGGATATTCGACTCGTCTACAAACAATATCAAATGGTATGAGCAGACACTGTGAATGATCCATAACAGACTGAATCTGTTCTACTATGTTTCATTATGTGCCTGAATGATTCCTCACTGATATGAGTGGAAATTTTCAACTGGAATTCAAAACTTTCCATGGAAAATAAAGTGCTCATTTATAAAGCATATCTTCGACCACTTATTTCCTATGCCTGCCCTATCTGGGGTTACACCCACGATAGTAAAATTAAAAAACTGGAAACTCTCCAAAATAAAGCCCTCAAATGGGCAGTTAAGGTTCATTAAAAACCAAAAAATCAGACAAGAATTAAAAATCCCTACCCTGAGAGAATTCTTCGCGAAAATAATGTATAACGTGATTAAAAATATTGATAAAACTAATAACGAAACAATAATTAGCCTTCCGTCCTAAAATGACATAAGTACCCATAATAGATTGCGTCCTCGCTCATTCCTCAGATATTGCCCAAAGTTTCCTCACCAACCACCATGAAATAAACTGTAAATAGAAAAAAAAAAATTTTTCTTTGATAACTAATTTTTTGTATGGAAAAAAAGAGACTACTAAAAAATAAAAGGATTTTTTTTTTTGTTACATCTCATTCTATATGTGAGAAAAAACTATTTAAAATAAAAATGATGATGAAAAATGCATATATAAGTGTGCATTCTAAATGTATATAAAAACAATTTTTTTTAAATATGTATATGTAAATACATAAAATGTAAAAAAAAGATAGATATATTGTATTACAGACCAATTTATACCTTGTAAATATTATAGCGTGTATAAATTCTTGTAAATACCTTAACCTGTTCTTTATGTAAATATTCTTATTTCTCTCAATTTATTCCTTAACTATTTCCTTTATTATTCCATTAATTTCATTTAATTTAAATATATATTTCTCATAAATAATAAATTAATCAACAATAGCTTCTTAAATTCTGAAATAAATTTTATGAAATAACCACTGTCCCGTCTATTAAAATTTCAAACTCATTTTAAGCCAATCAGATTCAAGTTATAGCTCACCAACCAAGAACCAGGTATCTAATGAGGGTAGAGGATCGCCAGTCCCAGGGACCTCTGAAAACTGCCAGCCGGCAATCACTTCAAGTTTGATATGAGCACAATTTTTCTTCTATCACGTGCAATGGTGCAGAGAAGTGAGATCCAGATGGGTCCCATTGACATACCGTTTCCTCATGTAGCATCCAATGGTTACAGATTCGCATTCGTTTGTTTGATTTCGTCCAGCACGTTCATCAATTTCTCTGAAGAAAAATCCGCAATTCCTATGGGCTACTATTGTTCCTCGAAGGTATTCCGAACTTGATGGAACAGTGTCTTCTACGAGACATAGTTTAACAGCTTACACATAAAAGAGTACGTGAAAAAACAATTGCCGTACTTCAAATCGGCTATCTCTTTTCCATTTTAATAGCTCTTGTTGGTGACTCTATAACTGCCTGTGTTATATGTTTGCACCACAATGATTTGTATATCTCATCACCACAAATGAATAATGTCAATTATTCATGGTCTGCATGATTTCTTCAAAGTTTCGCATTTTGGGTGGCTTGCATTGAAATTTGGTTGAGAAAAAACCCACACCAACGTCACTTAATTGATTTTGGTGCAGATGTAAGTATTATTTCTTAATGAATTAACTTTTTAAGTCCTCAAAATTTGAAATTTTCCTCAGAACTATCAGCGAATAAATTTTTTTTTTCCTTTTAGCTAAGTTTAAATCTATTTTTCATATAGAATTACTTAATGCTAGATATAAACGCTACTATTGTTGGTTCTGATTTTCACAATCATTTTGTGTTAATCATTGATATCAAAAATGAAATTTAAATAAAATTGTCAAAAAAGTGAACTTTTTGCAGAACATTGCATAAAAATAATATTTTGTCCAAAGCTCTTAATTTGAAATATGGTAATATTTTAAGATAAGATTTTCTCAAGAGCATTCAATCAAAAAAATTAAATAGTATACATTTTACCATATTGAAACCATTGGACCTCCAGAACATATTCACGTTTTTATCTTAAATCCCAAACGGTTCGTGGTTGCTAAGAAAGAATTTCAATGCATGTTCGATCTGGTGATTTTTGTTCGTTATAAATCCAATTGGAGTTCTCTTAAAATGGTTCCAAAAAAGTCACAATTCTTAGCGTCTCTTCGGTGATTATCGCGCTCTTAATAGGAAAAGAAAATATGACTGATATTCTTTCTTGAGCTTTACAAGTTTTAATAATAATATGCATGATGATAGCAATTTTTTATACAAAACTTGATATCCAAAGAGCGTATTATCATATTCCCAGTCATAGGCATCGATACGCATAAAACGACGATGATTACAAACTTTGGATAATTTGAAATTATTTTTATGCTTTTCAGACTATGTAAACTTCTAGAAAAAAAATTTGGATGTTTTTTTTAATCCTCTATAGAAGTTTAAAGGGGATTAGACATATTATATTATTAAAAGGGCTTCGCGTATTTAGATGATGTTTTATTGCGTCGCCAGACACTGACTTCTACAAAAATATCGTCAAAGAAGTTATAAAGCGCTTTGATGCTTATGGATTCACTGTCAAAACTAAATGGATATTCAGTTGTAAGGAAAGTCATTTCATGGGTATCATAAATAAAATTACACTACTGGCCATTAAAATTGCTACACCAAAAAGACGACATGCTACAGACGTGAAATTTATACGAAAGAAAGAAGGTGCTGTGATATGCAAATGATTAGCTTTTCAGTGCATTCAGACAAAGCAGGCGCCAGTAGCGACACGTACACTGTGTTTAAATGAGGGAATTGTTCAGCCGGTTCCTCATACACAAATTGCATTTGAACGTTGTTGCCAGGTGAAAAGCTGTTGTGATGTCTCGTGTAAGAAGGAGAAATGCGTACCAGCACGTTTCTGACTTTGATAAAGGTCGAATTGTAGCGTACCGGGATTGCGGTTTATCGTATCGCAGTATTGCGACTCGCGTCGGTCGAGATCCAATGACTGTTAGCAGAATATGGAATCGATGGCTTCAGGACAGTAATACGGAACGCCATGCGGGATCTCAACGGCCACCTGTCACTAGCAGCCGGGAAGACAGGCATATTATCCGCATGGCCGTAATGGATCGTGCAACCACGTCACGAGCCGTGAGTCAAGAAACGGGGTCGTTTGGAAGACAATAAGTGTCTGCACGAACAGTTCGGCGATGTTTGCAGCAGCATGGACTCTCAGCGCGGAGACCATGGCTACGGCTTCCCTTGACGCTGCGTCATAGACAAGAGCTCCTTCAAGGGTGTGATCAGCGACGAACCTGTGCGCACGAATGGCGAGACGTCATCTTTTCAGATGAATCCAGGTTCTGTGTACAGCATCATGATGGTCGCATCCGTGTTTGGCGGCATCGTGGTGAACGCACACTGGCAGCGTGCATTCGTCATCGTCATACTGGCCCATCACCTGGCGTGATGGTATGGGGTGCCATTGGATCCCGCTATCTTACAGCCACTTATCAATTCACTCGATGATCCGAGGTATATTAAATCACTGAAATGACCATAAAGCAATTCCAATCACCCTTTTTACGATAGTGAATGCTATGATTTGGTGTTCCTGGACTTATCATAACAAAAAACTAGTCTAGCTAATTTGAGCCACACCTCTTTCAAGAACGTGCCTTAACTTTCAAAATATAGATACAACACTATTTCCAAGGCATTGTTGAATAGTGACATCGTTTTCTCTTACCTGCGCTAAGGACACATGCCACTTGATATTGGACCTTTGTGCTTCTTTATGTTGACATCTGTTTTGGTTCCAAACTCAAGGAGAATTTTAAAGCTGTTGTGAAAAAGTTAATGTGTGAAACAATTCTTTGTTATTCAATGATTTTTTCAGTATCCAAAGGTCCAAAATGAATACGAATTCGTAAAAAATTTAAAAAATTATGTGGAATTTATAACCTGTTCCTACACCCATTAAAAGGTACAAAAGTGTTTTCATGCATCCACAATAACATAAATATAACGTTTTCTTGAGGCAGATGCAGTAACTGATTGTTTTCAAGTACCATACTATGGACAGTTTGCAGATGTTACGCACATTCTGTAAGTTGATGGTAGGTCATCAAAGCAATAAAGACTTTTGTACTTTAATAGAGTCAAAGCACAGTAGTTAAACCAACATTTATTGAAGCTAACGTTCAAGACATTGCTAACCAAATATTTTGTGCGACTCTAAATCTTAAGGTTGCTTTTGTTAGAATAAATCGTTCTGATATGCATTTTCCCAGAAGATACGAGTTTGTCTGATTGGCACCGACTTCCTTCTTCAGTTCAAGAACTCGTTATGGTGATTTGTAACTGAAATCAAAAACTTGTTTTGATTAAATATGTAATTTAAATGAAACTTATTCTGCAAATTCTGTTATATTTGTATTTTGCATTTGATCCTCAATAAATATGTTTATTATAATGGATTTATTTATAACAACAAAACAAAGATAATTATGTAAACTTCAAAATCAAACGGGATTCGTTCTACTACCACTTTGAATAATCATTGAATGGTAACAAGTTATAGTAATCGATGAAAATACTAATACTGTTAATAATGATTAATGAATTCTTGGTGAGAATGACTCTACTAGTACTTTAAGCTATTATTCACACAATAATAAGAAATCCTTGCGATTGAATATATATATATATATATATATATATATATATATATATATATATATATATATATATATATATATATATATATATATATATATATATATATATATATATATATAATGCTTTTTTAAAAGCAATAAATAGAAATAATCGAAACAGTTTGTATAGGATAATTTTTTTTCTGAAATTAATCAATATAAAATGCAATCTTTTTTAAAAAGATAACATGTCTACAATAATAAATTAAAAAAAATAATGGCATTAAAGTAAATATACAGAAACATATTTAAGAGCAATTTTGTTGGAGAGGGGGAATGTTGAGTATTTCAGTTTGTGAAGGCCTAAATAAATTATAATGTCATGGTGTTTTGTATCCATCCAATTGTGTCGTGTGTTAGTTTGAAGAATAGAGCATTTTTGACGTGTATCTATTTTTTGCTTGATTGGGGCTCAAAAATGTTAATAGTCTGATTACGTTTTAAGGTTATGAGTTGCAAAAAATAAGAAAAGAACTTTATTGAAAAAAGTTTCAATTAAATGAGTTACAACAGGGGTCGGCAACCTGTTTGTCCTTAAGGCCGCAATGCTAAATTTGAAAATCACTGAGGGTGCATATTTTACAGACAATCAACAGTTATAAATAGGCATTAAAAAACAGCTTTTTTATAACTTTATTTTGTCGGTGTCATACATAATGATACATATAATTCAGAGTGAAGCTTGGGTGTATATATTTTCAGCTAATTTCTTATAATTGGGGATATATTTAGAGTTCCCGGTCCTTAAACAGTTATCTAAATGTGAGTCATTAAGCTTTGTTCGGTATTTTGATTTCAAATATTTCATATTTGAGAACAAAGACTCGCAATTGTATGTTTTTGCACAATATGAATAAATTTTCAGCGCACATTTCCTCAAAATAGGATACTTATTTTCATCGACTAAATTCCAAAACATTTTATCATTAATATGCGCTTTTAAAATAATATCACTTTGCAAGTTTATTATTTCTAATTCTAGGTCTTCGATATTATGAAGCTCAAAATACACGGAAACTATTTCAAGGACATCATCTTCAGTAACATGTTGTTACTCATGACACTTCGACAAGCCAAGTTCGCAATGCCTTTGCTATGCAAATTTAAGTCAGTTGGGAGCGTCTTTCGTTTAATCAGAGCACCATGAAGGTGAAAGAACGACTTTTGCTCTTCAAACATTCCGATAGATGGTATCACTAGCGGATCTACTCTCTTAATTTTGGCATTGATCTAAAGGGAGAGTAAATTTCTCCAGACCATTGCCCCCATGGTAACTGCTCAACAACCGACCACAGGACTTTCGATTCCACAGATTTGACGAGCACGTATATCGCTTGTACTCGGTCAGTAACATTGAATGGATTTATGAAAAGCTTAGAACGGGTTCTAATGCTGCAAGTTCTAAATATGATGTAGCAGTAAAACTTTCATTATTCAAATTTAAACTCTCAACAGTATGTTTATTTGGGAAATGTAATAATGATTTTTTTAATAGACGGGATTTCAAGAACACTAACTTGCATTTGAATGCATTTACTACACTAATCATGTCAGCGATATGCTGATTTTCCCCTTGTATTTTTAAATTTAATTCATTCAACTTTGCCGTTATATCTGTCAGAAATCCGAGGTCGATTAGCCAATCCTTATTTTCTAATTGCTCGTAAAATTCGCCTCTTGATGCAATAAATTCCTTTATTTGGGGCAAAAGCATGATAAACCGCTCAAATATTTCACCTCTTCTCAGCCACCTCACTTCAGTATGTAAAAGAAGAGCTGTGAACTGAACGTCCTCATCTTCTAAAAGTAATTTAAACAATCTGTGTTGTATAGCTCCTGATCTTAAGGAATTAATAATTTCTGTTACAATCGTAAATATGTATTGAAAACTAATTGTTTTTGCGCATAACATTTCCTGATATATAAGGCAATGATAAGAAATAAATTTCGGGAATAAGGAATCATGTCTACATAAGGCAATAAATCCTTTTTTCTAACCAGTCATCGCTGGTGCCCCGTCTGTTGTAATTGACGGTAACTTTTGTACAGGTAATTTTACATTTGTTATATACTTTTTAAAAGTAGAAAAGATATCTTCTGCTCTGGTGCTTCCCTTTAATGGCAGAACTTTAAGGAATTCCTCTTTTGTTGTAAAATCAGAAAATACCATCTTCACGTAAATTGCTAATTGTGATATGTTTGTCACGCCCGTCGATTCATCCATCTGTAGCGAAAAGAAAATACAATTTTCCATATCATTTGCTAATTCTGCCTCCAAATTCTCCGCAATTACTTCAGTTCTTCTAGTAACAGTTCGTGCTGATAATTGCAACGTGTTTATATCGTTGAAACTATTTCCTTTTTATTTTTAAATTCTTCAAAAAGTGAATCATCAGCTTCTAACATGGGTTCTTTCACTAATTCGCCATCTATAAATAGTTTTTTATTCTTAGCTAGCAAATGCGATATTTTATATGATGCGATCGTTGCTGCTTTATGTTGTTGCAGTGGTTTAGTAAAAAAAAACTTCGCTGGTTAGTTATTGAAGATTTCAAAGAAATTTTTTTTTCAAATTTCAGAGTTTATTGGATAGTTATTATCAAAATTGGTATGAACGGTCTTAAAATGTCGTTCAATATTACTTTTCTTGGGAATCACAACACTATTATTACACAACAAACAAATACACTTCTCTTTGTAATCAACGAAACAATATAGATGTGGGAACATCGATATTGTTAAAATAATATGTTCTTTTCCTTTTACATTTATCCATGAAAGGTTTTGAAAGAAAATAATTATTTCGGATTACTTCGTAGTTTTAAATGCACAGTCTACGCGTTGTCTATTTGAAATATGATCACACACTAACAAAAAATACGTGCGTGTTATTAGATACGTTCAAGGTTAGCAAACTGTTGATCTATGCACAGTCCTAAACTCAACTGACTACTTGCTGTATATCGTCGTTTGACAAGAGTAAGTAAATCCCTCTGGCTATCATACATTTATGTAGTAGTCTCGCTCTGAAAAACGTAAGCAAACACCAGAAACGTAAACAAACGCCAAAAAAGTTAAGCAACGCGGATGGATACAAGAGATAAAGGACACGCGGCGTAGGAATAAGCTTTCTTACCGGACCTGTGTCATTAGACAGAGACGCTACTCAGGCAGTCTGATATCAGCTGTGGAACTGAGCGCTAGCAGCGGAACGCTCGCTGCTGCATTTGAGAACATTCATCGAAACTCATTAATTTTATAATTTCCTTTTTATGCGATAATATGTCTCAATTAAACTAATTGCACTTAATAATTATTACTAATTAAATAGTTATGTTTGGATTCAACTTTAATCGTTTTATTTATTCATCGGCATATCTATAATTTACATTAGTTCAGCGAGGGCGCAGTAAAAATCGGTCTGGGACGCCATGGCCCCCACGGGGTCCGCGTTGCCTATCTCTGAGTTTCAAGATTAAAAATTAATATAGATTGTAAGAAAACATTATGTTAAATGTTATTCGATAATTATATTAGTAGATGTTATTCGATGAGCTAAAATTCTAATTAAAAATAGTGGTTCAATGATAATTTTAAAATTAATTCGAGCATAAATAAATCATGAAAATATTTGTAACTAAGCTCAATAAAACCATTAAAAATTAAAAATTGTGTAAGACAAGGAGATGCCCTCGCCTTCTTATCATTTAACTTTGATTTAGAAAAAGTCATCAAAAATGCAGGCATTAACACTAGAGGTACCATTTTTAGTAAAAGTTTACAAATCCTGGGCTTTGCAGATGATTTGGATTTAATTGCTAGAAATCCTGATACTCTTAAAGAATCCTTTCTGGTATTGGTACGAGAGGCAAATAAAATGAATTTAATAATCAGTCAAAGCAAAACAAAATATATGTCATGCATAAGGCAAAACCATCCTTGCTGTGTATTCATTATAGGCTCTTATGATTTTAAAGCTGTGAGCAGTTTTACCTACCTTGGATCTGAAATAAATAACTTTGGTGATTTGAGACCCGAAATAAACAAAAGGGTAATTGCAGCAAATAAAGCATTTTATGGTTTAAAAAAAAATCTTTCCACCAAATATATCAGACACAGGACAAAAATTTTACTATATAAAACTATTATTAGATCCATTTTAACTTATGCTTCAGAGACTTGGGCCATGACACAGAAACATGAATGCCGTTTGGCTATTTTTGAAAGGAAAATTTTGAGAAGCATCTATGGTGGAATGGGAATAGATGAGGTATGGTGTAGAAGGTATAATCATGAATTATACAAAAGTTTTAACTAATACATTAAAATACAAAGGATGAGATGGGCTGGCCATGTTATTCGTATGCCAACTGAACGCACCCCTAAAAAATCTTTCTTGCAAGGCCAATGTAAAAGCGTTCCAGAGGTAGGCCCAAAATCAGATGGATTGATTGTCTTGATAGGGACTTTAATGCTATTGGAATATCTAATTGGAAAAGTGCTACTGAGTACAGGCCAAGATGGAATAAGCTCATTGAGAAGGCCAGGACCCACACAGGATTGTAATGCCTAAGTTGATTGATTGAAGCCCAATAAAATTACACATTTCAAAGAAGTATCCATTTACAAAGAAGAAAGATGCAGAGATGTTTTAAATTCGGAATAATTAACAAAAATTTACATAGAAACAAAATTATTTTTTCTTTTGAGTCCTACATATGCACAGGTGAAGTAAAGTACAAGGCTGCGCAGAAGAGAAAAGAGTTTCATACCATAGCATCATATTAGATCTTCAGAGAAGGGCAATGACGCTTTCTTAATGACGCTACTACGGAAAATATCTTTTGTTGTTTTCACATCTTTTCTTATACCACTCCATCTTTTTTGGATATATTATCCGAATTCGTGCTAATTTCGCCAAATAGGTTTGATTCTTATCTCTTTGAGAAGTGCGAATTGTTCTACTTTAAGATTGGGCTGTTACCTTGTCTACTTGCCTCCCTTCTGTAACTCATTGAGATACTCTTTGCTCCATCGGTTCCTCATTTTCTGTACAAGATTCAACAAAAAGAAAAAGTATGCGAAGCAGTATATGGTTAAGAAAGAATGAAACAAATATTCCAACCAAAATGTGTCTAAAAGTTAAGGACAGAAGATCATTAGGATTGGCGCGCATAGCCGAGAATGGCCAGTAATTCAGAATTGATTCTACCTGAGTCAACAGGCTTGTCAGCTCTTCAAATTCAAAAAAGAGTATTAGCTTCAATTGCTTTCGGTAATAATGCTTTCATCGACTTCAGGTTAGCCTCATACAAACTTCAAAATTGGAAGATTTAGAGAACCGAAAAATATTCCTTTCTAACAGATACGAAAATTCTTCTTTTGTTATTTATAATTACTTGGTTTCCAACTGTCCAGTTTTGATATAAACTGGTTATTTCCTAGTTCAAATATAAACTTCAATATTATGCTTGAATGTAGGTACTGAAAAAATTTTGGTTTCTTAAATTTGGGAATTATATTATATATATATATATATATATACATACATATACATACATACATACATACATACATACATACATATATATATATATATATATATATATATAATATGCAATCCAAATGAATGCTGGTTAATTAGAAAGTCGTCCCAAACGGCATTTAAAGAATGTGCTGAGGTTTCCATTCTGCTGAAAATGATTTCTGCTCGTTAAATTATTTTATGCTAAGTAACACACAAAACTAATTTGAGATTTTTCTGGATACTGCTAATATCTGTCTTCCTCTGCAATAATGCTCACTATCTGTAAAAAACCCTCACATAAAGCTACATGTTGTGAGTATTAAAAATAATGCTACAGTAACTTTCAGCTTTTAATTTAGCTTCTACTCCGAATCAATGAATTACTTTAAATTTAATTGAATTTTAGTACTATTTTGTGCAAACTTTAATCTGACGTGTTTCAGCTTGGCTGCATTATGTAGGTCTTACTACCTGGAAATTGTTTTTTGTTTACCTATGAAATTATTTTCAGTACCTGTTAATGTTGTTGCATACCCCCTTTGGTCAGCAGTGCTAGACCAGGTCTTTAACGTTGAACACCCCCAAAAAATCAAGCACCATGGCATCATGAACTTTGGCAAACAATCGTTATATAAATCATTCTTGGGTAGCCCCAGACACTCAAAAATCTGTTCTGATGTAGCTTGTTTAGCGGAACAGTTGGTACAAGTCTCGAAAATTTTGGTGCCCTCAGGAAATTTTAATGATTTGAGTTGACCACATGGAACGCGGGTGAGAGTAGTTTGTTCGGGTCTTTTAAAGCCATGAGTCAGTAAGCTTCCTGGACGGGAACACTGATACCATTAGTGCACTGGAGGGTCATTGCATGTGGGTTTTATTCTGTTTTTTTATTGAAAAAATTTCCAAAAAGGTAAGAGGTGCCAACGGCTGCGAGGCCTCATGAGTTCTCGCCTTGGCCAAGATGTCTGCTGTTTCATTTATTTCTAGATCGACATGAGAAGGTATCCACTATAGATCAATGTCTTGGAATATGGATAGCCGTTTTAATTGGTATCGATACTCCAGCACTGTCTCTCACACTTTGCTAATTGGTCAAGTGCTGAATCGCACTTCTTCCATCAGAAAAAAATCCGAATTTCTTTTCCAGTTGGGAGTGACACAAGAGAATCCAGGGCTTTGTCAATGAATATCAGTTTGCTGAAAATACTGAGAATTAATCACTATTTCTTTTCTGAATCTTTATTTCATGGTCTTGCCATTTGATGTAAATTCCACTGCCGGAATAGTTATGTTCATCTCTACTGTCATCAGTATAATCTTGAACAGCCTCAATTGGAATATCTCCAATTCTCTCGAGGGCAAGTTGCTTTAGTAAAATAGGATATCCTGTTTGCTTGTTAGCACAATTTAAAAATTCAGTACTGAAAAATACACCGCTAAAGTCATTAGTGGGGCCGCGACACTGTGTATCTTCACAGCACCAATGACCAGATTACAAGAGGCTAAAAGGATTATTTCTCTTTAGTCTCTGATTATTCACCAGTCTCTGAAGTAGGCAGAAGTACGATTTTGGTAACCAAGGCTTCTGAGTTTGTGGTACTATTTTATTAAGCATGCACATCTTCTCCTTCAGGTCTGCTACGAAAAGAGCAATGTCTTTGGGACAAGTATTTCGAAGACCAGTGATGATCCGTGAATACCTTATTAACTTAATTCGTATTTTTATGCTATAATATAAACATTTTATATCAAAACATAAAGTATAGTATTAAAATTTTTAGATTTAATACTTAATTCAAGCCATTATAACATGATTAAAGAATAAATCAATGGAAGTATTTGAGAATTTACTGAACAAGTATTAATATATTGAAATTATTTTTACATACTTATCGTGCAAACTCCGTCATTTCCATTATTTTAAGGCAAGTACAATAGTGGCAGAATATTTGCAGTTTGGAACTTTTACCTGTGGTTATATAAGTATATGTGTACTTGTACAGTCGACTGAAACAGTAAACAAATTAAGATTTTCAAAAAGTTATAAATAATGGAATTTTTCAGTCAATTTGGGTTAATAGGAAGTTTAGTTCATCCCATATTTTACTGTCTGTTGCAACTGTCATTTATTTATATTTTTCGAGAAACGATCATTTGAACCCAATGTTTTTAACATGTATATGTTGTCATGCTTTGCCAAAGCGAACAGATTGTCGATTTTGTTTTTCGATGATAAGAGGCACAAGCAAACATATTAACATAATTAATCAGGCATATGGTTAAGTTGGCATATTCATTTTTGGAACATACGACTAATAAAATATTTAAAATGTTAATTTGAATTTCTCTTAATAAAATCATATTGATTACAATTTTCCACAATTCTAATGATATCGTTGATGAGATTTTTCCAAATTTTCACAAAATTAAATTTTTGTCAGAACTTTAATAAAATTGATCACATTTTCTGTAATATTCATTAATTAAGTATTTTCGGTGAAAATGTGCTTTGGGTCCCCTGCTTGGCGCATTTTCAAAAAGTCGTCAACTAGCGCGTTTTTGCGTGCTGTCTCGCGAAGTTGAATGCTCCGAGACAATACGCAAAAATGGTGTTTCTATGGGGACGAAACCGAAATCCGTGTTTTTAACGAATTTCATCGTTGACATGGTAACGAAAACAAAAATAATGGGTTTTTTTCACGAATTATATAACAAAAAATATACATATAATTTTAGAACAAAAAAGACAGGATTGTCACAAGGAGCGCATTTAGGATGAAATAGTCAGGGTTACCTTGCTTTGCGCGTCTATCGCCCATTTGGTGAGAAAGGAGTTCCTAAACCACAGATTAACCGTACTTTCTAGCAATTGTGTTGTGATGTCATTTCGTTTAATCACATATCTATAATTTTTAGTGATAGTATTGATCACATTTCTCTATTGATATTATTGAGGACGTTTGAACGTTGAAAATTGCGTGTATGAATGATTACAATTAATTTCAATTTTTTGCATATTTTTAATTATAGAAGTTCTTTATTTATTTGATAGACTGTGTATAGATTCTTGTGCACAGATAAATAAAAAGACACGTTATTCCCATTTTAGTATAATCATTTTTATTGACATAAAACTATCCAAGTTTCAAAAAGTGAATATATATTTACACCAAGTGCTGTAAACTTTCAAAAACTCCATTTAAATTACTGACAGTACTGAAAAAATATACACAAATTATGTTTCTTTTTAAATAAAATGAAAATAAAAACCACTTGTCCTTGAATAAAGTGACATTGTCAAACAATATATTCCAGACATAAACAATAAAGATGAGTACATTTAATAAAAATGCATACAAGACAAACTATTAGAAACATTTCCTTATAATATTGTTTTAATATTTTGTTTTTTCCTTCAATAGTGAAGATAAACCTTTTCTGCACCTTTATTGCCCAAAGAATCTCAAATTTAACTTAAGTTATTCATACCGATATTGATAATATTGTTGAGATTTATTTCATATATTTTGTTATAATTCTTGACATTGAACTAAAATATGATTATTTTTATAAGGTAATTTTTTACTTGACCAACTAATTTGGTTAATAGATAGTATATTTTCGCCAATAATGATGTTTTGCACTTTTCTCTTATTGCCAAATTATAATTTGCTGAAACTTTTAGACAAAACTGAAATTTTTTTGTAAAGTTTTTGTTTAGGTAATGAAGGACTGTGGATGAGAGTTACTGTACGGTCACCCTTCCCGCTTTTTTTCGGCGCCAAATTTAGCGAACATTTTTATTGGAAACCCGAAAAACTAGTATTTTGGCAACCCTATTATGATTAATTTTTCATCTATATTTACCGATTTAAATTCATTAATATAAAATTTAATCAAAACATTTTATGGATAATTTAACATATCAGCTTTATTATTTTACCATTGACGTTTGAAATCTTTAAATCTGTGTTTTCTGTTAATTTTGTAAAATTAGTTGAGCATATTGTTAGATACCAACAATGTATGAAATATTTGTCACTATTTCAGCCATTTACCCTCTCGCCGATTTTCCCGATCGGAAATTCGTCATACGGTCACCCTTGGTGACTTTTTGAATATTTTTCCATGGGTGAGAGCATACGGTAAATTTTTACGAGGACTGTTATTAGTTAAGTTTTCATAATATCTTATTAATTCATAAAATCGATCAAGTATTACGAAATTATATAAATAAATGTAACTTGTTGCTTCAACAGCAAGAAAAAGCATAAGTTTTACTTTTATTTCATCAACTATTTTCGGTCACGAACGTGAAATTTTATTTTAGAGAACTCTCACATTAATAACCTTCTGTAAACTAGTTTAGAATAAACTAAGATCAAGTTGTGTCACATTCAAATTCGTATTACAAATTATTTTTTTCACTTTTTCTTCGTATTACCGAATTTACAGTAATTTAAATTAAATGAAAAATTTGTTTGGTATCTAACATTCTTGCACAGCATTATGAATTCTTACTGGATTCATTATTAAGTTGTACAATACCCCCCCAAAAAATTTGGTATTTTGAATAATTTCTTAGTGGATTTTTGAATATATTGTTCTGCTAGTGAAAAATAATTAAAAGAAATGAAATTTTTCTCTGGTGTTAGAAAACTTTTCATACGTGCGATTCTAGTATGTTTGCAGAAGGTTCATCATCACGTACAGAAAATATATTCAAAATAATACTGATATTAATGAAAATAATATTTTTATTTGAATACATACCAAACTACTATCTGTAAATAATTTATAAATGAAGTAATAAACAGAAAATATAATTAGAAAATCATGAAGACATTATATTTTGAATTATTAGTCATAAAGATTAAGTAAAACAGTAATAAATTAGGTAATTGTGTTTTTCACAGTTTCTTTTATCAAAATGGTATCGCCAAGTCCACAATTTTTATGTAGTTTGTGCTGTACTTAGGATAGTTTCAAATACGGTCTTTTATTACTGACTAAATGTATCTATTTTATAAACATATGGTTGGGTGAATTCTGTAAATAAAGGTTCAGAGTGACGTATCTATTGGTATATTTTGGGTCTTTTGTTTTTAACATGATTTTGCGAGTAATCGAGACTATATTATTAACACCAATATTGTTATAATTTTTATGATGGTTGCTGTGTAAATCAACAAATGAAACCTTTATTTTAAAAGTGGTGAATTGTATAGCACTTTAAGGAAAAAAACGTGAAATGTTATTTTAATATGTGAATCATAAATTTGTGGAGTCAATGTTACAGAAATGTTTCAAACCCACTTTAAATTATAGTTACCTAGTTTTTAATGAAAGATATTTTAATTCTGAAAAAGCATTTCATTTGTTTGTGAAAATTCATTTCTTATTTATAAAAGAATTCATTTCGTTTATTAATTATATATATATATATATATCTAAAAGTGCCAAATAAATTGATTAGTAATAAAACTTTTCAACTGCATAAAATAATATTTTAATGTAAATATTATTTTAAACTTCATAAAATATTATTTTTATACACATGTCATATCACGCGTTTAGCGATTTCAAATTATAATTGAAGCTTCATTATAAAAATTACAACTTAATAATAATAATGAAAGTTAAGAAAAACCTTAAATATATTGTAAAATTCGTAGAAACATTTATATATTCAAGTGAATCAATTAACTTTCCATTAGAATACTATGTGTAAAAAATCTATTGTTTCTATACATCAGTATTTATTTATTATATTTTTTTGCGTACTTGTATTATAATTAATTATTTTGTATATTTTGAAACCGCTTAACTTTGATTAATGTGGTTATAAAAAGCAAATCTGCCAATCAGAATTAAGACGAAATTATGTTTGTTAAATTATTATTTAAATTTTATTTTTTCACATACTCTTTGAATAAAATGTCATAGCATTTTATGCTATGACTAACAAAACATTTTGTAATGCCAGCACATGTTCTCATCTATAGCGATAACATGTTATCATCTATAGTTAACATGTTATCACCTATAGCGCTTTGCTCCCGACTAATGTCTTAAGCAATCAGTATATGATATCACTTCAATATTTAGATAATATGTTAATTACATGATACAAAAATGATGTAATTAATGGATAAAAATATATTTATGACTTTGGAAAAAATTAGTTTGTAAACCATAAAAAATATCTGAGAACTATTTAAAAGGTGTAGTGAAAACAATGATATACTTAGCAACTTCAACAGTTTTGTGAGGGGATACTATCTTACACTAACTTAAATTATTTTATAAACATTTGAAAGCTCGATTTCTGACACTTTATTACGTAATCTATTGATTATATGCGAAAATAGATGTCATAGTGAGATTTTTGTATCAAAATTAAATGAAAAATTTATAATTTGTAATACTGCATGTCTTGTCTACCAATTTTTTAAAATCAATATTTTGTAAAAAATTCATTGATTTTTGGAATATTAAATTTGAACATAAAATATATTATTTTTTAGTTTCTTGCTGTAAATAAAAAATTAAAATTAGTAACATATTTTCAACACTATATTTATACTCATGCATTATGAAAAACATTGAAAGGCATACTATTATTTAGGATATAATTGAAAATGTATTGAAATTTTATGCACTAGAAAAATATGCAGTAGAGACATAATCATCTTATAGTATTTAATAACATTTATATGTAATTGAGTTTTTTTGTTCAAATGTATTTATAAATATGTAATATTAATGCAACTATGCTGGCGAAACTTAATTTTTTAGGTGTAAAGGAATAATTTTTTGAAAAAAAGAACAATATTTATTTTTATAATTTATTAGCTTTACAGTATTAATAATATATTATATGGTTATATACAGGGTGACAACTTTACACAGTTGACAAAATTGGATAGCTATTGATTGATTTAATTCATGTCCATCACTTTTTATAATAATTTCTTTTGATTATGAGATCGTAGTGTTAGTAAAACAAATAGGTAGTTTTTATTTCCTGTTTGAATTAATATGCCAAATTAACGATGACAAATAAAGCAAATTCAGATTGTCAGAAAGCTGAATATCCTCAGACAAACGGTATCAAGTACTATAAAACGATTCTTGGAACTTGACCATGACGTTGATAGACCAAAGTCAGTAATGGTTTAGGGAGACATTTGTGAATCTGGAAAAACTTCTTCGGTTTTCATAGATCAAGGTACAGGACAATGTACTGCAATGAGATTTTACTGTTGGTTTTACCTACTTGGGCCTAAAAAATTTTTAAAAACAACATCTGAACACTTCTACAAGATTCTGCCCTTTTTCATAGAGTAAAAGCAACGCAAAACTGGTGCCAAGCAAATCTTTCAGATTTCATAATTTCATACCTGTGGGAATGTGACTCCCCTATTCACCTAACTTAAGCCCAATGGACTATAGTGTTTGGTCTATTCTGCAATCAAGAGTATGCTCTAGGCCACATCGAAGTCTGGAATGCCTAAAGGCTACTCTTAAAAAGGAATGGGCTAAATTAACGCCTGATGAATTGCAGTCTATTGCCGAAACTTTTACGCAATATTTAAGGCTCTGTCCCGATGCCCAAGGGGGCCATCATGAAAATACGTAAATATGTTGTATCTCATTAACAAATGACTAAAGTAAAGTTAGTTTTTTGAAAATAAATTCCATGTTTTTAGTTTAATACAATATTTTTGTCAACAGGATAAAGTTGTCACCCTGTAATAGTGATATTTACAATTTTTAGAATAGAATAAAAAGTATGAAATGCTGAAGAAACTAACATTGTTGCCATCTATAAGGTTTCAATGACCGATGCATCATCCGCTGTTTTAAAACCAGATTTTCTTATTAGTGGAATTATACTTAGGCATCGTCATTGATCTATCCCCGAAAAAAATTCCCATGACATTCACTTGAATGAAAAAGAATCTTGAAGAAGATTGCAAATAACAATTTTTTGTTTGGAGTTAATTAACTTTATATATATATTTTTCTCATGGTAGTTTCGAATTTTTTTTAACAATGTGAATATTTTCATCAGTTTAATATAATTTTTCAGTTAATTACATTAAAGTATATGATCTTAAGAAACGTGCAATACTTTAAATTGGTAGATCTAGACACCAAAAATTGATTCATGTATATGGAGGAGTCAGATTATAAAAAGTTGGTACAGATATAATACACATACAGATTAACCAACATAGCTGCATTCCCACAAATACATGTATTAATATTTGAATTGACAAAAAGTTTGTATTGTTGATGCTTAGCTCATTTCTCACAAATTTAATTGACTTGAAATTCTTTTTCGAACTAAATTAAAATAAAAATGAAGACTGAAATTTATAGTTAGTGTGTTGCAAAAGTGCGAAACATGCATTTTTTTAAAGATATAATATACACATCTGAATCTAATCTAAGTTGTTAAAGTGTGAATTTCGTATAATAAATATAATCTCTCCTCTTCATCAATATGTATAAATTATTCTATATAATCTATAAAAGTGCCTTGTAAACGACCTAAAAAAAGCTAACTTGCACGTCGTGTCATGCATTTCACGTAATTTATTCACTACTTTTAACTGTGCCGTTATTTATAAATTGAAAATGTTTGTTCCGATTTGTATCACATATTCTCTTATACTTATCCACAACAGCTTCTTAGATATGATAAAAATCATCGTACGTCCTTCACATTATGTTACTTGTATTGAAACAGTGACAGATCTGCAAAACAACATTTTATAATTTAAAAATGCTTCTTTTTATGAATATACTTTTAACAAATGTGTATCAGGTTCTAAAGAACATGAGTGAGAATACCAAGAATTGGTGCAGATAAAGAATTGTCTCTTATTCGCCAACATTCAAATATGGCGATGTTTTCTATCTCGTAAATCTGATAGGCCACTTGAGAAATATCTGATTAAGATAAGCATTATTTACAACCTGCAAGAGCGTGAACTCATCCAATAAGGGACAGTTACTCCATAAAGAATGAATTAATTTTCTATAATTCGATAGAAATTTGGAATACTTAAAAATTCCATCTTTTCTCGTCAAATATGACGATAAATAAAACATCAAGTATTGATAGTGTGATGCTTACTTTTATCAAATATATCCTACAGTTTTTCAAAACTTATATAGCCATTATAAATATTCTTTTATTGTGAAATACCATTTTTAAGCGGTCTTTCGACTAAAACATCAAAAACCCATGTTTCTGTTCAAGAAAAAAAAATCATTATTATTGTAATGTCGATTTTCCGAATCTTGATTCAGCGAAATGTTTAAACTTTTCTAACTCCTTATGAAAAGTTATGTAAAATATATTCTGAGTAAAAGCAGTTTTAATTAGAATTCAATGAAATTTTATTTTAGGTTCTAAATTCAGAAACACGTCTTTACACGAATGATTCAGCACGAAAAATGAATTATCTTAATAAAGAATGATTTTTTATGAATTTATTATTCCTAGAGGATAAAAAGTAAAGAGAAATTAAAGAATTTTTTTAAACTTTGTTAATTTTTTAAAAAAACGTAAAGCGCAAACGGTTTTAAAATAAAAGCATTGATGTTAAATTAAATGTTTATTAATACATACTTATAAAAGGCAGAAAAAGTAATATAATGGGAAGGAAATTAATTTATTAAATGCAGATATTTAATCCAGTTTATTTCTATCATTTAATTTTTGGTAACTATAAGTATTTGCTTCAAACTAAGAGAAAATTATAAGAGAATAATTTTTGAAATAAATTCAAGTATTTTTCTCATAGTTATTTTCAAAATATAAAATTTGAATTCAATGGTATCCAGAATATCAAACAACATGGAAAAAATGTTTTATAACAAAAAAAGCCACCTATAATGGAAGCATACATTTGTTTCACATAATCTCATAACATAATTAACTAATTTTCATAATAGTTTTGTTTACTGAAATTGTTTAATAGTATTGTAACATAATTACCACCTTTTACGTTAAAAATAAAGAGTTTATAGTTTTTTGAGATTTAAATAAGAATATGTTTTTGCATAGCATCATAAAATAGTCGGCAAATGCTCTGCATATTTATGTCAGATGTATAGCAATATTATCTAATCTTTTCGAGCAAATAACCCACTGTAGGATAATACTTATACCAAATGTAAAATACATTAAGTTATTATCTCAAATTATATTATTTTTCAATAAAAATTAAACATTCATTAAGGATACCTTATTTAAACGATATTATACATGCACAAATGTTTTAAATCGTTTAAATAAGGAATAAAAGTTTGAATTCGAAAATGAAAGAATTAAGAACTTGAAACACTCATTCTATATATTTTGAAAATTTAGTTATTTAAGTTTCAAATTATAAAGTAAACAAAATTATATTAGAGATTCCAGAAGTATATAATATTTCATCGATATTTAGTTTTTTAATATTGTAATTTTTACGCAAATCATCTAGGTGAAGTTTTACATGTTATTTTCTTAAGTTAGAATTAAATTAACTATATTAAATAAAATATAGTTCGAAATTTAAAGAAGAGATTTTGTATGGATTTATATAAACGCACACTTTTTCCATGTGAGTTTTTCATGTCTGCAGTATATATTCCCGCGCAATTAGAGCATACACGCAAATTTTTCTAAAATATTATTCTAAATTGTTTTGTTTATTGATAAATATATTCTCTTAGCTAGATAGGAGTTCCCGTCAAGGCTTTAAACACCTGAATATTAAATACCACATGAATTCCAGTCATTGTTATATGTTACGCATTAGAAATATGATTTCAATTGATGCTAGCTGTAACTGGAACTGATGATTATAATTTAAGTTTTGTAAAGGATATATGTGTTAAAAGTGGACTATGGTCATTTACGACCCTTGAATTATCTTGGAAAAAAAAAGCTTGAAGCTATTCATTTGTGTTTATTATTGCTTATTTTTCAACAGTAAACTTGAAAACATTTTTTGGGAGCTTCGAAAACAATTTTATCTACACATTTTGTGAGATAAAAAATGGTACTTTTTAAATGTTTGTTACTATTAGTGCGTAAATATGATGTACGATCTCAATTTCAGAAATTAGGAAATTAAATCATTATCTAGTTCTTACTCATGATATGAAATGAAGGTAGAAAATGTATACATTAGCAACGATAGTTTCATGATCTGTTGTCTACAAAAAAAAAAAAAAATCCTCATAAAAGTTTGCTTTTGATGGTTCTAAATGAAAACGTTTGCAGATCTGTTCACCGCTTATATTTTCTCCAACATGGATATTTAACAATACTGATTCGCGCTTTCGCGATAAACATAATTACTGACAGATAAAAAAAACGCAACTGTATCATTTAAATGAATGCAGCGTTTGCACTGGCAAAAAGAACTTTATCGAGGCAGTGATAATGAACTACATGTTGTCCAGCTTCGTTGTAAAATTAGCAGATGAGCCATACGCTCGATCCATAAAAGTAATATAACAATTGTCTCCTTATAATGTAACGAAAGAAGAAAAATACATACTCTGCATGCAAATAACGGAATATGACAAAATAACATACATATACAATTTCATCGTTATTGCCATTCATCGCTGCTACAGTGGAACACGAACTTATGATTTAGCACATCTCAAACGCTTACTGTTTCACGAGGACAACAGCAGAAATCTCCTTTTATGGGTAGAGGAAAGTCAGACAAAAAATACATGTATAGAGTAGGAATACAAAAGTGTGTTAAGTGGACCCTTTGGAAGTATTCGGGAGGCTCTTTCGCTTGTCTCACCTCAGATAGGAAACAGTTAAATTGTCTTTTCAATGTCTAGGCACCAGGGCAGTGAGAAGATGACTCTGCTTTTGACGTTGTTGGTCAGATATGGAGGGAAAGATGGCCTCGTTCAGTCCTTGTGGTGAAAATTCATGATGTAGTTGAGGAGCAGGTCGTAGCAATACTTGTACTCGGTCTGAAGTAGAAAAATATATATATATATCATTCTATTATATTAAATTATGAAAATATTAATAATCATGATTCTACATTCTTCGGAAAAAAATGATGCAACCAAACAATGAATTTCTGGTAACCGAAAATGCAAAATGAAGAACTTAAGATAGCAAATTCAAGTTTACTTTATTAATTACCCACCCAATATAAATTGATTTGAAATACAGTCTTCTGGGAGATAAAGATGACGAGACGAAAGATGAAAGATGTTTTCCGCATATAGAGAGAAATAACTGATACACGCCATGGCGTTGAATGAGAGAGGCTTTGCCAGGGTTGCTAAAGAATGATTTACGTAACCAGAATTATATCAGCGGGAAGGTTTCAGCTATGATAGATTTTATGGATGTTACGAAAGTATTGAAATTTGTTGAGCTTAAAAGAAACCTTGAATTCTGTGTGAAGCGTGTTTTATCTTGCTGAAATATGGACTTGGGCAAGAGCTTGTATATAATTAAGAACACATGGTAAAATTTCAGAATTATAGTGCTGGCTGGTCTGTGTATTCCTAATGCATATTACAGATTAGAATGTATAATTTCACATCACTAAAATTTATCTATCCTATTACTCCAATTACTTATCAGTATGGTGATGTACAAACTTTCCTGACATCAAACTGTAGTCTAAGCACCTTGATGTTACAAAGAGAACACTGATTCATTTTCAATCCGGATGAAATGTCCTGCCATTCGGAATTCTTCCCCTTTCATTTACTTCACTATACTGAAATGGGGATCACTTGGAATTTAGAATTAAAAATGATCAATGCCTTTTTAGAAAATGATTTGACAGTTATTTCATTGTACTGAAATAATTGTCAAATCATTCGAGCGGACACCGATTGCTTTGCTACAGACTCGTTGTAATATAATGGATCAGCAGTGCCATATGTGCTATGTATGACACTAGCAGTATCGCACCAGCAGTGCATAATGAACACAAAATAAATGTTTCAAACACATGTTGATGCTATGAGAAAGTTGCTATCTGCAGTCTGTCGTTATTTTCTGCTGCATTCACTTTCCATATTCTCATGAACTTTGCTTCGTCAAGTCCGATAGAGTTTCTTTTGAAAAATAGTATGTTATCTCTTGTTACAATTTTTCCGAAATCAATGTCAGAAGTGGTTGCTGTTTTAAATCTAAGTACTGAAAATAGTATATATATATATATATATATATATATATATATATATATATATATATATATATATATATATATATATATAAACATAGATGAATTAAATATACAAGATTCTTAAGAAAATTGTATTTTATATTCTTTAGTATATATCTGAAAACCTTTGTGTGAAAAGCGTGTATAATTCGAGTCCTGATTTGAATTTATTTGTTGAATAGATCTTCGTAAAGAACATGTAATGGTAGCTATAGAGCTACTATAATTAATTTTTTTTAAATAACCTCGAGTATTCATTTATGGCGTTAATAAGAGTTTATTAAAAAATCTGTTCCTAATCCTTCTCATAAAAATGAAAAATGCTGTTAAGAAACTCTTACGATGTTTTCAATCAGCTGTGGCCGATGCCGCCGCACCACTTTCACAGCTGTGAAGACATCCACCTCCTCGTGTTCAATGGCTTGTTCGATGGCGATACTGGCTGCACAGTACACCCCCACACGACTTCGACCATTACTAAAAAATAAATAAATGAAATGAAACAAATTAACTGTCTTTTAAAAAACATTGCTAAATGAACGTGTAAAATTAAGTTATTGAGCAAGATTAATTGATGTAGAATGCGCAATTTTATGAAAAATGACTTTTTTTTTAAACTGCGATATGAAACTGTAAAAAATCAGTTATAAATGGTAAAACCACAGATCTGAATCTTAAAAAGAGAACTAATAGCTTAAATTGGTTATGTTTTTAGCAATTAAGATTTCACTAAGGATTCACTAGTAAAGTATAGCTTTTGATTATTGAAGCTACTGAAAAAGTTTATGGGGTTAATTTCTATTTATCAAGAAAGGATATAGTTGCTAACAGAAGTGTTGGCAACAATATCACATTTTGAAATCAAAATTCTAGAAATAGAGCAATGAATGGAGTTACTGAACAATTAGTAATGATTGTATATATATATATAAGTCATTGAAGGAAAACTAAAAAATTACTTTTATCATGATCACAGTGAGAGAAAAAAGGTGTTTGTGTGTACAGTAAGAAAAATAAGCGCATGAGTTATAGTAATCAGTAATCTTGAGACAAACCATTCATAACACACCAAACTTTGATCCATTGACAGTTTTATGAGTGACAATTTTTGCAATCTTATTGCTCGTAAAAATAGTCTTTTCTTGGCTATTTAAAAAATATCACAGTTGGTTTTTTAAGGTAATTAAATATTTTTAGTATCTTATTTCCATCATGTAGAAATAAAACTCATATACCTTATAAATTGAACACTTTGAGATGATACAAATTTATTTAAATCTGTTCAAAACGTTAAGCAGTGAAATTTCATTCAATAAATGAATTGGAAAAAAAATGATTCTAAGGAAGTTTTATTTATGAACCTAGTTTGTGATAGTGCATACGATACGAATAAAAGTTGTCCTTTTTTTAATGTGTTTGAACATAAAAATCGTGTAAATGTTTCATAGCAAGAGCATTAATGTAAAGGGTGATTTTCCTTATTGCTCAAAGGGAAAATGTCATAAAGAAAAATAACAATTATATGGCTATTTGAAGTTTTAGGGTGAAATACATAATGTTTCTTTTCCATTATTTTTCCGTTACAAACAATCAGAAGAATTATAAATTTACTATGCTTAAAGTAATTATATATAAATAATTGACATTTTGATTTCATTGCCAGCCCTAGCGTTATTAAAATTAGCCTGGATTCACAATTTCAGCACGTGAAAATTAAGAGTACCTGGAAACCAGGAGAACGGGTCCATAGGATGTCCTCTGCCTCCACCGCTCCACCATGTTCATGAGCTCCACCAGGGAGTTGGTGGAGGTTGGGACTTTGTGTCCTAAGGGCCAGCAGGTGATGAAGAAGAGCTGCGTCGTCTTTGGCTCGGCTTTCACTCCGGACATGAGCTCGGTCAAGGACACAACCTGAGGACAGAGAAAAGACCTTTACTGTGTGTACGAAATATAGTTCTGTGAGTCTTACCAACGATAATGCATAACTTTATGAAAAACAATTCAAGGATTTAGTTCATATACTAATCTCCCAATTTCGTTCTGTATCTTTAAAGCATTTAGTTATAAAGTGATTAATTTATGCAATAGTTAAGAGTTTTCAATTAGATTTGTATTTGAGTATCTATATTTTTTTAACCTCTGTTTGATGACCATGAGAAATATTCTGAAGAAATTTGGGATCCCTTCTCATCAAGGATACCGGAATTTGAAGCATGTATATGGTTTCGATATCAAGTACAAAAAAAAAAAAAAAAAAAAAAAAAAAATTATGAGGAGTATTTCCAGAAAGTTGCTCAGTGATTATCCACTTCATATATATATATACAATGATGGGAAAAAAATCCCAACACCAAAAAGGAGTTGTGCTAGCGAAACGAAATTTGGATGGCGTGTTTATACATCTGAAAGATAACATGGATTCAAGTTTTGCGCTCGGAGCATGTTTGACGCTGGCAGTGACACACGGAAAATGCAAATCAGGTTTGCTTTAAATATGAGCTGTAACGTTCCTGAGCGTTGTTTAGCGTCGAGATTTGATGTAGTGAGTTGATGCTAGTCCATAATGACTTTAAGAAGACGACAAAGCCATTATCAACAGCTCACTGAGTTAGAACGAGGTCGTATAATAGGCCTACGAGAAAGTGGGTTTTCTTTCCACGAAATTGCAGAAAGTCTTGGCAGGAAAGCATCCACTGTGCATGTATGTTGGCAGCAGTGGTCAAGGGAAGGCACTGTTTCAAGAAGACCGGGTTCCGGGCGGCCACGTGGCACTAATGAGATGGAAGATAGCTGTGTTGTGCTCATTCTTTAGAGACTTCGTGACCAATGCTTCAAAAGCAATTTCTACGCTATATTTTGGGCTAAAGTATAACAAAAAATTTTCTAAAAAGTTATTCGATTGAAGCTGTAATTCAACAATATTTTTATTGCCTCTTGTAGCTTAGATCTCAGAATTTATTTTTCAAAGAAGGAATGTGAATGATCCTCTCATAGGAATAACAGAAAAATTGGAAGTGCTTCTACGATTATCTCACGATCTTCACATTCAGTTTTGTTGAACATTTACGGACCTAACTGAAACAATAGTTTGGATATGATAATCTAAACCTAAATTTTCTAACAGAAATGTCATATAATACTTCAATGAACACAATAATTTACTTCTACTCACGTTTTGCATCCTATATTTGCGAAATAATGAGTTAATAAGTACCTGAAAACAATATTTAGTTATGAATTTTTTGAAAAAAATATTTCTTTGATCTGAATGTTATTCATTATACTTTAATGATATTAATTTAAAAAAAAAACTATTTTTTGGCACAAAAAATTGTCATTTTCTTTTAAAATATTTTCTTTGAACATGGTCACAAAGTTATTAGCTGAAGAGTATAGGCTTGATTTCATGAAATGTGGAAAAAAGTACATTTTATTTCCTCATATCATGAGAAATATTTGAAATTGCTATGTAAGGAATTATTTTAGAACTTTAAGAATATTAATTTCTAAGCTTTTTTTTTTTTGAGTGAAATATATAAACTTCTTATATTGAATACTATAATACAATTTGTAAACACAAACACACACACAATTATTAGAATAAAAATTAATTTACCTTAAAATAAGTTCTGATGATTACAAAATTATCCAGGTAAAAAAATTTAGCAAAAAATTGAAACAGTCATTCACCATCAAGATTTAAATTTAATGAACAATATTGACAATACAAAAGAAAAGAATTCAACGCACGTGCAGAATTTATTGCTGTTTTTTGAAAATAGTATTATGTGTTGCAATGAAGATTGTTTTATGCAAAATATTTTTTGTGGTATATTTGTGATGAGTTTGAAAAACTCATTTTCGTCTTCGTATATAAATTCTGTAAATTTATGTATGAGATTGAAATTGTGATACATAACGCTACATTAGATGTGATATAAATTTCAGTAACATTCATGCCATCATCTCAAAAATGTGAGCTTAATCAAGAAATTTCTATGAATAATAGTCTAATATAAGTGTTGAGTGGTTCTAATAATTTTCATTAGTATATTTTTATTCAGGTAAATAAGCAGTTTTGACTGCTAAATAAAGAATGCATATTCTGTAGCAGAAACGCGCACAAAACAACCATTAATTTTTTTCCCCAATTCACAAAGGAAAGTGAGTAATTAAAATGCTTCGATTTAAAGTAAATTATAAATCAACGGAATAAATATTCTTGCACATTACATGAAAACATTCAAATATCAAGGAGTGAAACCATTCAACTCACCTTTTTCAGTATCCTGAAGATCCAGGACTTGATGTTGGGAAGGGAGCTATAGGAAACGGTCTCAATGGTGAATACTGGGCCAAACTTCTTCACCTTCTCCTTTTCGGTAGGGTAGAACTGGGGGTAGTTCTGAGAGGAAATGACTTTTAGAGAGATACCAAAGAATGACGTCAAATACAATGACCTAGAGAAAGGATGTTGAATAACTTACATTGGAAGGGGGATGGTCGCATAGGACGACTATAGAGTTGCAGTCGTGGTCGTATACTAGAGACCAGAAATCTGGTACTGTATGTTGCATGGGCCATTCCGTGACGATAAACTCTTTTGAGCGGAGATAACCCTATATAAGAAGCAGCAGTTAAATATTTCACATCATTAAGATAGTTTATCAACAAAAAAATGTATGAAAAATAACGATTAATATATATATGTACTGAATAATGAATTTTAAACCTTTGAGATTTTCATATTTAAAGCTTGATAGGAAGGAAATAAGGAAGTTTTTTGATGACGTGGGTTGCGCACGTCGTTAACATGTTAAAATAAGTAAGCTGTAAGAGTACATTTCACAATATGAATGAAGTAAAAAGGGAAAGACGACATGTCTTTCACTATTTGGAAAAGGGGTTATTGTTTGGCACTAATTTCGAAGACAGCAAACCTCATCGCATTCTTTAAAGTTGCCATACTAAAGGTTTTTAAAAGTTAAAATCCAAACTCCTTATCTAAAAGAGGTCACTGCGGCTCGAGCCTAGTTTTCCAAGGGCATGATCAGCATAATGAATTGTACGATACAGCAGGGACATTACAATAAATAACAAATAACAAAAATCGTCAACGAAGTCTCTTCAAAACATGTTTCATCTCTTCGAACCATGCGCAGATGTCGGGAATGCATAGTCGAGTGCCTGTGAAAAAAAAAACTCATTTTTAACCAAAATGCAAACATTTACTTGCATTGGTGTCGGAAAGGACATCTGAGAATTAGAAATAGGTAACTTGATCAGATGAATTATGATACACTATATTTAACTTGATCAGATGAACATATGTAACTTGATCAGATGAATTATGATGCACAGGCAGACATCAAATTTGGCAAGGAAACCGTGAAGCCATGCATTTTGTCTTTTTTCAATGTCTGATAGAAGTATCATGATATAAGGCATTTTCTGCTGGTGTGCCCTGGTGTTTCTGGAGTAGAAACACAGTCATGAGATATCTAGATGTACTAGTAAATCAGAATGCAATATGTAATGTTGTGTTTTTACTTTAAATTTTTTTTAACTATTTCCATTTTTACTAGAAATGTTAACAATTTGTTTGCTAAACATCAATCTGACTTCCAACACTTTCCCTGGCATGAAAGAGCTTATTCCCATAGAAAATATGCAGGATATGAAAGAAAGACACATCCAACAGCACTGTTTAGCTCCATATTATTTACACCTGAAAATACGCACTGCAATGTATGGTCATTTTTGGACATAAATGCATTTTAGTAAATAAAAAAGCGATGGATATTTTTCTTACAATTTTTCACTCAATATCGTTAGGTTCTTTTTATATGTTAGTATTCAATCGTTGTGAATTTTTTACAAGTTTAGAATCTAAAATTATATTGCTTATTTTATAAATAAAGAATGGTTCTTTGAGAAATTATTGCAATGTAAAACATTAAAACAAAAGTCTTTGAAGAGAATTTGCAATTTTATTTTCAGTACATCTTAATGCATCGTTATTAAATACAAAATTACAGTTACGATGAAATATAAAATTCACAAATTATTATAAGTTAAGCACATTTGAAATGAACTTACGTCAACAAAAACGGCATTGATGTAATCCGTGCTATCATTGCTTTGGAACGAAGAGAGATAAGGCCTGAAGTTGTCAGCTATAAAATGAAAAAAATGAAAGCTTAAGAAAATATCACACGTGTATATTTAGTTATGTGTTTATTTAAGGATTCATTTTGACACAATCACAAACATTAATAAGAATCACAAGAAAAATGTTTTTTTAAAAAAAGTATATTTTTCAATATTGAAATTGCAAACCAAAAAGGCACAAAGTTAAATTTGTAAGATAGCCAAGGCCAAACATGCAAGCTACTTCTGTTAAATACAAAACAAGAGTTAAAAATTTAGGTGTCATAAGCGCTTTATTGAATTTATTATGTTAGAATAGAACTTTTCAACATGGCATTACCTAAACTATTACACAAGCTTCTAAGAGAAAAACTAAAATTCACCAAGAAGTGTTTCTAAGCAGACTTTTACACACGCTCATAATTAAAGTAGAGAAATCACATAATTAGCGACCCTGAAGCATTTAGCAATGAATGAGAAGGCATATCCTTGTTTCAAGAGGTGCTATTGTATTGATATTAGGAGATGTAGGCACAGGTGCTGTACAATCTATGATGCCAAATTCTGAAATCGGCGATTTTTTGGAGGATTTTCGTATGTATCTGGCAACCTCGTTTTTATTACGTCATACATTTGGAGACATAAGAAATTATGCAGAAAATTCTATTTTGAATTTTCTCCATAACTGCAATTTACGTCATAGCGCATGTCACCATACGTCATCTTGGCAACGTTTCTTCATCGCCAAAAAAATTCAGAAGTTGGAATCATCGATTATACGGCACCTGTGCCGATAATTACATGATATTATCATGTACTAAATATATCCTGAATTTTTTGTTATTTTGAATAAACGACACCTCTGTGAAAGACCTTCTTGGCGTTCATTTAGAATGGATGAAGATAACAGAAGACTGGTATTCTTTTTAGCTAGGAATCTCAAGTCTTAAAGGCAATGATAGCCAGAGATTAACTGTGAAAATTATAAAATAAATTTGAAACAAGCATTTAACAAGGAATCTCATGATATCCTCATTTCATGGTTAATGAAGCAATGCGACAGACTATATGTGTAAAAGATATATTTCATTTAACATTATACGTGGATCGTTGATAACTGAATGTTAATTTGATTTAGTAATTTATGTGATTTGTCCCGAGCAGAGAAGAACATAGCTGCTTGTGCAATAAGCTTCCTTGGTTTACGTCATCTTGGCAACATTTTTTCATCGCCAAAAATATTCAGAAATTGGAATCATGGATTATACGGCACCTGTGCCGATAATTACATGATATTGTCATGTGAGAAATATATCCCACATTTCGTCGTCTTGTATCCTGAATTAAGTTGAATCAAATTCAGAGACAGATATTTATAATTTTATTTAAATTAATGAAGAAAGAATGTTGCTGCTTGATAATCTTATTTTATTGTAATTATACAGTAAATAAGATGCAATATATTTCTAAATTCTTTTCTTAAGTTATTTTCTTCCTTGAGTTTCCTTATCAAGATCGAAAGTGCAATGGTGAATGAATGAAGTGGGCTGTAAAAATATATTTAACAACGCTAATGGACACTTAGTAGTTGTTTTACCCCCACTTTTTTTCCCCTTTTGAATGGAATTTTCGTATACAGTGAACTTATTAATATGCTGCCCACACTTTTAAGATCTAGTTTACTTCAATACTTCAGGCATTTACTTCACTACTTGGGAATATACAGTTCAAAGAACGCAAGTTTTTATTTTAGACGCCGATACAATGACAAGCTTATAGTTTAAATATTTGTTCCAATCGGTAATACAACAGTTAAAAGCTGTGGGGAGTTTCTTATAACATTAATTATGCATTTGTTTTTTTTCCAAAGTCTTTTAATAAACAATGTGATCTATTTTCATAAATCGGCAAGAAAGAAAGAAAAACCATAAAATTTTCAAGAAACCGCAACAAATGTGAACTTGCAAAAAGTAGAAATTTTTTTTATCTGTGATAGAAATTGTGCCTGGAAGTTTTGACTTTGAAAAGTAGGTTTTAGAGTGAAATATACTGAACTATACGTTATAAATATACATATTGTCATATTATTTGTGAAGAATAATTCCATCTTTAATTGAACTAATGCTGAAGATTGCAAATATATGTTGTTGTTGTTGTTATTTATGACACTTGGATAAGCCAAGCTCACTATGCCTTGGCTATACGAATTTAGTTGAATAGGGAGTGTGTTTCGTTTTAATCAGAGCACCACGAAGGTGAAAATACATCTTTTCTCTTTTCTGATACATGGCATCCCCAGAGGACCCACTCCCTCACTTTTGACATTGATCTAAAGGGTGAGAAATTTTCTCCAGACAATTGTAGCCATGGTAACTGCTCAATGACCGACCACAGGACTTTCGATTTCACAGATTTAACGAGCACGTATGGCAAATATATAATGGCTGTAATCACTATTGATATTTTACATTAAAAGTTCAATTTTTTTTATAATACTAAAAACCAATAGAATTCTTGTCACTTTTGTTTTGCCATTCAATAAAGTGAGAATGTGTTTACAAATTAGTGTACCATTTGATTTTAAAATTTTGTCTCTGTCGACAGTAAAAATAACAGTCGTTACGAAAATAGGCCAACCACTTTCTTTGGTAATAGTCGGTATTTATGCACCATACCTAATTTATTTATAAATTGTGGTTTGAGGTGAAGTTTGAATTACTACAAAACCACTTGGTGAGATGAGAATCGAAATATCGAACTATTCGAATAAAGATTATAGTATTAATAATTCAATTTACGATTTCTGATATTATTTTTATGATCTTTATTAGTTCAGTTTTTTATGCGAAAAGTATTTATGCTGTCAAATCAGTTTGCAAGAGGAGAAACGAAAATATAAGTACAATTTTTCCCCCAAAAATTCAATACAACAAACTCCTCCGAACAGAAATTGGTATAAAAAAATCCAATAAAAGAATTTTTTCACGAAAACAAACATGACGTGATTCGGAGATAATGGGCCTTTTTCAGACAGTTTTCGGGTAAGAAACAATCAACAAGAAAAGAATTTGTCGTATTCAGTTTGGATAATAAAGTTGACAACTGGTATGCGCATCTGGAAAAATACGTCTTATTTTGTAGCGCGTGACATTTTGAAGAGTGCTAACCTTATCAAATAATATAAACTTATAAACCGGGTGTGTTTAAATCTTGTTTATCTAGTTTCTTTAAAACAGAGTTCATTCTAATTTTCACTTATTCTTCAAAATAATGTCTTTCTATTGACGGAGTTGGAGGTGTTTTTAGACATTCTTTTTGTAAAAAAAATAGCATTAAAATGTGTAAAGTTGGCTATTTTCTATATCCATTTCAAACTTTTAGGGTTATTTGATTCCATTTACTTGACTATCAGTTATTGGAAGAATGAAAAAATATTTAATTTCGATTTAAATTTTATTCTACGTACACCATATGTAATGCACATTTAGTATATAAAAGTACGTTTTAATTCTACCAAGTAATTCTTAATATTAGCTCCATTTTAAATTTTTTATGAGCGTATTGATATTTATTAAGATCCAGTTTCATATGTTTCGAATTAACAATTTTAAATTGTTTATAAACAAGTAGAATGTTGAGATATTAATAATTAATACTAGGCAAAACATCCTATGATGGGGAATTAATTGCTAGATAAACTCCCCTTGGATTTAAAACACGAAAAAGACCACAGATTTCGCAATAATTGGCTTCTTTAATTTTTAGTTGTTTTTGCTTATAACAGTCGATAAATCCAAGCTCGCTCTACCACAAATTTAAATTTTGCAGTAGGGTGCGATTTTCGCTTAACAAGAGCACCGCGAAGGTGAAAGTACGTATTTGCTTTCAGACTCTTCCGATAGATGGCACCACCAGAGCCACTTTTATCAATTTTGACGTAGAGCTGGAGGGGAAGGAAATTTTCTTCAGATCATTATACCCATGTTAGTTCCTCAACGACCGACCACAGGACTTCCTATTTGACAGATTTAATGAGCACTTATATTGCCTTACTTTGTGAATCTGACAGCATTGGGAATGGAACCCAACCCTTCCGCTAGGAAACCACTAGGCAACAACAGATTCTTTAAATTTTTTCATTACTTCTTTAGCCTCTTTTTAGATTTTCTTTTCTTTTGTGCGAGATAATCTATAAAAACGGTGAGCAAATAGAGCATTTTATGAAGTTTAGTGACCCTCAGATTATAGACTGTACGCTTTTAATTAAACTACATTGTTTAGCTAGTTTTACAAGTTCACACAAATACTACAAATAAACTGTGTAAGTTAGTGTATTTTATAAAGTGACTTGCATAAATTTAAATTATATTCTCCTTTTTCCGTTATGTTTCAAATTCAAATACTTCATAAAAAACTTTCACAAATATATACTTGCCTCTTAAAATAATTCTAAAATCAAAATTGGTGGTATTTATGAATCGAATAGGGAAAAGGCGGAAATGTTACATGAACTAGTCTATTTTGAGTAAATTATTTTTTTTGTGTTTCTGGGTTTCCAAGAAATTCTTAAAGGAAATAAACATTTATATATAGTTTTCATACAAGAATTTTTTACTATGAGTTTTTTTAATGTAATTTTTGATTATCATTAATATGTATAATACATCCGTTTTCACAATTCTCTAATCTTCTCATCAAATTCGTATATCATGGTGACCTGATTTCTCATCGTTTTCTTCAACTTCATCAACAAGCTAGACTCTAGTCTCAAGAGTTTCTACTGACTAGATTCTAAACTCTAGAGATGTTTCGATAATGACATTAGTAAAAATGAGACTAGCTAAGTAAATTTTAAAAGTAGCTAATTCTGAACTAGTTTTCAGTATTTAATTAACAAAAAAGAACAATACAATATGTATGGAAAAAAGAACTAATATTTAATGGAGACAAAATAAGTAAACATAAATTTACTATGAGATCTGTTTTAAGATGTAAGGGTGGAAAAAACGTGATTCATCATGGAATGCACAAAAACTAAAAGAATCTTTTACCAAAATAAAAATGAAACCTGTTATTTTCAATTGCTTAGATGTCCTTATCATTTCTAGAAAACACGTGAAGAATAATATGACATAAAGAAAATACATATAAAAGTGATGATGGCAAAAATCTTTATTTATCACCTAAAATAATCCTCGAATAAAATTCTTTGCTTGAAAACTTTTGAAAAGGAGTTATAGGACGATACGTATAGTAACAAAATGTTTTTATTATATGTACAAATGTACTATACAATAAAAATCTTTTGAACGATAATAAAGTACTATTAATTTGCATTTTTTACATTCAAATACTATCGGGAGAATGAAAAGTTCAAATATATATCTCTTCTCTATCCTATATACCTTAGTTGCTGCTAACAAAGCCTTTTTTGGCCGAAGATATGTATTGAAAATTAATTTTTATCACGAAAAAAAAAATTATTTTCCAAGCTATAAAATCTCAAACAAATCTCAGCTTTAAATGATAACTATTTAAAAAAGCATTTAATATTTATATTTTAAAAAAGTTTAAATAATAAAATTTATTAATTTTGTTAAATTTTAAATTTTTTATTTAAAACACTTCTTGAAGAGAAATATCGGTGATGGTAAGTTATTTGAAAAAATAACGATAATAAAAACTATTTCACTAAAATGAAAACTGTGATTTCACATCACCCGCCGGCAGTTTTATTCCCAGTAAAATTCAAGAAGAAGCGAAAAAAGATAACAATGCGATAAGACAAAGCAAATGAATGCTGAAAAAGTTTTTAGCTTCATGATAAAAATCCTATCTGATAAAAGTTTTGAAACTTAAGAAACTTTCGAAAGAGAATAAAAAGGAAAAAAAAAATGTATCAACATTAAAAGCTTATGGTATGGGAGGGATTATGTTTCTTTCTGTCAAAGAAAGGGTTATGGTTAAATATATAAAATAAATCGGTTAATATTATTAGATTAGGCAATTTAATTACAACTCTTACTGTAAAGATTTTTTTAAAAGAAATATTCAACTATATTTTTCTTTTCCTAATATATGAAGTAATTAAATGAGATCTATATTAAAAGGATGACACTGTAAAAGTGTTTAACCGAGGAAAGAATATTTGACTAGTATCTGTCAGATAAAATTATGTTCACAATGATGGCAACGTGTGAGTGGTTACGTTACGCGTTCTTAACCTCCAGATAAAAAAAAAAAGATTTTTTATACATAAACATGCAAAAAATTCCATTTGTAATAATAAATAGCAACTTAGCTTCTGAACTTTAATTTATAACAATGAAAGTAGTTTAATGAATAAATTCTTAATTAAAAAGAAAATTTTTCATAATCGCATAAATCTAATAGATTTCAGGAAGTATTGATATGACCTGAAGTGTGATGTACCGGAAGTGTTTGTTTGATTATGGAAGGGAAAGGTGGGTGGTGGTAGCCCACAGAGCAATTATAGTACGAATTATACGTTCATAACATTCAGAAAATATAAAAAAATCATGAGCTATGAGATTTCCGGATTAATCTTGCTTTACAAGTTATCGATAATTAAACAATGACTTTCATTAAGTATAAAATTATTAATAAACATCATCTTGATTGAATAAAAATGAGATTTTCTAATCTGAACAAAAGAGAAAACAACATTATAAAATAATAATTTTTTTGTAAAACAAAAGAAAATCTATTGTAGTTTTCGCATTAATTTTTCCAGTTTTAACTATAAATAGTTTTGTTCACACACATCTATTCACGAGTAAAACTATTCTGGTTTTAACTACCTTCAAATGAGAACTGGGCTTAAACTAGTTTAATTCCAAAAGCTGTAAGGGGAAAGTCCAATTATCTTTCAAAACTGCTTTTTATGAGTTGGAATAAAAAATGCAGAATTTGTAATAAAAAATACAATGAAAGAAAGTTTTCTTTTAGTATTCTAGTAAATAGAATTTTATCTTTTTTATGACATGACGCATTTCAATAGTCAATTTTAAATGTAGTAGCAGAGGAAACGTAAGTTTTTTCATTAGCTATAACGGAAAAAAATTTGGCATTTAAACAACTTCTGGGCTTTAAATGGTTTTCCGTTGTGTAAATAAAGCAATAGTTTTTTCTCGCACACCAATGAATTTTTTAAGCACAGATTAAGCTAACGGATTTCAAAATGATATTTTGGAGCGTATTTCTTTTTCTTCTTGTTTATAAAATTTCTCAGTAATTTTAAAATAATGTAAAAATTCTTATAAATTATGAAAAAATAAGAATAAGGAAAACATAAATGATTCTATTCCTTAAGAATGTGTCATCCATAAACATTGGAAACATAAGCTCGTAAATACATAAGAAAATGCCTATTTAAATCTATTTTTCGTAACTGGCATTGTTTAAAAATTGTTTTTTTCCCTTCAACATATCAAGAAAAATTACAAAACCTTATGCACCACAAAAAGAAATAACTTAATACTTTGAAAATATATTCAAAATATATTTTTACTTCTGACACCAAAATATATGTTTATATATATATATATATATATATATATATATATATATATATATATATATATATATATATATATATATATATATATATATATATATATATATTAAAAAATGTTATCAGTAAACGCATATTTTTTCTTTCCGAATAGCACGTGATTAAAACACTGTGATATTTGGAAAATATAAAATACTTTTTATAAGCAACCAATGCTAAAAAGCGAAATGTGAACTCTTTCAAAAATTTAAAATTTAGAATCCATAGTTCAAATATAACCTAAATTTACAGTTATGTATAATTTATTTTTAATTTTTTTATTTAAGGGACAATGGCATAAGTTCTTTAATTTTGAAGAAGTTTTCTTCATTTGATTTATTGTCCAAATATGTGGACGAGTGTTCATAATTTTGCCTTTGTCAAATGATAAGATTGATTTAAAGGAAATATAACTTATGTAATGTAACACTATAATTGATATATCAATTAAAAACTTGTATAAGCTTTTGGATATCTACTGTGGATTGCCTTCAGATAAAAGATCCATAAGGGAAAATTCAGAGCATTTGAAAATCAGAAACGCCAGATAAGTTGTGAATTTCCGTTATTCGATTGTTACTGAGAGTGAACTTGGTCACTTCTGTTGTTGTTGTGTCCTCTTTAAAGATCTGACATTCGTCAGATCAACTCCAATGAATTGTAAGCATTCAGAAATTCGATGACTAGAACGGGATCTGAGGATAAATCTTCCCGGAAAAAACCGACGCACTCCAGAATATATTTCAGTGAGGCTGGGTGGTCACAAAATGTTTTACAAGTAGGATAGTTTTTTATACCACGTTCAAACGATAAACATTTTAGATGTCCACTTGAGAATCTAGCTAAGGCAGTCTGAGATTTTTGGTCACATTTTATTTCCCGAAGAGTTTCAGGAGGTGTTCCATAGTAACATTGGTGCGTGGGTGAAATTTGCCAGATTGAATGTAGTCTAGATTTTTCACTAGAGTAAAGTTCCTGATACTTAAATGATGAACCAGCGACCGTCTCTTCCTGACTGCCTTCTTTGGCCAGTCTATCTGCGGTCTCATTGCCACTAATATTTACATGGGATAGAATCCATTGGAGATGTACATCATGGTCTTGGGAGATCGTTTTCAATTTGACTGTTCTACACATGGTGCCTTCTATTCAGAGATAACTATTTCAAAATTCTACTACTAGACCATAGTGAGTCGTATGGAATAATAATATCAAACATTATTTTACAATCAGAGAATGAGTTTCCCTAGGATCCTTTCCACTCAAAGTAAGGTCATAGTATCGTTGGTTCTAAAAAATGCTGTAAAGTTTCCGAAATTTATGTTAATCTTTTAATATTTCTTTTTAGTATAAAAATATATTGGAGGAAAGGATCCAGGTTTTAATACATCTAATGTTAAAAAATTAATAAAATTTGTGTTTTTGATTTCTGTGTCTGTCACGCTGGATGTTTGGGAGTTCTTCGGATTTTCCATTATCAAGGGAATATTCTCCGAAAAGGCAAGATAAAAAATTCAATTCCTCAATACCTTACTAAAACCTTCTTTGCTAAATGCTTTGTGTGCTTTAGACATTGCTTGGAGGGGAGCATGACAGATGGAAACATTTTGCAAGGCTTATTTAAATATCCAAGGCTTCCGGAAAAACTTTTCATTTGTAATGGGCCATATTCACATGTCACAAGGGAGAAACCCTGAAACTCCCAAGTATTCATCCAATAGAAATATAACCAGAAAACAGAAACGCAATATCTAAACACACTCTTATTATTCTACAACAACTGGCATCAAACCTGAAACTTTTTACTTGAAGACCACTGCTTCATCACAAGGTCATGTCAAGGCCAGACTACCAACTTGACTGTTTCTAAACATGCAAAACGGACTCACCGTACCACAGTGGCATGATGACGCTCCTCGAAATGGAACATCCTCAGTTTGATCCCCATCACTAATGAAGAATGGGACATGGATATTATATATTTGATATCTGAATGCATATCGATATGAATAATTTCGGCAAATCTTTCTGGGTAACCACATTTACGTATGTCGACACTCACTTTTTGTACACGACGTTTAATTGAATGCAGACCTACTGCATAAAAAATGGAACTTGGGACCAGTGCAAACAGTCCCCTCTGAATGTGGGAACTGCGCCTGTTAAATCTTAAACTGAATGATAAACCATTTAAAATTCAGCTTCCAGTTCAGTGCAATGAGCCATACATGTTAATATATTTTACAACAAGGGACACACTTTAATTTAGTAAAGAATTGTACTCTTTGAAGTGGAAGTCACGAGTTCTATTCCAACCATTGTTGAAAAGCCGGACATGGATGTTGTGCTTATTTGTGGTCAACTGGGGAGGAGTGATTGGGAGCTTTAAGGGTTTCCACTCTTGAACTATATGAATAGGGCAATTATCGCCATAGAGGGAACCTGGGAAAATTCCGAGGAGGTCCTCGACCCATGTCTTTGCAGAAAGCAAAAATATCTCCCGTTGTTCAACAATAGTTATGACCAAACTTGGACAGATCCAAAGTGTTTTAGAAGATTATCTCAAGCAAGTGCTTTTAAATATTCTGGATATGTTTCGTTGTTTTGATTAAAATAGTTTTCATGTTATATTTATCTACTATGAAGTACCAAATTTACATTCTAGTAGAACAAAGCAAAGAAATCAGAACAATGACTTTTTGTTCTAAATTGTAACCTGCTTCAAGCCGCCTATTATTATACCATCAACTACGTTAACTTGATAATTATACCGTCAACTTCGTTCCGAATACCTTTTTGTTATTTACAATATCTAATCATTTGATTTGGCTTGTTTTTTCCTTTACAGTCATTTATTTATTTATTTTATTACTTTTTTGTTCTCGGCAACTAATCAGACCGGAATCCGTAGTTTAAAATAGATTCGAATAAGCATTTACACCTCGAAGAATAATTCCAATTCACGGAAATTGAGTTCTGATATAACGTACATTAATTAATATAATTCTTACTGTAGATATATGCAATATTTTAAAGGATTTATTTCACATGTTCACCTCTTGTTCTTTTTGCAGTACGAATACATTATTTTGTTGATTACGAGCAACCGAATATAGTAATTTTTTGGACGATAAAATAATGTGTATATACAGTATATTTGTATAACATTTACTATAAAAAATGTTTAACGTTTTGCTATGTTAATGGTAAAACAGAGCATCTCTCCTATAAATCATACTATGTATAATACTAAATGCACTTCTGTAAAATTTCAAAAGGGTAAATAATTTTTTAATATTAATCTATTTTGATGTACTTCGGCCAAGTATTTGAAAAAAAAAAAGCTCGCCATTTGTTGAAAAATATAAAATCAAAATTCACAAAATGTATCTAAATAGAAATAACAATCGTTAAATTATTTAAAAAACATAAGAAAGAAAAAGAACTATTACAATAATTGATTACGGAATGCTTTTACCATTACAAAACCACCCCAAAGCACTCTTCAGTAAATTGAAAAAAGAAGACACAATAGAAAAAAAGAAACAACCGAATAAAAGATGAAAATATTTTTTTTTTCATATTTTTACTACAACAAAATCATCAGACAAGTTTGAAAAACTTTTGAAAAGAGGAGACATGAAAAAATAGAGAAAAGTGAATAAAAGATATTGAAGGAATACGATATGATTATGTTTTCCGTTTCCTCAAAAAAAAAATAAATAAATAAAAAAAAATAAAACTGGATAAAATAAAACATGGCGCATAGAGCTGGATAATGTTATCTGAATTTAAATCTTCTTTTTCTGCAAATGTAGAACCCAATCACTTTTTCAAGATTCCTTCTCATAAATATAGTTGGAAAAAGCGTGTGAGATTTAGCAATCATTTCCAATACAACATTAAATCCCGCAAGCATTTTTCTCTTATGCTATGGCAATGTATTTAAATATATATTTAATCTAAAAAATATGTATATGTAAGTAATGGTATGGGAAGATTTAGTATTAAATATGCATCGAGACATTTGCGTTAAATTTCTTTCAAGAACTTGGATTTCGGAGGGTTATTGTATAGAAATGCATTTATTTTCAAGCAGCTACCATATTTATAAATACATTTTCTCAATATTTTATACGCCATTTGCTTTATACTCCAGGTTATTAAGATGCACTTGTCGACTGTATGTTTCTTTCTTCTTAAACCACTAACAAACCCTATTGATAATGACCATTAAAATTATTGCAGCAAGATGATTCCTTATACCTTCCGCTGTGAAGACGCTTCATCTGGTTCTTTTTTACTCAAAAGAAATGAAATACTACTCATATGAAATTAACCCGGCGAAAAATGTTGTGATATGCAAGTGATCAGTTTTCTATGGTGTCAGTACAACGTCCTATTTATGAAAAATAGGTGGTGGTAGCAACAGATACAATATATTTAAATATAGAAATTTCACAGCAGGTTTCTCATACGCAGTTTAGAGCTCGTGGATTTGAATTCTGTGTTAAACATGGGTGTTCTTAGTGGTTTAGAATTAATTTTAAACTATAGGTCCCGGTCTAATTAGCTCTCGTGAAGCAAAAAGTGTTCGGTGATTGAAAAAAAATCAAACAAACAAAACTATACGCAATTCACTTTTGAAAGTTGTTACTTGGTGAAAAAAAAAGGGTGTGATGGCTCGTGTGATAAGGAGAAATGTTTACCAGTACGTTTCTGACTTTGATAGAGAAGTCGAATTATATGTTAACGGGATTGTGGTTTATCGTATTGTAGTATTCTACTCACGTCGGATGAAGCCCAATCTGGAGAATATGAAATTAACGTTTCCAAACGATCATAGGAAATTCCGCACTGGATCTCAATAGCCAACAGTCAGAAAAGACAGACATGTTATCCTCAAGGTCTTAATGTGTCGTACAGTAATATCAAAAATCTTGAACAAAAAATGGTGTCATTGGCAAAAAAAAAAAAAAAAATAAAAAAAAAAATACGAGAACGAATAATTTGTCAATGTATTCACCAGGGGGAGTTGTCAATTCAGCGACTATGGCTTGAGCTACACTTGTAGTTGAATCAGTTAGAAGAGCCTTCCATTGTGTAATAATGATGAATTTCGAATAGGAATGGCATTAAACTGTGTTTTATGATGAATTATGGTTCTGTTTATAGCATTATGACGGCCATATCTATTTGGCGGTATTATACACATTAGTAGCATGCATTCGAAATCGTCATACCCACCCATCTCTTGGAGCGTTGATATAGGATGTGATTAGATACACATATCTCTCACACCTTGTTAGTCTGACAGTCAAACACAATATATTTCCTCACAATCTACTTCACTGTTAGTCGCATAAGGGATTATTTTGAAAGAATTACGTAAAACACTATATAATGATATTAAAAATAAATATTTCCATTTGAAGACATGCTGACAGGCAAGTTTGACTCATTCCCCCGAGTCATCCGTAGTACCAAGCAGATTGTCCTGGAAGATCTCTTGCTATTGGTTGCGATAGATTTGTTCAGACTACACTTTCCCAATTCTTCAGTGGCCACATGAAAGGACTTACTTTCGAGAGAGTTCTCAAAATATATCCAAATTGTCCTGAATGACAAAATGAACCGACATCACCGACACATATTCTTGAGTGCCCGCGGTTGTTTCTTGAGGACTAATACAAGACTCCTACGCTTGTTTTTGATTTTCTGAAAGTGAGTGGACTCATAAACTTTGTCTAGTATACTCCTAGACATGGAGATTAGTAACAATAGTAACAATGAAAAACTACGGGGGAGTCGCAAAAGTCTTATAACTATCGCGACTCCCGCGAACCATTTAACCACGTAATCCGTTTTAGCTAGAATAAAAATCAAATAGAGGTTTAAATTAAGATATAAACAACTTTTTTTTAACTTTATATTGTTCAGTATGGCACAGGAAAGATAAATAAATAAGTTATAAGGTTAATCCTAGTTGTACTTACGGGGAACAGTTGAAATTGTTCTGTTTTTGTCCCTGTTCTCTAGTCGGTGGCCACCTGCTCTGTCCCCTATTGTAAATTTCGCAGATGTCTTGCAAATTTTCTGGAAGAATAAAAGAGAAAGCATTGTTTATATCACGCAGACACTAAAATTTAATAAATTTTTTTATCAATTAAAGCCAACGCAATAGGCCTCTATCATAAGTAAATGACAAAAACGTATAAGTTTTCGCCCTTTTCTTTATTATTTATTCAGAGTCCAAGCAGCCGAACTGGCAAATAAATGGTTTTGTGTTCTGGTTCTCAGCTGAACAGTTCGTGAATTCGAATTCCATGGTACAATTATAATTAGCCCTAGCATGAAAGAAATGTCAGCAGAGCGATTGACAAAACAAAGCAAACACAAAAGTAGTAGTAATGAGTAAATCAATTTAATAAATAGCCATTTTTACTTTATAATATTATAAATATATCTGCATCAACTTGGAAATACTGCAATAGTGAATACTGCTCATTGAATATTGCATTTTGAAGAAAATGAGAACAAGTCAAGTATTGAACTCTACATTTTGACATGAGGGATTCGACTTCTTCTAGCAGGTTACCTCTATTTCCAACAATTTGTTTCAACTTCATAGCTGACTCACAATATAATCCATAAATTTAGTCCTCATTTTTCAACCATTAATTCACTTTTTGATTTAAAATCATTTATTTAATACAATAAGAATTTTTTTACTTAACTTATAATCCTTTAAAATGATTGAAATCTTCTGATCCGAGCTGATGTTATGCAACATTTAATGTGGATGAGTTTATAAGTAAAATGAAACGTTTCTTTAAAATAATTTAGGCTGAATTTGCTTACACATTAATTTTGCTCTACAACAATAAATTCATTAGGAATAAGAGCCATGATCAGATAGTATTTAAGGACATATTTTTAAATTGTTTAAATTAAGTTTTTATCTATTCAGTTGGAATTCATATTATACACATGGATTTGGTAAACGCATATTTCAATATATACCAATGAGAAAAGAAAACTTACGAAATGTTTACTTATAGATAGCAACCTTTTACTAATATAAACTCTAATAAATATAAATAAAATGGGTTCTTTGGTTATTCTTAATTATTTTTATAAGCCTATAATAAAAAGCTTTTTGTTTAATGAAATATGTGCAGTGGTGGAAATAATCTACCAATGTTTGTACATATACATTTGGTAATGAAAATATATTACCTAACCTAGTAAACTGGGGAATATAATAGCATGGTAAAAATGACTTTCATGTTCATGTTCAGAAGAAAGCGAATTCTATATTTGACCCACTCAAACATGATCACGATGAGAAAACCTATGCACGTTAAGAGAGAGTTTCGTAAAGTTCAGTGTTCCTCCATTTTGTTTTGGTGTAAACAAGATGGTTCTGACTCTGGTGTTGCCACTATCATTTGGTTGTAATTTACAATAACAAGATAATTCAATATATATTTCGATACACTTAGAAATTCGGACCAAAGAATTAAGAAACCGAAAATGCATATTAGTTTAATTATTTCTTTTTAATTGTTATTGCCGTTAAATTAAATAGAAAGAAACAAAAATATCAAGGTAGTTATTAAAATAATGGAAAAAACTGTCAATTAAAGCGACACTTGAATATAATGGTGGTTATTAAAATAATGGAACATCTCTGAGTAAAAATAACATTTTTGAATGCGCTTCGTAAAAATTAAAACATAATTGTAGGGATTATTTTATAAATATATATTCTGGTAGCATGTGTGTTGAAGAAGTCTAATTGAAGCTCCTTAATTATTATGGTTTTCCAAGCGTAAAATGATGTATCACACAGATTTCCAGAGACCAAATTGTAGGATCCCATTTAGCAGGAGCAAATGAAACCGAAACATCCACACAAATTGTGAAGCTTTTTAATTATTAGAATTTTCCAAGCGTATCGTACGAAAATATCGTATCACACAGATTTTCAGAGGCCAAATTGTAGGACCCCATCTAGCAGGAACAAATGATACTGAAACATCTCAACTAATTGAGAAACATCTTAATTATTAGAGTTTTCCAAGCGTATCGTACCAAAATATCGTATCACACAGATTTTCAGAGCCCAAATTGTAGGACCCCATCTAGCATAGCAAATGAGACTGAAACACCTCAACTAATTGAGAAGCTCCTTAATTATTAGAGTTTTAAAAGTGTAAAATGTATCACACAGATTTTCAGCGGCCATATTGTAGGACCCCATCTAGCAGGAGCAGATGAGACCGAACATCCCAACTTTTAGGTGTTTCTAAAAACACAGTGCCTAAAGTCAGGACAGAATATACACAGCGCGGAAAGATATGTTCGGCAAAGCAAATTAGTGGACTGAAATACAAATTCAGTCAAAGAATCCAACGGCATTAAAACTGGTTGTAAGGACTAAAAAACAAACAGTTGCGACAAAAGTGACAGCAAAGCTGAAAACGCATCTGGATTATCCTGTGTCATTAATTACAAACAGAAGGTATCATAAAAATATTTTTTCTACAGAGCATCAATTTGCAAGCCACTTGATTTAAATGTTAATGCCAAACGTCATCTACAGTGATTTTATACTCCCAAAATATGGTCAATTGATAAGCAAAATAAAGTAATATGCTCTGATGAATCATCTTCCACAACTTCCTCTACAACAAAAGGGGTGCACATTTGGAGAACACCTGTCCATACTTGTGACCATAATCCTTGCAAATCTGAAGCATGCAGTTAGTTCTGTCATGATATGGGAAGCTGTGTCCTGGTTTTTTGCTATACTAATCGTAACTCTGAGAGGAAAGATCATTGGGAAGAATTATATCGATATTTTATCGGGCCAAGTCCATCCTATAATGTAAATTTTGTTTTCTTCAAAATATGCAATTTTTATACACATTTATGCAGATGTCTATGCGCGTAGCGGGATTTGTCCAATTATAGTCTGATGAACACCAGAAGAACGAAATTAATGATTTACTTTGGTCCTGCAATATAATTAAATCATTATGGTCTACTTTAGAGGGTTCAATACAGAATTGATTTCCTCCACTGGAAAATCCCAAGAATTTTCACAATATCCCTATCAAGAATGGTACAATATTTTTCTAAACACTATCCAGCACTTGTATGACTCGAAGTTTCGGCAAATCAAAGCTGTATTATATGCCAAAGACATCCAACACCATACTAATAAAGTATTCTTTATAAATCTAATATATTTTCCTTATTTTGATAACCACCTGCATTATATTACTAAAAAATGAAGAAACGATATTAGAATTTATATAAAAAATGCATGATGTATAAAAATTGTAGGAAAAGTGCATGCTAAATTTAGAAAAACTGCATATTTATTTAGGATTTATAGGAAGAAAATGGCAACCTTTTTTAATTTCACACAAATAATCTTTAACGTTACTAATTACTATAAGTTAAAACTCATGAAACGTTCGAAACTAGCTGTGTTTGAATTTTGTGCAAACATGTGGTAAAGAAAGTTTTCGGACGTTGTTGTAAATGCATACATTTTATTGCCTTAAATCTAAAGATAATATTTTTTGAATCATATAAATTTAAATTGTTCAGTTTTAATAACTTATTTAAATATTGATGTTTATATTGATTTTGTGAAAAATGTTTGGAGAAATTAGAAGAAATGAAATATGGAGAATCCGATGTAACCACGAATTTAATTGAAATACAGAGAGCCCAACATAGTCAAAATTATCAAGGAATCCCAAATAAGGTGGCTAGGGCATATCTATCGGTATGACGATAAAAACCCAGCTAGAAAAGTATTTTTCCAAACACCAGAGGGAAAGAGAAGGAGAGGAAGACCAAGAACCAGATGGATAGATAGAGTAGAGAGATGGTTATTGGACTTAGGAGTAAACCGTTGGAGAAATTTGGCGTCTAGTAGATCTAGATAGAAGAAGCTGACAGAGACAACCTTGGTTGGCAACCGGCTGTAAAACTTATGAAGAAGAAGTTTATATAAATTATTGAAACGTTCCTAAAGTAAAAATAATAAAAGAGAAACACGTAGAGGACAGTCTAATAGTTAATCAGGTTTTTAAGCCCTTTTAATATCCGTATTCCTTCGTGTGTCTTCTGGTAGAACCATGCTCGAATAATGAGCTGTGTTTACGTATTGAAAGATTTATTATATTATTAATTATTAGAGTTTGGGAAAATTCCCCGGCTCACACCTCCCTTGATATGTGGGGGCAGAAAGCAGAGAAAGAAAAAGATAAGCTTGAACCAGAGTCCATTTCGAAAACAACATAAAATTCAGCTGTGTTACCACTTTCAAAATAGGTTCTTATGTGAATTTTTCTAGATATAAATTTAGATGTATCTTGCCTGATATATTTATTTGTAAGCATTATAGTTTGTGTACATAAGCATAAACAGTGTGAGAACGAAGGTGATACAGCAAGTAGAATATATTTTTGTTGGTTAATTTTGTTTATGAATTCCAAATTTTAGGAACAAATATTGTATTATTAGAAAGCGATTGTTAGACTTTCGACTATAACATGTTAACATCAAGTTGTAATAATACTTAAAAACTAATGAGTATGGCAGTATTTAATATATCATGTTAAGAGATATGTATATGTAATTGAGCAGTGAGAATGTGTGAAGGAGGCCTCTATGAAGGAGCTAGCTAAAAGATGTCTGTATAATAATTCTAGTTGTAAATAAATCCTTAAATATTAGTAAACTTAAGAACTTCTTCCTTCTCCACCTAAGGTACTCGTCATCTGATAAACAAAAATAAAATAGCTAATAAACATAATTCTGCCACAATTTTTAAATTTAAAAAGCAATCTTCAATTTTTTTAATGTTCAATTATATTTAAGTGGTTTTAAAATAATCCAACAAGTTTTATAATGTATATAAAATACAAAGATAAAAGCTTCCAAACTACAATTTTACATAAGCATTTAGGCATAATTTGTATATCTTTTAAGCGCACAAACTAACTGATTTCATCTTTTAAAAACACGACGAAGAAAGGTATCTATTTCCTTATGTAAATGAAATATAATTACCTTAAAAATGTCTTTACAAAAGAAAGATTTCATTAGACAATTCAAAGAATACGGTGGATATCATTTTTGGTACTGGACAAATTGCAAGGCAACTGTGCAAGTAACATGAAATCTCAATGAAATCAATAACTTTTAAAGGTAATCATTTCTGTAATTTCCGTGAATTATACCAATTAGCGGAAAAGTACATTAAGATTGAAAATCAGAATCAAGACCTTTTGTATCTGTAGCTACATTTACGATACAGAGAATAAAAAAAGCAATCAATTTAAAAAGGTTAGATTGCCTTAAAGTGATCAAATCTATTCAAAGCAAATTACAGGCATTTTTAAATTAAATGGCTTAAAAATGTTCTTATGATAAATTCTTTATTCTCAGAGCATTTGTTACATTCAATGATTCCCCAAGACATATCAGTACTTTCGAGGAAAGATATACAAATTTAATGTATAATCGAATGACTTTTTTATATTCTATTGGAGATCGATAAGTATCTAGTAATGATGTCGATCTTCTCGATAAAGGAACCGAGCTTATCTAAAATTAAAGAAACATCATCCTCGAAGATCGAAAACTTTTTTTTCCTTCTCTTTTTTAGAAGGAGACGCTCTCAGGGAAAGAGAAGGATGAGAATTAATCTCCCTTATGAAACTTTTCGCAAATAAAAACAAAACAAAAGAGTTATTCTCAAGAAATTTACTCCAATCAGTTGATTAAGGAAGTACATTTTTTAAAATGCATTTAAGATGCTATTTTCAATTAAGAGACAATCAAACGTGTTTTTTTTACTTACTTCAACTTACATTTTTTGTAATGTTATGCAAGAAATATTTAGCTTCTTTACAAATGTTTTCATGAAATGCGTTATTACTCAGTAGTGATTTTCAGAAGTGACAGCAAAAAATCTCATATTTTTGTTTCTTCTCATTGTAATTTGAATACTTCAGTTTCGTTTTAATATAAAGTTATTTTCTTTGTTTTGATACATTTGCATTGTATATAATGCAAACAATTAAACACACCCAACTGCCTTTTAATTTGGATTTACGGTTAACTAATGAAATTGATACCAGAAATTTACTAGAAAAAGACGTAAAACACTAAAAACTCCTTGTGATAAATTCTTTATGAATTTATCACAAGGTATTGTGAAGTTGATGACATGAAGTTTTTGATGACGTTAAGTCTAGAAGTTTGAGGTTTTCATACAATGCTAATGGAAAGACATTATTTACCTTAAGAATACTTAAAATGTGACAAACGTTTATCTCTGGATTTCGGTTGGATCAGTATCGAGCTTTGTATTGAAAAGCCCTACCTTTCTATGCCAGACTATAAATCATATTGCCAACACTACAAAATACACTTTAAGTATAATATTCTTGGTGGTTAAAAATACATACCATATTCATTCATTTTTTATTGAGTAAATATCTTCAATATCAGGTTCCACAGATGAGTTATTCTACCATTACATCTTCCACAACTCTCTCTTCTTATATACACTGCAGGCCACCCAAACTGCAGCGCCAAGAAAGATAAGAGCTATCACAACTCAATTTATTTTGTAGATAATATAACCAAGTATCAAATGATTAAATTTATAGACTTCTGTAAAGTGTGGTTCCTGCCAAAATCAGTACCCAGAATAGCCGCTATTTTTGGAAATCACCGCTGCCACACTCCTCGACATTCATTCAAAGAGACTTTGAATGTATTCTTGGGGTACAACAGACCAAACAGCTTCCTCACGTTACCAAAGTTGATTTGGTTTGGCAGCTGAGGATGTAATATGGGTCAATCACTGAGCAACCATGGAGCGGCGTAAGATCCGGAGAACAAGCCGTCCAGAGAAGCAATTCAATCTGGCGAGTGACGTAAAGCCCTTTGACAATGACTGCCACGCTTCCTCGCGCATTCTCCTGTTGAAATATGGCTTTGGCAAGCCCTGAAGGAAGAAAGGACAACTGCCTTCAACACCTCGGAGATATAGCACTGGCTGTTTAAAGTATCGGCAACGCGTACTAAAGGAGTGGAGTGCCAAATACATCCCCATGATATGGGGCTGTATTGGCCCGGTGAGGAACCAGTGTGACGGTGCGTAACGCAGCTGTTCAGCATCTTCTCTCCATGGTGTCTCCAGATTCGAATGCGACCATCGTGGTTTTGTAGACAGAAGAGGGAGGGTCCTGATTAGTAAAGAGAATTTAATTCCATTCTACAGTCCACATATTTCTTTTATCGCACTATTGGCGGCGGAAACATCTGTGGTACTGTGTCACGTGTAGACGAAGCAATAGGCATCTTGCGGATAAACCAGTCTGCTGTAAACGGTGGCGACTGGCATGCGCATACACTGGATGATGCGTTACAGACTGAATGTGCTGTATTATGGTTCGTGATGTAGCTGAGCGATCCGTCACTGTCATAAGTACAATTTGCCTGTTATCGCGTGATGTGGTTCACTAAAGTGGATGTGATCGAACACGTCGTTCCATCATGTCCATCTGCAATCAACGATCACATATTCGCATTAGAGTTGTTTGGTTTCATTCAATACGACTAACAATTTCCTTGAAATATAATCCACAATTTTGGTAGGCCACTATCCTTCCTTTGACGAACTTGAATACTTAATAAAATGATCGCTGTTTTCCACGAAGCATAGTTGATCGTTTTTTTTTAAACACACACACACACAATTGCCGAACTTGTAATCGTTGAAATTTCCAAGCCTAAAAAAAGCTTTGAAGTGGCGTCACAGGCCTGAGATGAACGTACACACATATCGATCTTTTGTAGAAAATGGAGTGCTTTTAATGGAAGAATTGTTTTTCGGCCTAGGAAAAATAATAACCTATAGACATTGCTGATTATGTTCAGAGTAATCAGCTATCGATAAACGAAACCAAGCAACTGTGATGCAGATCTGTAACTGCCAGATGAATGCGTAACGGTGGACTGCCGGAAACGACCTTACCCACCACTTTGCGGCACAGCAGATGAGTAGAAGCATAGTGTACATATGGTAGTAATAGATTTCTCAGACGCTACACGAACCACACCAAAGCAGATTCAATCTGTTACGCATCATTTATACCATTCTTTGTCGTTTGTGATTGAATTGAATGTCCTGATGTTCATAGTTTCCTTTAACTTTTACTCAAAACCCCAGGCGTTTCTACCCGCCAATGTCGCGATGAGCGAACGGACAATGGCATAGAATGACATTGTTTATACAAACGAATTCTGATTGCGCCTGCAGTATCATAATAGATCGATTAAGGTCTGGTGACACTGTTGAACTGCAGCATTATACGTCAACATACTAGTTCTGTACCCGATATTATAGTTTACGCTATTCTTGGATTTGACTCCGCCATTCTTCTAGTATATATTTTCAGTAACATCTCAAATCACATCTGAAGTGTAGGAGCCCATTACTCTTGCATACTTTCAGCGTTTGTTATCACTCATGTTTTAACAAAATATTTTACGACCTTACATGGCACCTAGTGCTTTAAGATTCTTCTTTACTCATCAAATTGAATAATTGATTAATTGCGCTGCTTTTTTACCCAACCCCTCTCAACCGGAGACATGAAATCTATGGTTGTACTACAACTGGTTCCGGATACACCTCCCACTGCTACACCTGATCAACTTTGACAATAATTGGAAACCACATCATGGACTGCTATTCACCAATATATATATATATATATATATATATATATATATATATATATATATATATATATATATATATATATATATATATACTTTGAAAGGCCACCTTTCGTAATGTATAAAGATATATAAAAACTTTTAGGAGTAAATCAAAAATTACTGGCTGAAGGAAGTGTTAATCAAAGGTACCTCTTATATCCTGGATATATCGCTCATGAATTTGAGCCGCGGAAGTATATTTGTTGAAAAAAATTGCACATTTTTTATCCCTATATAGCTAAAATAGATAATTTATATAAGCACGCCAATTATTTTTATTATCTAGCATTCCATCCTTGCTCTATTTTTTAGAAGTGGATTTCAACTTGAATCTTGACTTCATAATTTTTAGTCGATGCAAAATACAAGATGTATGCTGTTGTTGAGTTAATCTGCTGATCAAATTATAAGATTCACGATTCCACTGCTCTCATGGAATCATGTACATCTATGTAGATCTTTAAAAATCATGTAGGAACTGTGTGTGTGAGGAGGAACTCACCACGGAATATATTTTTAACTGCCCGACCACATCAAAAGAAGTTTAGAGGTTATTGACGTTCTCCTTTTTAGGAAAATCTCTATAATGACAAAATTGTACACAAAGGCCGTGATTTTGACTCAGAGAATGATTTCACTTTACTTCAAATGGACACGACACAAAATCAAAACAAAACAGAGTTCAACAACAACGTTTTTGCTGTCTTTAAGTGAAGACTGGTGTTAATGAATAAGTAAATGTTCGATGAATTTTTTTTATTCATAATTCATTCGAAACTAAATTTTAAATACTAAAAAAATTTATGCAGATAAGAATTACAATTTCTAGTATTATATTAATCTCGGTGTTAAAAAATAACTATTGTTGTTTTCTTGTCAGTTTTTCAGTAGTTCAACTTTAACTAAAGGGTTCACCAGTTCCTAAATTAATTTACAAATAGAAACTACGGATTGATTTATATAAAAAATGGTAAAAAAATAATAAAACCAAAATAACTTTGTTGCTAAAATTTTCTAAAGGAGGCTGTAAAAGTTTTCGAAAAATTATTCAATATTATCGCTTATGAGATCATGATTCCGTAATTTTGAATAGGAGCAGTAGTTAAACTTATTCATGTTGTCCTTACCTGATACTCCCTCTGGTACTCGTTCTGCCTGGTAATTTGACTTTTTACCGACTTCTGCTTCATTCGCTGAGAGATTTCTGCTACTGGAAACCATGTCTGCCCACTGATGAGAGCTTCTTCCAATGCCTCGTAGATGAACCGGTACTGATTCTGAAAGAATACGGATTTTTAATGAAACAAAAATAAAAGAAAATTGTTTTATATATCTGTATATATATATAAGCCGGCCAACTTGTCTAGTGGTCAGCGTGCCTGACTACGGATAGGAAGGTCCTGGGTTCGAATCCCGATTCAGGCATGGATGTACTTTCTCTCTCTCTCAATCCTGTCTTTGTCCTTTCCTTGTGTGTAAATGAGGTATGAATGATGCCTACCCTATAAACGGGTCCCTATGGCATGTGTGAGAGTGTGATGGTGGCCCACCCCCTGTTGTGCACCCGGGGCAACGCTTCGGCGGCAAAGAGGTCGCATGTTTCTAGGCGGTTCCTTGGGTATAAGGGAATACTACATCCCGATATATCCCGACCATTGGAAATATATACGTGTGTGTGTGTTATATTTGTAAATATTGAAGATGAATTAACGTATTATAAAGACTTCAAATATATTCCATGAATTGCATTTTATCCAATTGTCTAGAAAAAAAAAATTGATGCAAGTGGAAAAATTGGAGAGAATAATCACTTCTCACACAAATATTGTAAATGTTACCACTTCTCACATTATTTAGAAAAGAAAATTTGATTTAAAAGTACTATATTGTTTTCCCAAGTTTTAGGAAAAAAATTTTTGTATTTATCATAAATCTTATAAAAGTTACATGAATTTATTTAAATTCAGTTAAATATATGAATAAATATTTAACAGACATTATCCTTAGTTTTGGATTGAAATAATTTTAAATAATAGAGAAAATTTAGATTTTTAGTTTCCTTAAATTCTGGCCGACGATAATTGATTGAAAAATTTGATTCAAACTAATTATATTACTTGGCAATTATTGACGAAAGAAAACTTAACGATTAAGTATCGAACATTTAATCATCTTCATTTATAGGAGTTAGGCGATATCATATCTTAATATCCAAACAGTTAAATCCTTTTTACCTTTTTTTTTTAATTATTCCCAATTTTAAAGTAATATTTATGATTTCTTTAATGATAATACTAAAAAGAAAAAACTAAATTGAAACACTGTATGTATAAGGAAAATTGCAGTTTCAAATATAAATTTTCCTTTTATAATAGAAAAATTTACTTACATTTGAAATTGCAATTTTATTGTTTGGTAAACTTCTTTTTAAAGAAGTTTACTAAGCAATTAAAAAAGTGGGAAATCCATTGAAATAACTAAAACTAAAATGTGAAATAACTAAAATAAAACATGAAATCTCCTTTTTTACATTTGAAAAAATTAAAATGTAATACTATGATTTTAACCTGTATTTTAAATATTTGAATATGGATTTTTGGGAAAAATATGTTTCAAGAAATTGATTTCATCTACCATCGACAAATATGAAATTAAATAACAGAAACCTCTACTTAGAAATGTGTTGTACTTCGACTGTTCTATACTGTGCCACTTGTCGTACCCCTCTGTAACCAAACGATGATAGAAAAAAAGATACTAATTGAGCATTTGTAAGTGTGAAAGTTGAAAAAAAAAACATTTGCACGAGTTCGTGTTTAATCTGTTTTATAGCTTTTAGCTTCATAAATTAACTACACTTGTTTCAGATTTATACCACTATAACTTTCACATTCTTTTTATTATAAATGCGTCATCACAAACACAGTAGTATTAAAATTCATTTGAAATATACAGAGCTAAAAAATGATAAATTGTTAATGAATTATGGAATCTATAGAAGTTTTTTAGATATGCTTTTCATATTTTAAAAATATGCAAAATGTCTTGTACGGTGTAAAAAATAATAGGAATATCTCGTAATTTAAATTCAGAAATAGTTGATACTTTAAAGATAATCTACTCTTTTTATGTTTAAGTTAATAATGTGGAATCTCTAATTTCTTCCAACTTATTTTAGACTGTCTATAAAACTCAATACTCCTTACTATAAATGGACAGTAAGGAAATGTCAACTATTGTTTCACATACTTTTTAATTATAAAATGGTGGAAATGAATTGTATAAAAATGACCATCTATCATTTAGATTAAAATTTCCACTTTCCCAATTTGTATACAGCCCCCGAGAGATGAAAAAGAAAGATCATTTATTTACCACGTCTTCGATCATGCCCCTTCTGGCGTTCCGCAAACTTTTGACATATCCATAGACATCGTAGACGGCATCCTCCTCCGCAAGATCCAGGTTGGAATCGATACAGATATAAGCTCCAGTTCGTCCGCAACCGTCACTGTAATACATACATCGATTAATCAGACATTCATCACACAATCGATTATGTTTCCATCAACAAGTAAATCCTTTTTAATACAGAAAAGAGCAACCGATAATGTTCTTTTAATGTGATGAAAGAGTTAAAACTTATTTAATGCATTTGATACTTGAAAAAGAGTGAGTAAAAATTAGTTGTTTATTTTAAATTTAACATCAAAATATTTTCCAATTAATAAAAAATTTTTGATATTTTTCCTTTATTCTTTTTGATAAAGAAAAAATCATAAATTACTGTCACAAATAATTCTTTTGCATCATGTATTGCTTTAAAATGTTTTAAGTTTTCAGAAACTACTAAAAAATAATACAAACATTTTACTTACATTTTATAAACTAAATGATTATCACTTTTTGATAAAACTAATTTCAACGCCAATGTTTATTTATGGTGGAAACTTCTCAGCAATCCCATCAGTGATCGATTGTGTAAATATAATGTAACGGTGCCTTTTTTCAATTACAGTTATTTTTGCTTTTCCGTAAAAAAACATGCTTTTTCTTTTGGATCAAATACGGGTAAAAGTATAATGGTAAAGTACTCTTTTTTTTATAAACTAATCCTGATAATTATAATTGAAGCGAAGATTTTTTGTGATAAATTTGTGCAGAAAAAGATTAGAAAGTTGCTTTTAGAGTATTTTTTTTTATACAATTTAAGTTATACAAATTAAACGTCTTTAGAAGAGCTTGAAAACATAATTTTTATATAATCCAATTATTAATAAACTAGAATCGCTAAGTATAACATAATCCGAGAAATAATAATTTTGTTTGACATTAAAGAAGAAACGCCACTTTAAACTAGTTGTTGAAAAATGAGATGTCAAATATTTAATAGAAAAATCCTAAAGATAATTGCATATAAAACCACAAAACCTTTTTTTGATTACAAAAATTTAACTGAACTCCCCTAAGGAGATGGAAAATAGAAAATAAATGATTCGATTTTATATTATTTTTAAAAATTTTTTTGTATTTAGTAATAAAATGGACTCCTGTTTTTGATCAAATGTTTCTTTTTTAGGATTTCCAAGTAACCTGGTACTTGGTTCATATATTTCAGGATTAAATGTCTTATAACAGATTCTAACTACTCTTGAACAATATAAACTTAAATTATATTTTTGCTTTCCGTATATATGTCTATCGGATTGGAAACTTTAGATTTTTTTTCCAGGTTTCTCTCCTTTGACATGGGATACAGTATGTTTTCGGTTAATCTGTGGTTTGGGTACCCATTTCTCGCCAAATGGGCGATAAACGCGGAAAGCGTGGTAACCCTGACTATTTCATCCTAAATGCACTCTTTGTAGCAATCTAGTCTTTTTTGTTAAACAATTATATGTGTATTTTTTGTTACACAATTCGTAGAAAAACCATTGTCTTTGTTTTCGTTACCTTACCAACGGTAAAATTCTTTAAAAAAAAAAAAAAAAAAAAAAAAAAAAAAATCGGATTTTGGTTTTGTCGCCATAGAAACGCCGTTTTTGCGTAGTGTCTTAGGTGTATTCAACTCCGGGAGACAACACGCAAAAACGCGCCAGTTGGCGACCTTTTGAAAATGCGCCAAGCAGGGAACCCAAAACACATTTTCACCATATTTTCCATGAAAATAATTGAAGATATAACATTTTATTCTGGAAGGAAAATACTCAATTTAGGCTGAAACCTTACAGCAGCTTTCAGCTTATAAGTTATCTATTAAGCGATGCTAAGTATTTCTTTTCATATATTAATTTATATTTGATGGAAGAGAATCCAGAATGTCATTTCTCTACATGTGTACTTTGAGCCAGGGATGGATGTCAACAAACTTTAAGAGGCATGGCAGTCAGAGTGGGAATAATGAATAAAGAAATGCTTGTAAATCTATATAAATTTCAAACGCATGTATATTATTTAAAAACAATTCCCTTGTAAATTATTACTTACGCAGGAATTTTTTTAAAGCAATTTCTCTTTATTGTCCTTCAGCATCATATCCTCCGAAGAAGACTCGCCAATTCCTTGTTGAGCATTATTGAGCTCTCTGATGATTCAGATAATCCTAAAGTAAAGGCTTTTAATGTGAAAAACAGTGTCTACGCAAGGATCGTTTCAACATGGGATATGCATTTCGTACGGTGATTTCATATCTGGAATGTATACTGAATGAAACACTTCTCATTGATTCTTGCGAGCAAAATGATTGCACCATTTCCAATGTGTGTTTGTATGAATTTTGATCTTCTGAAATCCTAGCCGTACTGAAAGTACATTTTAAGATGAATTTGTCTTTGGATCCAATAACAATTTGTTAGAGTGGAGTGAATGAACTTCAGGATTCAATCTTATCACTTGAACACAGTTCAAAATTACTTGTCAGTTGGAGACGTTTTGCATCTTCGACTGCTGGAAAAAAGCAACTGCAAATGTATTGCAGTAACCTCAACTAATCATGTTTCGGAATTTGGTATCTATCCTACATGCCTTGTTAAGTATTAAAACAACATGAATTTGATATCCAATGACTGTTGTGTATCGTGGAAACGTTGTGTATACTCTTATGATTTCATTTAAGATTTTTATAGCTGAAATATTATAAATAATGCATGTTAAACATTTTTAAAGAAAAAGAGTATAATTGTTCACATCCATCCATCTCATTTTAGTAATGTGTATAAGGGTTAAAAATGATTTAAAATAAACTACAGTCACTCTCAATAATAAAACGTAGAATACAAAAGAACGAATTACGTTCATTTTGTGAGTTACTGTGAAGGAAAGTTAGACACGAACCAAAGATAACTGATCTTATTGGTAATATATATGCTAGGAATAAAGAAAACATCAACAAAAAAGGAAAGCCTCCTTTATGTGTTACTCCCACGAACAACTATTTAACAACCCCAAGAGAATAAGGGGGATAGAACAGAAAGGGCTTGAAAAAAAGCTTCTCAATAGATATAATTTACATCGTTCGAATAATTCTAAATTTATTGATACGTATAAGCGAATCAGAGTAAATTTTATTCAATGTTCAATGTAAGACAATAAGAAGTGCCAAAAGTATTCTATATTAATCATTAATTTATTATTAGCCCCTCCTCAATAAAGTGACTGAATTTCAAATAACCGAGAATTCAATGGATAAAAGGAGGGAGAAATTTTTAAATAGTGATCTTGTTTACAAAATTTATTTTTAACAGCATAATTTGAAATTTAATCTAAGTACTTCGAAGAATGAAAAGATTGATTAGATGATCTATAAATGCATTTTTAAATTGCATTCATATGACAATATGCATTAATTAGAAGCTTCGCAAGAGACACCTCAATGGTATAGATTTCGCTGAATGTACTAAATAAAACCAAAAATTTTAGTTTATATTCAAGGAAACGGTAAAGATATCGGAAAATGTTATGGTTATTTAGCATGAATTATAAGGAATAATGTTCTTAGTTAAATTTTCTTAATTACCAAGATGTAATATGTTCTTAATTTTATGATCTTTAATTATATATATTCACCTACACTCGGTTTTTTCTTTGCATTATCATAATCTTACACTACAATAATATTCGCACATCTTCTTACACTAGAAGACTTCATATATGTAACATCTACCGAGTTCATCTAGTGAACATATAGGAACCTAGTTTCGAAATACGTTTAGGATTAAAATCTGTAATATAGCTGAATTCATCCACTCAATAATGCTTGTACTGCTTGTCAGGTATGGAGAGAAATCTCTAATAATAAAACTTTAATTTCAGCCGCGCGCGGCGCTGCGAATTAGATATGAGAGTGGAAGTGTGAGAAAGCTTGTTTGTCGCTCAACGGTCATTTTTGGCACACGAGGGCTAGTTAGACCGGGACCTACGGTTTAAAGTGGATTCCGAACCACTACAAACATCCATACACAAGGTGGGATTTGAACCCACGGGCTGTTGAACCGAAGGTAAGAGCGCTAACCATTCGGCTGCCAGCTTGGCGAAGGGTGAGATAGAGGAGGTGGTAAAGATAGTGTTACGTTACGCTCATCTCTGTTTTTTCGTGTTTTGTGTTATGTTTTATGTCAACAAATGTTTCTCCCGAGTTGTCCTTTGGTGATCTCTTATAAATTTACACAGTACATTCATTAAGAAACTACGACAAGAATTATCACGGAGACGAATGTTACATAAAAGATCATGGAAAAAATGTGTATAAAATCTTATGGCAATAAATCAATCACTTAGAGCAAATGCGAAATTATTGTTTTTAATAGTTTGTAATGTATGAAAATATAAGTGATTATGATTTCATTTTGTTGATTTTTTGTAAACACATATGCGACTTAAATTTTTTTGAGATCACAGTTTTCTAAGTGGCCAGGAATTTTTAAGCATATTTTAAACCTTTTTATTAATGATAATATATTCGTAATGATAAAATGCATAGAAATTTCAGATTATGTTAATTTTCGTTAACATTTCAACTGAAATATTCTTTTTTTTTTTTTAATTAAAAATATGATAAAGTTAAAATAATTCGTATTGTGTACTGTATTGCAAGCAACAAAGACGTTACAAATAAATAAAAGCAATTAAACATTCTGCGAAATTTGATTATTAAACTAAAATCGTTGCACATAACTAAAAGTAACATTTTACTTTGAAGATATTTTTTAAATATGACGTCAGGGATGCTCATTTAATACTTTGCATTTTACTAAAAAAATTATGTAAAGAATGTCTAAAAGTGAGAGAGATTCCACATAAAAAGTGTATTTTATTGTCCTTTAAAAATGGACACTGGTCATTTCTTACCTGCAGTGGACAATGAGAGGTCCATTGTCCGGGTAGAGGCTGACGTACATCTTCACCCTTCTTCGGAAATCGAGAAGGGAACAGGGGAAGGGATTTGTGTGGGTGGGCCAAGCTATATAATGCAAATGGGATAGTTGTCGTACTTCTTCACCCTGTGAAAAGAAAAACATAGAAAATAATTTCAAATATAAATATTATTGCCTTTTATTAAACGAAAAGTTCCGCTTATGATGAATTGTTGATTTAAATAAAAATAAAAATGAAATTAGGTCTCTTTCACACTAGATGATTTTTATAGTACGATAAAATATCCGATATTTTATCGTAAGAAGTTATTAAAAAACCACACAATAGACTGCACTCTTTCACACTGAACGGTAAATGATATTTTAACGGAGACCAGTTTATGGCGTGGTTTTTTTTTTACAAGCATTGTTTGCAGGCTGTATTTATTAAGTACTCTCTCAACTATCATAAACAAAATATTTGAAAAGATTTTATTTTATTTTAAAATTCTTCAACTGAAGTGAAAGAGAAGTGAATTCATAAAATGAAATTTAGATTTTGGCGAGGTAGGAAAGAAATATTAAAATTTTTGTACAAATCTATACCGTATTTAAAAAGATTTATTTTAGTATAATCAAAATTGTTTTACCATGAAAATGTAAATTTTCTTATTTAAAGCAATTTTTTTAATTCATTTGGAAGCTCACTACGTCAGACAACGTTTCAGCGGCTGTATTCAGAGAATATATTTTCATACGTTTTCATTTTCTATAGAAACTACATTTTTAATACATTTTATTTATGTCTTATATGAAATTATACAGTAAACTTCTTATTTTTGTAAAATGTGTGTTACAACAATAACTAGCGGTGACGTTTCTAAAATTGTTTTGTATATAATTCTTTTTTCTCAGTACAAAAAATGCACCAAAATTCATCACTAATATTAATTCATTCAAATTTAGAGTAAATAAATAAATTTTTTTTTTATTTCTGTATTCAGTGTATGAAAAGCATTAGATATAAAAGCCATGCAAAAATTTACATTATAATTTTTATATTTTTACACTTGAAAATATGTAAAAATTTATTAACATTTTCTAGAATACATAAATTGATTTTAGTCTCTTTTAACATAAGCATTCATTTAAAATGATTTTACGACATAAATTATCATTAAAGTACATTTCAACAAATTTCTTAAATTCAATTCATTCACTGAAAAAAATTATCCAATAAAGTAGTTACCCAGTTAAGTGTTTGTTAAGGGATAGTAATGGTTAGTAAATTTTTATACACTTTAGAGTAAATGAAGATCTCACTTTTCTGACTTGCATAGTCCTGATGTTATAGTTGGCGAGATCAGTTTCAGACAATAGAGTCACTTCGATGTCTCCATATTTTTCAGGATGATCTATATCGATCGGCCAGTACCGGTCGCACATTACCTAAGATACAGAATGTATTTTACATTGTACATTAACATAAAGCATATATAATTTACATACATTTAATATGTAATAGCATTTCACATACAAGGCTTACAAATTACACTATTTAAATAATTTTTTCATCCCTTTAAGAAAATAGAGATTGATAGCAACGACTTGTACAGGCTAAAAATATTATATTTATGTAAAATATATTTTAAAATTCAGTTAAATAGTAAAATTTATTTATTATGTACGTTAGAGTTTTTTAATATTTAAAATATTCTTTAAATTAAAGTAATATCAATAAGAATTTCCTAAGATAAATGAAGGCTGAAGTGTAACAATTAGCAATTTGGCCTTCAGCTCAACAATTTATCGATTTAATTTTGGTGACGGTTATGGTTATTTACAATAATTAGAAACACACTTTAAAATGTAGATCCTGGTTAAGGTTACGAAAAGTGATTGTAGCGTGATAAGCCATCCACAGTAATATATATAAGTGTCAGTAAAAAGTTTTAACTTTTCACACAAATTAATGTTCTGATACGCGGTATCTCATATGAACAATTCATATATTGAACTAATATTTCAATAGAATTTCCGGTCGGTGATTAGTTATTTCTCCTGCCATTTGTTACAGAAATATGTTTGCAATGTGAGAAAAATAAATGTTTAAATAACATAACCCAGCAACTTTTTTAAAGTTTAAATACATTACAACAAAAATAGGAATACATTGAATCCTCGATTTCTGCTTATAATTTATTCCTAAAAGCGTGCACGAGTAATGAATACTTATATATATATATATATATATATATATATATATATATATATATATATATATATATATATATATATATATATATATATATATATATATATATATATAATATTTTGTGAACTATTGATTAATATATTTCCACATATTTATATATACGTAGTCAGGTCATATTAAAGTGACCGCCAACCATAAAACAGAATAACCACCTTTATCAAAGCGGACTGCCGGCCAACTTGTCTAGTACTCAGCGTGACTGACTACGGATAGGGAGGTCCTGGGTTTGAATCCCGGTACAGGCATGGATGTACTTTCTTTCTTTCTTTATCCTGTCTTTGTCCTTTCCAAGTGTGAATGATGTGTGAATGGTTGCCTACCCTATAAACAGGTCCCTATGGCATGTGTGTGTACTGAAGAAGTCGGACTCCACACCAAATACGGTTCAGTTGGAAAATTGGAGTAGCGCAACTCAATTTGGCAGCCTAGCTGGCACACGAGAACGACAACATCAAAACGGACTGATGTGAGGCGCGACAGAAAGACCGTCGATTAAGTTCCTGAAGATATTCACTGGGATGTTGAACCCTGCCGGATCTACTGCTGTGGCCAGATTTGCTAGATACGCGGATGAGGATCTATGTCGCGGACAACAAGATATAGGTGGTCCCACAGATTGAAGACTGGATTTAAATTAAGCGAGTTTGCTTGAATGGAATGAACTGTAAACTCATTCTGGTGCTTTTTGAACATAGCACATATATTTGCTAAGAGTGACACCTCGCATTGCCCAGCTGGTAGATGCCATCATCCTAAGGGAAAACAATGCTCACATAGAGGTAGACATGGTCCACAAGAACAGATGCGTACATGTATTCATCCATCATGCCTTCCACAATGATGAGTGAACCCAGAGAATGCCAGGAAAGCATTTCCCATACCATCATGTTCCCGCGTCTAACCTGGACTGTTCCAGCTATGGTTGTAGGTTTTCTTTCAGAGGTTTCATGTCATTTTCCATGTATACACCAACGTTCATCTTATGCGTTTTATTATCGTTGCGTTTTATTATCCACCTGCCCGATGGATAATAAACGCAATTCATCACATAAAACGACATGTCACCATAATATGAATTTCCAATTGCGGTACTAGAGGGCAAATTCCAATCTTCATTGCCAATGAATAGCAATTAGAATAAGTGCATTGACTAGGCGACTACTTCGGAGGCTTAAACGTAGCAACGTTCGTTGAATAGTAGCTTAAGAGACACTGTTAATAGCGTCTTGGTTCATCTAAGCGGGTAGTTGCTCAACGGTAGCACGTCTATTCACCCAAACATTCACCTTAGTCATCTATTGCCCGTGGTGCACCACATTGCTGATGTACCTGATTTCGAACAGTACCGTTTTCCCATGCATGATATATTTTTACTATACGAATAGTTGACAAATTAGCCGTTTTAGAAATTCTCCCACCTTTCGGCCCGAAATTCAATGATCATACCCTTTTAAAAGTCGAATAAATTGCTCCGTTTCTGCATTACGCAAAGGATTGCAGTGTCTTCCAAAATTCTCAAATACCCTTTATATACGCTCAACGGCACTGCACTGCCACTTGCCTTCAGTAATTGGTTATTTAACACTGATGTCGAAAGAACGTAGTGGTCACGTGACTGGACTGAGTATATACATACTTCCATGTATACACAAAAAAATTTAAAGAGATACGCTTGAGAGTTTCAGACTATTTCCTTTACAAACTTCTCAAGAATTAGTTAAATTTCAGCTTTCCTCCCTTTTTGATAAAAGTTTCACACCCTGTGTTGTTTCTGTCTCAATAATCGTGATATACCTATATATTTGAGATATATATTCTCTCTTAGCATCATGTTTTTCCAAGATTGTCAAAAATTTGTTAAGAAGCATAAAAGTTCATATTTAATATAGCTGAAAATTTTAAAATATACATTATATAATTGAAATATGAAGTTTCGTGATTGAAAACATGACAAATGTTTATTAATTAAAAATGGGAATTTTATGAAAGATTAAATATGAATTTTGTTTCGACATTTCATCAGTTTTTTTCTGTTTTTACTTCTTCATTTCATATTTCATGGTGTCCTGATGAAAAATTTATTCAACAGGGTTACTAATCTACTGACCAATCAGCTGATTAACATCCTCATTGTTGATATCCACGCAAGTTTAATTCTTTATCATGGCAACTAATAAAGAACTCTTACGATTCTTATAATGGCTTGAAGGGTTTGTTAAAAATTTATAAAATAAATCATCATTAGTGAGGATATTTGTTGACAGGCATACACTTTACTCACGAATTTTTTTTATTTCAACCCACATATAACAAATATTGCTTTTTATGTTCGATGTATATTTCACTTATAATGTTTCAATTTTGATTTACCTTGTTGTTGTTACTTATAACCCTTGGACAAGCCAAGTTAGCTATGCCGTTGGCTATGCGAATTTAATTCAGAAGAGTGCGTCTTTCGTTTAACCAGAGCACTTTGAAAGTATACTTTGCTTCCAACTCCTCCAGTAGATGGCGCCACCAGAGGATCCACTCCCTCAATTTTTACATTGATCTGAAGGGGAAGCCAATTTTCTCCAGATCATTGCACGCATATTAACTTCACAACGACAGACCACAGGACTTTCGATTCCACAGATTTAACGAGCACGTATATCGCATGTACTCGATGGGTCTTTGTCGGCATTGGGAATCGAAGCCCGCCCTTCTGGATAGAAGGCGAAGCCTTAACCACTAAGCTACCACGGCCCTTAATTGTCTTATTCATTATTAGCATGATCTAATTCATTATTATCCTAGCACAATATCGATTAAACATATCTATTTGGAACATGGGCTGTACGTAAGGCAGAAAAAGATGAAACAACACTGATTTTTAGGCATACACTTTTCAGAGAGTTTAAATATCCGAGAAGCGTGACTATGATTAAATTGCAAATTATGATTTTTACTGCAATGCTTAACTTTCGTTATGAATTCTCGATTGAAAATCAATCTTCCTCTCTGACAAACAGTTTTCAAAGTTCATGAATGCAGAATGAATGAAATTTTCAGACTATCTCGCTTTGAAATCACGAAAATTTAATAATTGCTTCAAATTCGTCAAAATTCACGGTATGCTTCATGTAATACAAATTTGTATTCATATTATAAAAAGTAGACTTTTTGTGAAACATTTCTGGACACATATTTTGTCATACGAAGACACTATATGCAAACAACAGTCTCAATTTAATTAAGACACCCACACATAAACTAACAAGCCCTTCACAAATTAACTCTACACCGAGATGATGAACCTTGCAGATTTTTTAATAAGTGTAAAGCTCTCCTAAAACGATTTAGTATTAAGTCAATCATTCCACACATTACTTTTTAATACCAACCAAAAGAAATATTGTCAAAATGAAAAACAATGTACCGAGCTTCGGGGTTTGTGTTGATTGAGAGTCGATAAAATAAACTCTGAACAATCACAGAGATATTATTTGTAGAACTTTCTAAATAATGGCGGAAAAACCCAACAGTTACGAATCACAATTATACAGTTCCAGGGTAAATAGCTCCCAAAAACAGAGGTCTTCAAATACCTCAGACATACAGCTTGTATCCACTAGCTTATCACTGCCGTTGGAAACTCAGAAACTGACTCGGTCCATGGAGCGGTGGTTTTTATAGCTTACTTGGCGAGAAAGCCTAGATTTTTCTCCAAGGTTCTGGAAGCTTCCTGCTCATCTGGCTCAATAATGGCCCTAGAACTTAGGTGGTGGATGTTTCAAAAACTATTCATTTCTCGCCAAATCACGCAAAAGCGCCAAGAATCTCGAAAAGTAATCGCAAAAAATCTTGCCAAGTCACCAAGTAATCGCCAAGAATCTCGCCAAGTGGTTGCCAAGCCACCAAATCACTGGATAAGTCATTTTTAACGTAAGCCTATATCTCTCGATATTTGTATCAGAATTTGATCTCGGATCTGTCTGTGATATCTGAAGACAAATACAAAAAACGGTACTTACGTATTAACGCTACCGCAGCCACATTTGGCGGTTTTTAACTGCCGCTAATCTACCAAACAAGAAGGTTGGTGGACCAGATTGCGTTGTGGAAATCGATGAAAGTTTGTTTACTAAACGTAAAAATAATTATTACGAGTTATTTTTGGCAAAAAAAATGGTAGTTATCAATGGTACAATATAAAATTATTGAATATCACGCATATAATTCTTTATAAAACAATTCTGACTGCAAATTAATCTTGCCAAGATAAAGGTTTTCTTTTCTTCGTCAAAATACTATTTTTCATTTATTTGCAGAAAATACTCAGTTAAATTATATGTAGAAGAATCTGCAACGGTTTTCTTATTATCAAATGTGAATCTGCTAAAAAATTATATACATATATGTGTGTGTCTGTGTATGATAGTTTTGATTGATTTATAACAAATACAATTTAATTAAGAAGTATATATAAAAACTTCGAACTGAAACGTAGAAAAAAACTTCGAATTGAAACGTAGAGCAAAAATTTCAAATTAAAACGTAGAACAAAAACTACGCATTGAAAGTAAAACAAAAACTTCAAATGCTGTTGGCATTGAAAAGAACCATATAATGTAAAAATAATCTAAAACACGAGAAAAATAAATTCTAGAAAAAAATCCGAAAACAATTAAAACTGAAATTAATAACACTACAATCAAAACAAAGGACGCTAGATTTGGGGAGAGGCATTATACTTATATCAAGGTATACTTGGCTTAATGAAAAAATAGCACTTTTTGAAGTGAAAGGTCGTGATTCTACATCAACTATAGTTATTCATGTATATCTTATTACAAAAGTAATGTATTATAAATAGGGTATTAATATACCAATAATAATGAAAAAGTAAATTTTTATTTGTATTGTATTAATATTCCATTATGCTACGAATTTGAATTCATACAGATAACGTGATATATAATATTTTACACAAAGCAGAAAATATTTCCAATAACTGTTGCGAGTTCCATTTCAGTATACTTTTGTATTCTCCACATTTCAACACGTTTTCAGAATCGAATATTTTGCCTTTGAGGCAGTTCGTAGCTCGGAGGAGGCGAATGTATTTTTTTAAAGATTCAAATCATGTTCTAAGAAAACCCGAAGGCATAGTAAAATAGTTAGGGGCATTGTTTGCGCATTTTACGGTTTCAAAATCCAAACAACTTTTGAATGATCGAAATTTATCTGAATTATTAAATAATGGAGAAACCTTATCCTACAAATTTACATTTTACGATGTCTTTTATGTCCCGTACTTAACTGATTAAAGAAAGTTGAAAGTTTCTTAAGTAGTGGGAACTCATCATAAAAACTCTAAATTTATATATATAAAACATTTATATTCAGACTATTGGAAATAGTCTTGTGGGAAATTCTAAAATACATTTTCTCCTTTAAAGCAAATGCAGCGTGCTTTAAATAGTGGATATAATTATGATGAAAGCGAAAATATGTCAATTTTTTAATAAGACAATTTCTGATAAAACGAAGGGTTTTAAACTGAAATGTTAATTCTTCAGCAAAAAGTTTAATACATATAAATTGTTTTCTTATATAAAAATTTCACTGTTTCTGAATCATTGTATAAAATAGGAGGGACACTTTTCCATGCATAATTATTACTTTTCCAATTTTGTACTGTTATATAGTAGATTATTTTTATAGACACACACAAATTTGCTACAGAACAAACAATTTTATAGCTTTAAACAATAGCCAAATAACATAACAAAGCTCCTTTTTAAGAATAGTTGTGTGGGCGTTGTATTTAGCACCACATTTTATAAACCACAAACAATATTTAATTTTAGTTTTTAAGAAAAGTTTACAAATTAAGTGGAACAGAATCAGATGGATTTAAAACACTGTCGTTAACAGGCGAGCAGCACGAGAGAAGTGAATCGTCGGTACAAGTTTATAAGGTAAACAGTTTATCAATCGGGGTTGAGTTGTACATCGCTGCAGTTGCTAAAAATGTAGTTTCTTTTTGTGTTGAAAAGATGGTGGGTTCGATACTTGATTAGGTCAAAACTATCACGTAAAAACATTTTATGCATGTTACATTGTCATGTAGTTTAATGTCCTTCCGTTAATATGGTATGAAATTATATTATATAAAGTTTATAACTCTTGTGTCGACTTCATTATTTGTCCATGGTTCGAAAACAATAAGCAGATTTTTTGCTTAATATATTAAAGTGTTATTTGAAAAGTGATCCATAACAATTATACAATAGAAAAAAATACTAATTTAAGGATGGATATTGGATCTTGTAGCATATATATTCCAAATATTGATGAGAGCTACAAACAAATTTTGATTACAAACTTTACATGGCGATCTGACGTACTAGAAGCTCCAAACAGGAAATTTTATTCGAAGAAAGGATCAGTGACCGCTAGAGGGCGATATTTGCGGCATATTCGACAGCAAAAGGCAAGACCATTTCAAGCGAAGATATAACAGTTGGAGGATGCAACGGTTTATAAAGAGGGAATCGGTTGACAAGTATCTTGTTTACAGAACAATCCGCGGCTCATAATGTATCTAATACACTTTCAAGCCTAACGCCTAATAAATTGTCTATTGTTTGGACCTCAAGCCATACTCAGAAAGCACTAGTAAGCAGCCACGTAACTCTGTATTGCCGTAGCAAAAACCGAGCTATAGGAAAATGAAAAAACATGCGAACAAACATAATAATCAAATGCGAATTGTGTGAATTCTCTTTCTGAGTTATGCTTAAAATATACAAAGATAATTATTTATTTTTTCAATTATGTTATATTTCAGACTGTTTGCGTTCGTTGACTCCCTACATCAAACTCAACCAACTGAAAACCGAAGAAATGGTTTAGATCCTAATTGCCAAAACTATCATATCACATTTTTTATGACATAATGCTTTATAAGACTTTGAAAAAAAATTTAATTTTGGGACAAAAAGATCGATTTATTGCAACAATATTTAAATAATAAAAATGAATAATGATATAAAACATATAAGTTAAATTTGATCTTCATATTTTGTCCCAAAACAAAGAGAAAATTATGTTTTCCAGCGATGTTTTGCTTAGAGTGATTGATACTTGTTCAAGACTTACAAATAAATGATCATATTAAATTTTTTTAGCAATTTTAATAGATAACTATTTGTTGTTAGCAGCAAACTACGACAAAAATATGCAAACCGTGACTACTCAGCTGTATGTTTAAAATAACCATATTATAAACATGTTTACTGTTTCATTTTTAACACAAATTATTAACTTAAATCTGATATATTTCCAAACAGATTATAAAATGTTTGATCACTCTTATATCTAAATTAAGTAAAAATATTGGGAACAAGCAAATATTTATCGACGATATTTCGTGAAGTTTGGTTTACGAAATTGCATATTTATAATCCTTTACAAAACAACGATATCAAGCTGATTGTCCTGGAAGATCTCTTGCTATTGGTTGCGATAGATTTTTTCAGACTACACTTTCCCGTTTTTTCAATGGCCACCTGAAGGGACTTACTTTCGAGAGAGGTCTCAAAATTATCCAAATTGTCCTAAATACCAGAATGAACCGGCATCACCGGCACATATTCTTGAGTGTCTGGGACTTCTACCAGACTCCAAGTCTTGTTTTTGATTTTCTGCAAGTGAGTGGACTCGTGGGCCTCGTCTAGTACATGGAGATTAGAAACAACAGCAACGACAAGATATCGATGCTAAAAAAGGAGCTGTCTGATTAAAAAAAATCAACATAATACTTCTCATCACTTTTATTTAGATATTTCAGAGGGCTGGAGAAAAAGTACTTTTTTTACATTGTACTCATCGTTTAATAGTTGTAGGACCATAATTTTTGAAGTAGAAGCCTTTGAGCTTAACCCTAACCTCTCTTGAATATTGTCGATGACAGGTGTCGCTTTTCTGCTTTCTGCATGTGCGTCTGTGGTAGGTGCTGTGGATTATTCCGAGTTCTTTTGACACTTAAATACATCCTATTACATATGAAAATTACATCCTGTAGGTGAAATTCGACGGATAAATAAGTACTTTAAACAATTTTTCATTTACTAGTCTATTTGTCATTCTCTTTGTCCTTGCTACCAAGTGTCAAATCCGTTAATGGTTCTATTTTATCAAATAAATGATTTTCGTAACAATATTTCGTAAGAAGTTTTTAAAACATTCATGGTTATACGGCTTGTTATTCAATTTATTTGCTTTAAGTAATTTGTATGGTGATGATTACAAGTATTATATTTTTTAAGTTCATTTAAAATTATTAATATTATCATACAAAATTTCTTTATGGTTAAATTGTGATTTTAATTCTCATTTTTCAATAAAAAAAATGAAGGTACTCACACACAAAGAACTAAAATTACATAATAGATTGCAATCATTCTGTCACGATTACTGGCACCTGCACCGGTCTAGAATCTATCTTTTATGACTCGGTTAATACATAAGGGCTGGTCATTATGTGAAAAAAATTTGGATAAAACAAAACAAAACAAAAAAAAATCTGCTTTATAAAAAATGTTTTGCAAAGAAAGTCTTGAAATTTCCCTGAACTTCGTATAATTTTGTGTAAGCAAATATAAGGAGACATAATATAAAATAACCATAAATATAATTCTAAGAGCAAATGTCTTATTTTTTTTAAATATTTATGGGAAATGCATATTTATCTAGGTAATATTCACAAAAGTGAACGTGTTTTATTTCAGAAGCAGCCTTATTCTTCTTCCTTGTTCCGCTTTTAAAAAACAATGTAAAACTGATAAGATAAGTATTTTTAGAGTTTATGCATTAAATGCTTTGCTGTGTAAAAAAATTATTTAATTAAGTTGAAGGTCATTTTCAAGGAAACAGTGGATTAATGAAACTTTTTATTTATATTTTGTATTTCTAGATAAAAATCAATCTGGAAAAATTTCACGATCGTATGAACATCATGATTTTATAAATGTAAATTCTTTTTAAAAATATATTTAGTTGATTTTGCAGTGGGCCGCTGTTTGAAATAGCTATGCCTTGTTCTCATGACTTCCGATGGATGCATTAACAACGACCAATTATGTAATTGTATTTGTGCATTAATGTAAATTAGTGTGATGTTACATTATTGTAGATTAGTGTGATTAAATACAAGTACAATATTCGCCATTAAAATTTCCTTAAAAGAAAAAACTGCAAATAACAAAAAATGTTTAATGAATTATTTACTGGAAACATAAATTATACTGAAAATAACATGTAAATTAACTTTAAAGAAATTTGGAAGCATGAATTTTGAGAAATCATTAACAAAAGTAACTATTAGGTTGAAGAATAAGTTCGGAAGTTTAATAAGTTTTTGTTTAAATAACAGTTTTTACCAAAGACATTTAAAAAAAGACGATGATTATATCAATAAGTTAATCAATTGTATATTAGCTGTTGCTGTTTGCAACCTCTTCCCACCTCTCAACCCATTTGTTGATGCCCTTTCGCCAAAAATCGTCTGATGACAAAGAATTTTTTGAGCCAGTTTTTAAAAGGACCTCTTGGTGCACTGGGAAATGCTCGAAAAGAATGCAGTCAACAAAAAGCCCTACATTGCCCAGTCACGCCGCGTGAATAAGGCTATTATGCTCAAAAGACCTGATTGATATGGTCAAACCCTACACCTTCACGATAAGGCCAGGCCCCATGTTGCACAAATAGTCAATGCCCGCACTCCAAGAGGTCCTTCAGAATCACCGTATTCTGCGGAACTTGCACCCACCGATTACCATCTTTTCCACTCCTGGTCAAACTATATGAAAGATGTCTTTAACGACTAACTTAACAACCTCTTTGACACCAGACCAGGCGATTTTTGGCTGAACGTGATCAACAAATGGGTCGAGAGGTGGGAAGAGGTTGTAACAGCAACGGCGAATATATAATTAACTTATTGACATAGTTTTTTGTTTGAATAAAAGTCTTTGGTAAAAATGCTACGAACTTATTCTCCAACTTAATATTTCTAGAAACAATCTATGCACTAATACGCCTGTTTAAATACTCGTATAAAAGTGCACAAAAATTTTATTATCTATATATAAACTGTTTCAGATTTTTAACTAATAATTTGTATTAAAAATGACAACTTTGTAAATATTTTTATAATACTATAATCTGCCAATTTTAAACATAAAGATAAGTAGTCTCGGTTTCCATACTCCTTTCTGTGGATTGCTGCTAACAACGGATAGTTATTTTTTAAAATTACTAAAAATATAATATGATAATTTGCCAGTCCTGAACAAGAATCCATCATTATAAGCAATATATTGCTGGAACAAGCATAATTTTAATTTTATTTTGGGACAAAATATGAAGAGCAAATTTAATTTATATATTTTACATCATTATTGATTTCTTTTTTAAATTTTTTTGAAATATTTTGATCTTTTTATCCCAAAATGGGTAGTAGCTTTAATATTAACCACATTATATGACCGTGATTTAAAATTATTAGGGAATAAGCTAATTTAATGGCTTCAGTCTACCGGAAAAAAACAGCTGGACCCATCACAAAATTATTATAAACACAATAAAATGTATATAAATGTTACAAGAACAACTCATATGATATATAAAGAAAACCAAAGCAGAAATGAGTTTTCCATTTCCGGATGAGAAATAAGAGTAATATATTATTCATGGTCTATGTATATTGAAAGAAGCTATACTACATTCAAATAAGCAGTCACAGTTTCTTATTTAAGAACAAATAGGAAAATGGTTAAGAAAAGAAAAATAATTTCTTTAATTACCTATAGATTGTATGTGTACACACATATAATAATCCTATCTACAATACTACATTACATCGGAGCTTGAACTAATATCATGAGCGAAAAATATTTTTAATGAAAAACTGACTGCACAATTCAAATTGTCAGTAGACAATCTCACAAGTAAACATTTACATTAGTTTTTAAAATACTTCAAAATTTATAATTATTGAAAATGATTACCACACTTTTTATATATTTATTCCTACATTCTTCTTCTACATCAGATTCAAAGAAAAATGAGAAATCTATAAATTACTCTTTATTTGAATTTATTCTTTATTCGGGCTTTCATCCAATACACTTTGTTATAATTCACGAACACATGATTTCACTATTAAATATCAATCTTAAATGCTTTAAAAAATGAATTTTTTTTAAAAAAAATAACAACGTAATGTTTGAAAAAAGAGCGAGAACATTTCCAGAGTTATTCTTAAATGAATTGATTAAAATTATAAGCGAAAAAAACATGTAAAATATGGGAAATATTATAAATATTTTTATAAAATAAGTATAACTTAAGGTAACCGAACACGCGTTCCAAACAATGTTTTTTTAAATAACTGCATATAAATATTGTAACCATTTTTTTAAATTTAATTTTAGAAAACATTAATATTCAGCCACTAATATTTGATATATGTCAATATTATTCTTCAGAAATATTAAATATGTATATAATTTTAAACATTTTCGTAAAAATTTTAAAAAATGCTACATCAAAAACTATTATATAAGCATATTTGAAGAATATTAGTACACTCTTAAAAAAATCGAGTGTTTTTTCACCACTCGATGAGCGATGGATATTTTGTACTCCATTAAGATACAAAAGGAATTCTTTTCTACTTAATTGGGTAGAGAAGTTCTCTTTCAAATATTCCATCCTGGATTCAAAGTAATTTTCAATCTTTCTTGACGTATTTAGGGCACAAAGCAAATGTGATGTTTAATGATTGGCTTAAATCATCACGTGGATCTATGCTTTCGGTTTAGTTACGATAAAAATGGAGGAATTTATGACTTCATTTTGTAAGGGCGATCTATTTGAATTAAAATATATAATTGGACAAGAAGGAGTGCAGAAACATTACGATAAGTCTTTATTTCTTAAAATTAATTTAATGACTAAATCAAATCTTCATATTTGTGATTTTTCACCATGATATAAACTTTCCCATTCGAAAGTGTGAATGAATGAATTCTATTGAATTTATATTCATGTAATATTTATAATATTTGAAATTTCTGCTTAATTGATAATGTTTAATAATATAAAAATGTGTTTGGAAATTTTATTTGTTATTTCAAATACTATTTTCTGCCAAAATTTAATTCATTATTAATGAATAGTAAATTATAATGAATGCATATTTAAATTCTTTTAATTTCCAAACTGCGTGAATATGACTATTAATTTTCTCGTTGATTTAAATATCCCCCATGTATATTATAAAATTTTTTTATTTAATATAGTTTAATGTACTGAATTGAAAGTGCGATTTAAATTAAATACAACATTTTACAAATGAATAAAAATAAATGTTTTCATAAATAAAATTCGAAGCTTTTTTATTTAAATGTTAATACAATATAAAGCAAATATTAATCTACAGAATATCACTTGACAGTATGTATTTTATTTATTAAAATTTCAATGACAATTTTTAATTGATTGTTACTATGTAAAAGCATTCGTAGATAAAACGAAAACAACATTTTATGTGTATCAAAATCTAATATTAATTTGTATAATATTTTAGAATTTCCAACTAAAAATTTTGTCGATGAAAATATAATTTATATTCGTATTTTATGGTTGTCATTGTCATCAGTGAAGAAAAAATAAAAAACAAAATTTGCAAAAGTAAATATGAAACATGTTATTTTGAAGATGATGAAATGGCTGATCTGGTATATTCTGTATAATGTGAAATCAAAATAAGTTTTATGGAGACTGAGAAAATGTTAACTATTGTTATTACTACAAGTATTAATTTCATTTTGCTTGTAAAATGCATTTAAAAGTTTGAAGTAATATTCTATGTTTAATGTAAGAATGTGGTAACTTAATTAAATGATATAAAAATTCCAATCAATATTTTCAGTTAAAATCTCTTATTAAAGTTTTCGGTTCTTAAATTTGGTTTTAAAATAATGAAAGGTAATAATTATTATTCATTAAATTAATATTACTTGGTAATTATCGTAAGAAATTCTAATAATGTTTTTAAATCTATTTTGAAATAAAGTTTTATTTAATTTTACAGCTAAAATCAAATTTCAATTATCTTTATAAAAATTTATAATTCATTTAAAATTTTCTGAATTTTTAATTTGAATTTAATTGCATCAAAATAAATATCCAGTATTTATAATTCAATTGACCACAACTAGTTTTTACATGTATGATATTTTTGAGTAAACATATATATAAATTCTTTTAATTATGTATGCATGTATATATTTTTATATGGTGTGTGTAGTTTTCCTTTCAGATAAAATGATTACAATATGAAATGCTTTATGGAATTCATTGAGAAAAAATATTTGAACTTATGAAGAAAATGTTTAAAACAAAATAGCATTTTGTGATGAAAAATAGACCATCTATTGTTCTATTCTATAACAGAATTTATTTCTCTAAGTATCCAAAATAGATTACTTTCAATGAAGCATTGGTAGTATAAAACCTATTACATATTTGAAAATGAATTTTAAAATATTCAGGAAAGTATTAAACTTTAATATCAATATTATTTTCTAACAATGCCACAATGATTTAAGCACACCAAAATTTACAATTCCTTACATAATTTGTATATCTGCATTTTTAATGGTAGAACATGAAACATGCTGTTAATGAATTTACATGTTTTTTATTGCATTTGAATAAGATATTTTAAATTATTTTAATACCAAAAACATTTAGTTAAAAGAAAAATCTCAATGTTATTTTGATATTTGTTTAATGATTTCATGATCTAAAAGAAAGTAATTAAAATCTATATTTTACAAAATATGCAGTATTGCTTATGTCTTCTATTATATTGTATAATTTTCTATATCTTATATTTTTAAAAATCATTGTATTTGCAATGTATTTGAATGTTAGTATATGTGATACAAAAGCGTAGTTTCAAAATTTTTTTGTTCTAAATTGTAAAAAAAATTATTCATTTAGTTTCACCTGTTTTTCAGTTATAGTTGATTGATTCTAAATGCTTTAAAATTATAGATAAATTTATGTATGCATGTATATATTTTTATTTAATGTTTAACAATCCATTTTGTAAATTATGATAAGGGCTATATCTATTTCATTGAATATCAATAATTTATCATTTTTGCCACATTCTTATAAGAATTTTCAAAAACTACGAGATAATCATTAATTTACTAACTTAAGTTACTACGTTTTAATTAATTAATTAATTAATGATAATTCCATTTTTTTAATAAATTACTCTTGCTGTAAATTACATTAAAAAGTTCTATTAATTTAATATATATGATTATATTCTCTTTATTACAGATAGATTTGGATTTTGATATCCAGAGGTTGACTGTTTTATCAATAAATATCCTGAATTCTATGCTCCTAGAATATTATTGTATGTTAAAAATTTTGTCCTGTAATATGGAATAAATACGAGAGAATTCAGGATGATAGTGTGTTTTACTCTGAATATAATTCCAATACAGAATATAATTACGTAGATATCTGATTTCTTGCAGCTTTATTTTTTAATAAATAAGGCTTTATCTTTTTTGAAGTATTATTCTTATGAAATTTTTTGGTATTAAAGTTTATATAGATACTTTAATGAGAATACAAATATTATAAAAATTTTTAGTTATTTTGCTTTTTTTCGAATTGGGTGAAAAGATTTGGTAGAAGATGAACAACGCTCAAAAGTAGTCAACTACACTTGCTATTCTGTGGTCAAAAGAATTGATGTCGGATATGTAAGATTAAAAAGATTTCAATATTTCATATAAATATCATCATGTGTTTAATGTAATATGTTAAACTTACTGTATTTTATGCTCTCATGGACTTTACGATTTATAAATTAAAAAATGATCCATTTAAGACTAATTTGAACTACACATTCTTACTATTATCGATCAAAATTTAAATTTCATAAAATACAAGCATTAAAATGCATATTATCTTTTTTATTCTTATTTTAATAGTATTATTATTTTGTTTTATTAAACTGACAATAAAACTGTCAAGCTTCAGTATTAATTTGACATCATAAATATAAGAATTTCTGTATACATATTTTTAATTAATTTTTTTCTGTATTAAAAATTGAATAAATGTTTTTTGTATAATCTTGCATTTTATTTTTAATTTCATTCTTAGTTTTCATTGAAGTTATTTTCAGTTTAATTTGAACTTGGAAAAATATATCATAAAACAAGATTTATTTACAAAAATATATAAGTCAGTTTTGTTCCACAGAATAATCTAAATATTTGTCGTTATCCTCCTGTAACTTCAAAAATACATATTATCAATATTCAAAAATAAATATACTATAAATAATTTATTTATTCAAAAGAAATATTAAATTATATTTACTTATATAAACTATTTATGTATTTTTTAAATTGTGTACAATTTGTTGTACTAATAAAGTGTACAAATGTTAGTGTGAAATAATAAAGTGTATTTTGTATTTAATGGGCCCATAATGAACTAAACTGAAAAATAAGTAGTGTGACGATTTTTTCTTGAGATTTCTACACTCACACGTAAAACTAAATTGATATAAATAATGTAATAAATGGCTGAACAGTTTGCTTAATAATGTCTGTAATTTAAAAACCACTATAATTATCCAAATCAATTAAAATGCCATATTCAAATATACTGTTATATTATTGATTAAAAACTTCATATATCTTTATATTGTAATTGTGAAAAAAATCGTAAGTCTTTAAAATAAAGAATTTAAAACTCTATTCTGCACTAAATTGTCAATATAAAAAAAATCAGCCATACTTCTATAAAAGATTGAAATTCACTATTTTTTCTATCTAATTTACTCATTTAAGTGATTTATTGTTTCTCTCCTTCAAAGGAGTGGTTTACCCGCATCTTTCAAAAGAGTGAATTTCTAACTTAAAGATTGGTTGAGTTTTGTGAAAATGAAAGAGTGAAATTTCACTCCTAAGTGAAATCTTTTTAACTGTACCGAAAAATATATATGTTGTTATCTAGGGCATGTTCTAAAATTTTAAGTTTTTGTTAAAAAATAAAAAAAATTACGGCCAGTTGAAATTTATACTGAAATTTTAGCCAAATGTTCTATGCCATTATTCGAATAACAAGCCATAATTTGAGAAATATTTAAGTTCTTAAAATTCTTTTAGTACATTCTCTAGAAGAAAATATACAGATTAAGCTCATTAAATTGCATAGTAATATTATGCAAATATTTAAAGTTATCATTTTTGAAGCGTTCAAATTATAGGGAAAAAATCCAGTTCTCATAAAATCGCATTTAAAGATTAAAGTATTGTGCCTTTATAAAAAATTCTCATGTTTGCTGATTAATTTTTTACTTGATTTGCTGATTGATTTCCGGAAAAGTATTTATTTTATTTATCTTTTTAAGAGCTTATTAAATTTACACTTGAAAATTAAACACTGTTTAAACTAATTTTTAACATCATTTTGGTCTTTTAAACGCCCAATTCCGGTGCTTTAAATGTCCACTTTTGGATTCCTAATCTTTACGAAGTCCTCCATATCTCGGAATCTAATTAACGTAGAGACGAAAACAAACCTGTTTTCGAAATCCATTTAAATTCCTTAATTAACGAAAGAATAAAATAAATTTATCATTTTTGAAATTTTCAAAATTGACGTTTTCAACGTTTACGGCTACTTTAATGATGAGAAGCATGTTAAATAAGTATAGTAAATTTTTGGAAACATAGACGCTAAAACAATTGTTCTATCGAAAACATTTATCGAGAAATAAATATTCGTTTTGTTCTTTCTTATTGCACTCATTGCCGGCCACCTAATCCGCTTATATATGCTCATCACACAGTGATGGTTGGTTTGGTTTGTTTGTCGCTCAACGTCCATTTTTTGCACTCGAGGGCTAATTAGACCGGGACCTACGGTTTAAAGTTGATTCCGAACCACTACAAACATCCATGCCCAAGGTGGGATTCGAACCCACGAACTGTTGAACCGAAGGCAAGAGCGCTAACCATTCGACTGCCAGCTCGGCCATCACCCAGGGAAATAACCCTGTATTCAATTTTAGCTATAGCCACTTATGAGGTCAACACATGTGATGTAAGAACCTTTTCCTTAATGTTTTTGAACTGCGTACACAAAGGTATATTAGACTACAGTACTTTATAAAAATGTCTCCAAACACATAAACTATCTTATCACCATGGTCTTCAATTAGGATCTCCTTCACTATTGAAGAACTCAGAATCAATTCATATAATTTTTGGCGTGACAACTGTGACAGAGAACATACTAATATAAAATTGTTATCATCATGTTTTTCTTCTCCAGATATACCTACACTTATGTTTAAGGATAATGCCAGTTTGCATAAATATAGTTTCATAAACCAAACAAACATAAACTAAGTCCCTCAAGTGGCCACTAAAGAAACGGGAAAGTGTAGTGTGAACTTATTTATCATAACCAATAGCAAAAGAACTTCCAGGACAATGAGCTTTGTACCAGGTAGGTGGCTTCTTGTATTATATACATCTAAACTTCTTGCATATATATATATATATACACTTTGTCAGGCTATTATATACACATGCTCATCCACCCTATATATATATATTCTTGTAATGTGTTAGCATCATAATCTTAAAAGTATGTATGATCAAGGGAAAATATTCTCACTTTAAAGTATGATCCTTCACGTGAATGTGAATTATCCTCAATCGTTGGATATCAGTGTACATGCATGTTAATGAACTAGCTTTGCAGTAAAATAAAATGAATAATCTTCATTGAAAGATTAAATGATATTCTCGGAAAAAGTGATTAATCAATAGAAAAGACAATTCATAATTTTCCATTTCCTGCATGCCGACACTAGCCAGTATCTGTGTTGTATGTTATAAGCCGGATCTAAAATATATATTCATTTGCAAATTTCAAAGTGAACTAATGGGTTCCTGTTGTTCAAAGGAAAGATTTCAAGCTGCCAAATACACAAGTGTCCATTAAGTAAGGATAATGTAAGTACAGGCCGTGCAATACCTAGGTATGCTCAGTATTAAATTATCGATATAATCTTGGGGAATATTTCACCACTCATCAAGCAATGTTCTCCGAAGTTTCGGTAAACATGTGGGACGGGGTTGCAAGTATTCGGCCAGGCATGTCCTACATATCCCATACTGGACTGAAGTCTGGTGAGTATGCTGGCCAGTCCATACGGGTGATATCCTCCGCTTGAAGGCATTCATCTACAATGTTTGTGATGGTGTCACAGTGAGGACGGGCGTTGTCATCCATAAACAGAAATTCCGCACCCATGACACCTCGAAACAAACGTACATGTTGTTCCAGAATGACATCCCAATAGATGTAGCCTGTTATGGTTACATTCTGAACATGCAGGTTGGTTCTGGAACCCAGAATAATTCCTCCCTAAACAAGCAATCCTGCTTCACCGTAACGGTGACGTTCAATAGTGTTCTCTTGGTAGTAACGAATACCTAGCCCTCTCCATATGAAATTCCGGCGAGAATCAGACTTAAAGCTAAACCTGGACTCGTCGGAAAACATCACCCCAGACTATTGTTGCGGTGTCCACAATGCACCGCAACAGTGGTCTGGGGTGATGTTTTCTGTTCCAGGACACTCTCTGCTCCAGGCAAACCGCAGGTGACAGTGAGTTGCGGTAAATGGAACACATCTGACAGATCTACGAGTATATAGACCAATGTGCCCTAAGCGTCTGTACACGGTCTGCCTTGAAACTGTCATACAGGTAGCTAAATAGAACTGATGAAACAGGTCTGATGCTGTGCTCCGTCTGTTTTTTCAGGAAGTAACTGCCAAATACCGGTTTTCAATCGGCGTTGTAACTCGGAGGGAATTGTGCACTTATGTCTACTCACATTATCATCATCTTAGAACCGTTGCCAAAGCCTGGAGATGACACTCTGGGCGATTCCAAGTTCCTTGGATACTTCCAGGTGGGTACGTCCACATTCCAGACGGCCGATAATTCTACCACGTGAACATCATCTGAATGCTTCCTTTGTGCCTTAACTATGCTGTTATTGCACTGAAAGGCTTTTAAAGCGCTTGTAACTAATTTTACTTCTTTGCAACCATTTCTTATATACCCTTCTCTTACACTCTTGTCATTGTGACGTACTATCAGCGCCATCTGGTGGCTTTTGGTAATTTGCATATTATTCTTCAAGATGTGTGTGATAATTCTACATGTGAAATTTTTATTTTAGAGTTCATTTTCTGTGTGATTCTGAAATATCCTTAAATTTTGGACAGAAGTGCCGTAGCGTATTCAGATGTGCTTGGAATATTTTTGCAAAAATTTTTTATTGGGCTTATATAATTGGTTTAACATTTTACTAGAATAAATTTATTTTTTATTTATCTGAAGCACTAAATTGATTTTCTTTTTAACTGCAGTAGATTTGTGGTTAAATGTTACGCGTAAATGCATTACAATATTTTAGTTTTGTACATATTTTATTAAATTTTTGCCACAGTGTGCTAGTTGATAAAATGGCATCGCACATAATAAAAAAGCAAAATGAATAATTAAATACAAAACTATAATTTTCCCTTCTTCATTATGATGTAGGGATTATGCGATATTTTTAAGATCAACATTATTTACTAAAATTAAAGCTGTGCTTGATTTATTTTCAATTTTATTTCCAACAAATAATTTGTTTTAATAATCTTTCACGGAAAAAAGTCATTTTAAAACACTAAAAATAAGAATAAATTGATGAGAACTCCAGAGTACGAAATGTCTGTTTTAACTGTAAAGCGAGAAGCAATTCATTAAATTGTTGCATTATTTTATGAAATTATTTAATTGCATTTTCAGATGCGTGAAATTTTTCATGTTAATGTAACCAATGATGCAATTTGTAAAAGAGATTCAAAATAAAGAAACACGAGAAAATTTTAGAAAAATATCCTTAAAATTTTGATTATTCTCTGAAAAATATAGATGGTGTTAAAAAAAAGTGGAAAAACTAAATATAAATAAAAATGCTTTCTTTTCTATACTGACATTTTAATAAACGAAATTAATTAAAGCAAGATTGTTTTCGTTGAGAATTCAAAATAATAAATGAAAATTAGAATTAATAAACAATATTTTTTCATTTAGAAATAAATGCTATATTGGTTTTATATCCTTCACATAATTTCAAATGTAAAAATTTGTTCACTATATTTCCTACTTGAAGTTTTGAAGTATTTTAAGTAAATGTTGTTATTTACATTATATTATATTTAACATTCTTAAAAATCATTAATATTTCATGCGTTAAACAATATAAATTTTAAAGAGTAAGCAAACGCATTTTTGAACACAACGCATAGTATTTTGAAAATCATATATTAAGAGTGACTTATTAGCATATATCAAGAAAAATTAATTGTGGTTTTCACCATTATGCATTAATTTGACTCTCGCTTTGAAATTATTTTACACTTCTATTACTTCACAATTAATGTTGTTATCTTGTGCCAGCTAAGCTTATGCCATTATGCGGTGCACTGCTCCACTTTGCCGACTGAGCCATATTTTTGGTGTGGAGTCCGACTTCCTCAGTACACACATAGTATAGGTATCCGCGTTTACAGGGTAGGCAATCTCATTCACAACTCATTTACACAAGGGGGGAAAGGTCAAAGACAATATAAGGAGAAAAAATACATTCATTCCCAATCCGGGATTCGATCCCAGGACCTCCCTATCCGCAGTCAAACACTCTGACCACCAAACAAGTTGAGTGGCACTTCGCAATTACTATTACGCTGTATTGACGTCAAGGACACGTTCTGTAACATTGTCTTCAAACCATTTAGTAGAAAATTTAAAGCTATAATGGATGTTATAGATATCGAGTTTGCTCAAGTATTAAACCCGCTACTTTCTAAACTTGCAAACAAAAGATTTTTCCAGTCATACTATTACGGTTGCAAAAATCAGACATTTCATAAGCATAAAAGTCCTATTATATAGTATAATTTTTTTAATATTATCATATTTAATTGATTTTCTTCGAGAATGAATGTGAATACGCAAAAATTTATCATGTATCATGTTGCTTTGGTTCCACAAATAATCTAAAATTAACAATAAAATCCAGAATACATATCACGTTTAATTTAGTGTTTTGTATTGAGCTCTTCTTGATTTTTTATTGGTTGTATACTATTTATCATGACCGAAACTGCTGAACACAATCAATATCTTTATACTATAAAGTCTTAACATGATCATAAATTTGAGATCGATGGTCAAATGATGAAGTTGAGATGATACCCTTCTTTGCAGAGTCCTAAGCAGCATCACTTAGGAGAAATTTAAATTTATATTAGAAGTTAAAAAATTTTTAAATCACTATTATTTTAAAAAAAACTACCCCTGTTAGAGTTAAATCTATTATATCAGATTTCAAATTTCAAGATAAGAGCGTGAACAATGACCAAGATTGCAAATGATCAAAGAGTATTCTCTGATTAACTTTTTTTCAGAATTCTGTGCCGAATTGCTCTTATATCCAGCTTGAATGGAAGATTTGATGTAGGGACTAAGTCATTTCCCTATAGTAAAGTGATCAGTAGAATCTTTTCTTATTAACAGCAGAACTTACAATTTGCATCAGCATTTACGTCCTTCTCTATGATTCAACAATTTATAATGTTGTTGTTACTTATGACACTTGGGCAAGCTAAGCTCGCTATGCCGTTGGCAATGCAAATTTAAATCAGTAGAGTACATCTTTCGTTTAACTATAGTAACACGTGAAAGTATGACTTTGCCCTGAACTCCTCCGATAGATGGCGCCATCAAAGAATTCACACCCTACAATTTATAATAGTCTTTGTGATTTGTAAGGAGTTATTGACATTTACTCTGTTCTCATTTTGAGACAGAATTTTCATTGAAATGCCTATTCACGTGTCGGAAAATATAAAATAAATAAATTCCTCTCTGCTAGAAAACGCTGTATAAATCAGTAAAGAAACAACCCATTTCATAATTATTAGAATACAGCCCAAGACCATTTAGACCACAAATGATATTTTACATCTGTTCCTTAGTAGGTTATAAAATAAATTGCAAGATTCATACTTTTAAAATTCTGTCTTAACACATCAATTAAATGTGTGTGTGTGTGTGACCTGTTTTAATTCATTTATAATTTATAGAGACATCTAATGCAAACTTAACTTTTGAAATTTTAACTGCTGATAAATTTATGTATGAGCAATTTGAATTCTATGAATCTTTTATTTTATTCGTGGCACTTAAGCATTCTGTACATCATAAATAGTATGCTTTGAATAACAAATTCATGGTAAATATTTAATGTATATATATATATATATATATATATATATATATATATATATATATATATATATATATATATATATATATATATATATATATATATATGAATAAAATAAAAAATTTAGAGCATCTACAAATTATCAAGACATTATGCTTCACTGAATTTTTATTCAAGCAACTTTACCTAATTCAATCGTATACAATAGGAAACATTTAAATAAAATCACTAAGGAACGATATCAGGAAATAAACTATTCACTTCATGCAGTATTTGAATATAGAAATATATATCTCAAGTTCTGTCTTAATTATTGATTTTCCTCGTGGAAAAGAAAGTGAGTTCTACACACTCCAATAATTCGATTGAATTAAATTTATTCGCTCTTCCGCACGTGTCAAATGCAATCTTCAAAGATGGCGCAAACAGCAATTCCATTTCAGAATGAATACGACAGAAGAATCGCTTTCATAAATCGAAAAGTCGAGACTTACAAGACAGATATGAAAGGAAATTTTATTTACAATGTGTCGATGGGAAATGTTTCTGGAAAAGTATACCGATACATATTTCAAAGTGTGTGTGCATTTTCTATGACTTACTTCCCTCAATGTAATCATAAAGGAAAAGAACTGTTGGGAAATGGCAGATCATGTTTTCTTAAGAAATGTAATAAATACAAATAAAATTTCAAAGGCATTTCGTTTTTATTATAAGAGTGCACTGGAATTTTTTCCACTTTATTTTCAATAGGAATGATTTGTATTAACGGTTATTCATCCTCGAGAGATTTAGAATTGAATTTTGAAATCACCTCTTCAGAGACTGATGCTTAATTCATTGGAAAACATGGAAGCAACAAAAAATGAACTCTATCATTCTTTAATATTGTATATTAAATTCATAACCCTATAAAAATTGCATTACATTGTACTTTATTACTGAACAGAAAACCAGTGACTAACCTCATGAATTTTGTTTTGAAATTCTCAAGAATATTTACTTTTAATGAAATTTTCCCAGAAAATAATTGAGGTTAGAATTCGTAATTCCTTCTTTAAAAACTATTCGATTATAGATGAGAGAGAAAATGATTTTTGAAAACTGAGAAATCACATTCTTATGTAGAACGTGATTCGTAAAATCTATTGGCAACTGTTTTTAGTAAAACCTAATTTTGTTTTTGTGATTTCACATTTATATTATTTACTGGGATATAATTAAAATGTATTTTCATTAGTTACATAAATTGAAATACGGAAGATATTGAATATTAAACAATGTGTAATACTATAAACATGTCGATTTCATGCATGTATAATTTTTCAGTATTACATATCAAAATGTACAACTATAACATAATGTATAAAGAAAGGTTGGTTTAAGGTCCTTAACAAATGAAAACTTTATGAAAATCTCTTAAGCGTGTATCGATGAAATTGCAAAGATTGGATTCAAAAGAGACTATACTATTTACATCCTATGTATCATGAAATGCATTGCATTTACAAATACTATGCCATCTATCGGCTTTATTTGTAACTAACTTTTAAATGTTCATTTTTCAAACTTCATCATTTTTATCCTTTATATAATGTTGCTTTGTTTGAAAAATAATGCGATCTACATATACATAGCACAAAGACACAAATATAGACTGTAAATATACATATATTCTATGCATTCATTATATATATATATATATATATATATATATATATATATATATATATATATATATATATATATATATATATATATATATAAGCTACTGATATCCGTTGATTTTATAATCTCTATTCTAAAATATAAATGTTAAAAAATAAATTTGTGAAAACAAGATCAGCTTAGTAACTAACCGTAAGTTAAATCTTTAAAATAAATTTCTGATGCAAAGACTGAATTATTATGTATATATATATATATATATATATATATATATATATATATATATATATATATATATATATATATATATATATATATATATATATATATATATATATATATATATACATATATATATATATATATATATGGTGGTTAGGGAAATAAAATTTAATTTTTGCCTATATTATTTTTTGACTCTAAGAGTTTAGAATATCCTGGAGAAATATACATATACACAACTGCACAAAATGGATAAATTATGAAGTACATTATATTTTTTTAATGTTGAAATCAAATGTTGTTTTATGTGAAAATACATTTTTCTTTATATTCCTTCACTCGATTATTCATCTTTGAACATGTTCTACTTCTGTAACAAAATTGCACCTCTTCACCTTTTTTCGCTAAGCAATAAACCTATCTCTTCATTTCTTCCTAATTTACTTTCTTCATCACTAAGAATTATCCATAAGCAAATGACTCAATTTTCTTAGAAAACAACTCTTTAACGAAAAATACTGAGAAACAGAAAACGTTTATTCTTCAAAATTTTAAAGCTTCCGTGAAAAATCCTCAAATTTATGTGTAAAGACTGGCAAATATCCTTACTAAGTGAAAAAAGCTGTTTTATGTTTTTCGCGAAGGGCTCAAAATCGCTTACTGTCTTTTTCTGAAGCGTGCGTTTTTCTTCTAAATGGGATTCACCATTTTCACTGGGAGAAAGTGACGCACGTAATTCTTTAGAAAAAAAGTAATGGAATGGAAGGTCAATAGAGTGGAAATCCAACAAAAAAAGGAGAGTAAGCTTTTTTAGTAATTAGTAGTTTAAGTTATCAAGGTTAAGTAATTCTTATAATAGATTTTACTAAAATATGACATTTGAGTTTCAAAACTCTTTTTCAATAAAAAAATATTTAAAATTTTTATTATGACATTTTCCGTCTTTGTCATTTACATCATTTACGGATTTATTTCCTATTTAGAGGAGAGCTAAATGGTTAATCTACTTCGTATTGAACTCAAAGAATAATTATTCCCAATTATTAACTGCGTCTTTCTCAAAAAATTCTATGAAGCATTTGATAAACATAAAGGAAAGAAAAATAAGTTCGAAATGATAATTAAACGGAAAGTTTCTTCGAAAATTGTGAATTAATTGGCACAGGGGAAAAACTCTGTGTATGTATACTAATTAATAAAAATTCTTTGTATATTAATATTATTTTTGCATAAATCAGTACAATAGAAAATATCTAAACTAGAAATGAGACAAAATATACAAATTTCTTCACACAGAAATCAAACATTATAAATGTATGAGGAAATCAATTTATTACAGTTATTTTCAAACAACTCAATTAAAAAGTTCATTAAATTATTACGCTTCAGTTTATTTATTAAATACTACAAAGTTAACATTCCTCAAAACTAAATATTTATCCGTAAGAGGAAGTACTTATAGAATCATAATCTTCATTTTTCAAAAGGAAACAGAATGAGCCCGTCTCGACTTTCAAACGAAGAGGTTTTATCTTTCAACGAAATTATCGACGAAAATATGCATATACCGTTTCTAAAATTTCCCTCAGTTTCTCTGAAAATCCCTTCCGATGCGACGCTTAATTCATAGTCTCAAAACCAAACAGTTCTTTGTTTTTCTATTTCCAAACAGGGGACGCGAGAGAACTCATTTAAAATTACGTCGCATAGAGGATTCTAACTTAGCAGACGGACGAATTTCGCAATCTGGACTTTTCTCCCCAATTTCCCTACAGGGAATTGTTTCCGACAAGGTTTTCCTTTCTCTTCCCCCCCCCTCCTTCATCTCTTCCGTGTTAAGTCTGCATCGGCTTTCTGGTGAAACTGAGAGGGAATTTGCAGATACTCAGTCGAAATGAGATTTGAAAGTAAATTCCCTGGTCTCTGGTGGTTTCGATACAGAAGCAAAAGTCTTAGACTACTTATGAACCCTGTTTTCACAGTCTAATGAAATAGTGAAGCACAATTCAGTTATGAATATAGTGTTTTGGTAGACGGCAGGAACGAAATAATTTAATGATTTAATCCTATTATATGCAAAAGAGGGACAAAATTCCCTCTTTCACAATACTCTTTAGTGAAAGATGGATTTATGTAATTAAATATGCCTTGTGAGAAATTTTAGAATATACGTGTATTTTTGGAAATTTTAACTAATCGTAAGGGATTCGTAATATTTATCTAGTTAAAATGTACTTAGTCATTAATAGTGACTAGAGATTGGTATGACACACCCATAATATATTAATACAAGTTATGCTACGTTAGAATTTAGATAAAATCCAAAATATTCTCACTTGAGAAGAAATACTCTTTAATTGTCTCACACAATTTAATGTGAAAATATTTTCACGCATATAAATATCATAAATATAATAATCTACATATATATAAGAATTATATCAGTCGCATATATTAAAATTTGAATCTAGGCTGCAAACTGCACTGATAAAGGGCCCGAGAAAAGCTTCACCTTAGACTTTTCACTTAATTTACTTACGAAATGGCTTCAGACTTTAGTTATGAAAAAAATTTATTTTTACTTCATCAGATATTATTAAAGAATTTTGTAAACCAAATGAAAACGTACATTCTGCAACTGATGAAATTAATACTGCATTTGAGACACTATAACCCTTTATCACCTTATCAACCACTGTTATTTTCGGAGATAAACGAGAATAAGATGGTCTTTTAGCGAGAATATTAATGATTCTATATCATTAATTTCTTAGAATCTACTATAGGAGCATTGGCTTGAGTATTTCTATCAGTTAACTTGTATGTTATACATAAATCAAAGAACTCAGATTTAAATGTATTAGATTTTTAATAAATCTACTAAAGATTTAGAATAATATCTCTGGCATAAATAACCATCAACTATCATTTGTAGCTATGATTTCCTGCTCAATAAAATTAGATTTTGCTAAATTCAGTAAAAACTCAGTTGTTTTATTGATCAACATTGTTATCTTCTGTATGCTCTCTTTGACACTTTCTGGGAAGTACTTAAATTTTCACTTTTTTCTCAGCACGACACTACTAACACACTTGAAGTCATTAGAAGGAAGTGAGATGCAGCTTTTGTTGATCCGAGGATTTGAACAACATGATAGTAGAAGTCTGTCTTGACTCTGGTTGGGGTTTTTTTTCGTCATGCACCAGACTTTCGCCCTGTCCGGCATGGGAGACCCCACCAATAGCGAGCTACACCCGGGATAGTTCTCCGGGTCATTGGTGCACACCGCCTCGTCTTGGCATGAACACCATCGGAAGGTATGCAGGCAAAGAGCCTGGCTCTTTTTACACCCTCAATTGTCACAGAGCTTCTTACACCATAACTTCCAAATCAGCGACCGGCCACATAAGGAGTCTTTGATATCTCAAAGGCAGGAAACTTTTTGAGAACTGCCCTAAATGGAAAACTGGGCAGACGTCTCCTCAACACATCCTCAACTGTTTGGGACACTCCAGAAAGGATATTTATTCATACCCCTTACTAGTCCTCGATTTCTTCAGGGTCAATGATCTTAATGACCTAGTCTGACTTCGTCAGACATTTAACCAATAAGCCACATGAACAACAACAACATACTTGAAGATACAGAAAATTTTCACCAGTGACATTCATCCGTGACAATGATCTTAGAAATAAGTATAAACTTAAAATTTTAGAAAACGAAAATCTCCACATTATGCTTCTCAAGTATAAATTATGGAATCATAATTAAATATCTAAGCTTTTCCTATTAACAAGTACACTGTTATACATTTCAAGCTCAATTTAATGACTGTTAAAAACGCTTTGACGATTTGTGTGAAGAATATGTACTGATTGTATCGCTAATTCTTAAGCAATTTTATTTTCATCCAGCGGTTTCATTTCTTTTCTTAAATATTATATACTGAAAGAAGATAACATACTATCGTCTGGTGTAATCAATTTTCAACAGCTTCTTCTCTTCATTACCTTCTTCAGTGATAATCAACATTCATAATCATGAAAATTTATCATAATTAAATACTTTCACTTTGAGAAGAACAAGAGAATTGAGTTGGAAAACGTGGTGATTGTTCATATGTTGTATATGTGTTTTAGCACTCTTTGAGATTCCCGAAAATTGAATGCAGAAGTAGAAATATTTTTTACCATAGGTGTATACTCATGTTCAATTCTAGTTTCTCTTCATTTCAGTATGCAAACGGTTAATACTAATTTTTCAAGGATTACTGCGTACATTTCTCAAGATGAATAGTAACTCACGTTTAGTTTCAAATTATCTCTAGAATGTAAGCAGATAATTTCGTTCGCGAGTATCTGATGACCGTCGTATCTAATTATTGTATGGCAATGTTTTATATTACGTAAACACATGTATAAGCTTAATTTCAAGAAATTTTATTTCTAGAAATGATCCACTAAACGCAAAATACCTTGCTATCTTGAAAGCAATTTATATAGTTGCTATTTGAATGTTACAAAATTTATACCGATGATATCTTAGATTTAATACATTGATTAGCCAATAGAAAATCTCAAGCACAATAGAGGATGGTCCTTCTTGTACAATAAAAACATTATTGAAGCAAACTTTAATATCAGTTTTTCTTAGCACGATTTGGTTTGCACTTGTCATAGTGCAAACCAAATCGTGACAATAGTTGCAAAGGAGAAAACTTGCACCATCCAACGGATCCCTAGATATGTAAACATTGAGGAAAATCAGCAAGCGGACTGCCTCACCAAATAGGCAAGAAATGTCAATCCCCCTCCCACGACTACCACTTGCTTCGATGCGAAAGCTGTTGCAATGCATCAGCTTTGCATGGGACTACGGAAAAATTGGTGCCTGCCGAAGCTTAATCCTGACCGTAGTATCACCTCTACCATCAGCAGAAAGCCTATTGGGCACATGAAGGGTATGATAATTATGCCCGACGGTTCTAAAACCTACGCAGTATGCACAGGAGTTCCACTGGATCCGAGGCATATCTTCAACTGCATCTCTGTTGCCTCGACCCTCTTCAGCACAGACCCCAAACTACTGCCATGACATCCTCTATACCGAAAAAGCTGAAGATGTGGCCAAGTCAGTGTTCCATGCCTTTGGTCCCATACGAGTTGTCTTTTTTTTTGTACGTTCTCTTTTTTTTTCTCTCTTTGTACTTGTTGCATGACAAATAGAACAGCAATTTGGTTTGATTCGCAAAACATACTTCATAATCAACAATTGCAAAAAAGTTTCATTTTAGATTATGAAACTTGCACAGAAATAACAATAAATGGAAATTTTTTTAAATTAAAATCTATTAATGAACTTACTCTAATGAAATCGAAAACTTTGGTGAGCATGACGATGACGTGTGAGTTCTGTTCCCAAACAGCTCTCCAAAAATCAGAAATAGTGTGTTCGTTTGGACCTGTCAAAAGATTAACAGTAACTTATTAACATCAATTCTAAGAACATACAGAATAAACATTTGAACTTATTCAAATAAATTATTTTCTTTAATTTTTACATGCAACTGAATCAAATTAACGAATTATGTTTCATAAATTTAACTTGCTGAATTACGATATTTACATAAAATAGAGAGTTAAATGTCGTATTCCAAGGAGAATATTCTAAGATGAAACCTTTTAGATCTATTATAATTTGAAATTAGAACTCTTAAATCTATAAACATCATGTTTGGCAGAAAAATTGAAGCCAGAAAGAGGAAATGTCATACTACGCTTGACATGAAATATTTCAGAGATTTATTTTGAAAACTCTTTATCTTCAAAATAATATAAATAAAATTACCAAATTATTAAAAAAATATGAGATCTATTACTAATTTTAGCCAATCTATCATTAATTTTAGCCATACTATTTAAGACAGTCAAACCACCCCAATGTTTTCGCCATTTCGTGTACTTCCCATGGTAAGTGGGTCATATTTATGTATCACATTTGTATAATATTTTCAGAGCATCACGTATCATCAAAAAGGAATCTGAAGGGATAAAATCCAAATAATTTCAAGCATCATCCCTACAGATGTGCATGCAGAAAGCAAAATCACAACATCTCTTTTCGTTATTGTAAAGTGATTTGGATCAAATCCAAGATCTACTTCAAGGCCCATGATTCTTAAACAAGGATGGAATTTGCCGGAATCATTGAAAATTAAAACTATTAAGAGCTATGAAAAATTGTCAAACTTCAAGCTGCAAATTTTAATTAATGCTTAATTTATACAGGATGCTATACTATTCTGGGTACAAATTCGAAGGAAAGGTAAAGAACATCGTTAAAAAACCTAATTACACAGGAAACCGCGGGGTATACGATTAAATTGCGACTTCATTAAATTGGCTAAAGCTACTTTTAAAAATTGATATATATATTGCTTTCTCACTGTAGATGCTGAATGCATGATTTAAGTTTATGTCGTTTCACGAAACCAGAAAGACGAGCACGTATTTCATTTATGGCCAAACCGACGGAAATGGAATTGCTGCTGTTCGATTATATAAGAAAAGATACCCAAATAGAGTCTAGCAAATTTTGAAATATCAGAACCTTACGCAATGTCGATATTTCCGAGACACTATACAGGATATTAGATAGCCACAATTAATACAAATTTCCATATTCAAAAGGGTCTATGAACGAGAACTGAAATCCCGACATCAAAAGGGCATGATAAGCTGGCTTCACATCCAGCTTATTATGAACAGGTACATGCCATTGCCTCCAAGATGTCTCTATTAGCTATCTATCGAGTATTGTTGTTGTTGTTACTTATGACACTTGGGCAAGCCAAGCTCGCTATGCCGTTGGCTATGCGAATGTAAGTCAGTAGGGTGCATCTTTCTTTTAACACGGAACACTACGAAGGTGAAAGTACAACTTTCATAGTACAACTTGCCTCTAAACTTCTCCCCGATAAATGGCATCGTCAAAAGATCGACTCACTCAATTTGGACTTTGATCCAGAGGAAGGAGGATTTTCTCAAGACCATTACACCCATGATAACTGCTCAACGAGGGACCACAGGACTTCTATCAAGTATTGCAGGACGAAGCCATGTATTCCTTTCATCTTCAAAGAGTTCAGTTATTGCAATCAGATTACTTTCGAGTGATCACACAGCGTACCGCATTTGCATAGTGATTTCTACACCGAATATATGAAAATGGTCAATTTTTCATCTTATTATGTTCATCGATGAAGTAAGCGTTTCTCTTTAAAGCAGATTTAATGTGCATAGCCATCATGAGCGAACTAAAAGAACAAATACGGAAACCGATCATGAGACGTACTACATTGCTTCATTATTAATATGCTATCAGGTTAGTGGGAGTTATTTTAACCAGGCTATGCATCTAATCACATTGATTGTACTTTCACATGAATTACGTCTTTCTTCAAAAGATACATCCGGAGATGTTTAACGTTGCCCCAACGCATGTTAGGCGTAAAGTATGCTTTCAACGTGACGAGGATCATCACGAAAAAGTGTGTAAAGATCTATTTGGACCAGATATTTAGGCATAACTGGGATGGGGTGCCGAGATACATAGCTTGGTTTCTGAGATCATTTGATTTTCCTCTTCTTTGCTTATTTTCTGTGGGGATATCTATACGTACATAATTTTGAAATCGTTTGAAGGCAAAAATTTCTATTATGAATTAAATCTCAAGTATCTTCGAATTTGGTATTTTAATAAAACACCAGTTTTCTTAGAAAAATATTCACCAATCCATGTTGTGTAAGTGTGCATGCATCCATATATCAATGAAAGCAATTTCAAAAATTTTCTGTGAGATTTGTAATCGTCGTTATTTTATTGTGTAATAAAGTATTTGACATGTTCTGGCTTTATTCACTACATGTGGTGTGAATCTTTATCATGTAAGGGTTATTTATCAGCTCATGTTATGTAATTATGCTTTTTCTGTGGCCAATATATTTAAAATCATAGTCGAAGTTTCGATTACTCTGTGAATCACACTTTAAATAAACAATCCCTATACTAAAAATGCAAATTTATGCTATTTGTTTTAAGGCTTATCATTTTACCGACCGAATTTTAGCAATTAAAGAACCGATATTTTACTTTGTTAGAGCTATTTTAGATATGTTAGAATTTCTCAACATGTAATTCTATTGTATTGCTTATCAAACCATCATATTATATTATATTGTGTGTATATATATACGAAATTCTATATAATTCAATGAAAATAGATGTGAACATTTCTATTTTAAGTATATGAGTTAAGCTAGTGATACTGGAGATTAATACCTAATTTATCAAACATAACAAAAACCCTAAGTATATGTCTGTTTACATTCAATTACTTCTCTGAGTTCTTTTGGCGGAAATATGCGTCAGATACATAACAGGAAAAAACAATACCAATATAGAAAGCGATTACATTTGACAAAGGATTACAGTGGATTCACTTCCCATTTAGCACAGCTGCAATTGATTGATTGATTATTTCATTTATTAAATAGATATATCGCTTTTTTTATTGTATGGAAACCTATGTAAATCAAACTTCCTAAAAGCATATTTGGAAAATCTCTTTGATTACTCTTGATTTAAAAAAAACTGCAATTAAAAACTTATGTTTAGTTTTTATTTTATCGTATATTATAATGTGTTATATACTATTATGACTTCATATACTTTGTTTTCTATTGGAATTTGTATGTGTTATATGCATTTTTAACTGTGAATGCTTCTAGCATTTTCATATTTCGCAAATTATGCATTTTAAAAACATTGTTCCACACGTTTCTTATTAGCATTTTGGTTTACATTTCTCCACACGTTTTTCATTGGATCTAAATTAAAAAACAATATCGGCCAATTTAGATGTTTTGAAAACTTCTGCTGTAATTTCTTTGTACAGGAACTTACTTTTACATTTGTAGAAATTTTTAATTTCCACCAAGAAAGAAAGAATTATGCTATGGAATAGTATTTATGCAAACATTTGTGACATCTCATGCAATTTGTTGGTTTATTTTGCTACTTATGTTAAGCCATTGTCATGTTGAATTAGAGTAATTTTTTTCAAATGAGATTGGTTTTTATCAATAAAATTCGTATCTTTTTATAAATACTTGAAAAGAAATTTTCGTAGCTTCATTACAGTCAAGCTGCTTTCCCTTCTTTTATTAAAATCAAACAATTTGTTTCCCTTGTAAATAGTTTTCCAACTATAAATAATTTCCTTATATTTTTCATAACTAATATTAAGATACATTGTGTCTTGGTAAAATATTATTCCTACAAACCAATATCTTAACTTTAAATCATAAGTAAAAATCTTGATAACATTTCAAAATCAACTCTTGGAAATACCATTTAAAAATGAAATTTGTTTGTTTACAATTTTTAATTATTCTGTTGACGTGGTATGAAATGAGTCATTTAATCACCTGATTGGTTTACATCTTCTATTATTTGACCAGGATTCAAATTAAAAGGCTGCTGTATCTGTGTTTATTAACTTTAATTAGTAAAACAGACAGTTTATCTCATTCTAACATTGATGCGCTTTTTAATAGATCGATAATTTAGCTTTCTAAAGAGATTAATTTTATTATTTTGTTCGAAAATTAATTGGATTTTCCAAGTGATTCAATCATCCATAGGGTCTAAAATCTTTATAGTGTTGTCATTTAGAGAGGAGATACAAGAAACGTTTATATCGGAGGTTGGATTTAGGTGTCTAAATCAAATTCGATCCTCTTTCTTTACCATGGTTCAGAGTTGAGATATAATTTATTATATTTAAAAATTGATTGTTTTTAGAACACTGGAAATTTGACAATGGTATGGAAAATTGATTATGTTCCGACTATTTTGATAGACAGAAATAAAAATATTTTAAGCAACTTTACCAAGCAAGTGAAACAAAATGAATCAAACGAAAAATGTACCAGCAATTACAGCAACAATAATAAAATAATATTTTTTCTTTTTAATATCAATAGTGTTCTTGAGAAATGGCCATGTTACCGAAGCATTTCTTCCTGCAAATCAAAATGATATTTAAAAAAAATTCAGCGCAATTCAATTCAATAAGATTAGTTCGATGGTCACCATAATATTCTTATTCTGTTAGATCAATACCCTGCAATTCGCGACTCTTTACTCCTTCTTATCTTCTTTACTCCATGAACATAACATTACTTATTATCTTGCCTTGTAAAAGACGACTAAAACTTTTGAAACGCAAGATTATAAAGTGGAGGCACATGCATGGAAAATAAAAAAATAGCACAGAATGCAAAATCAAAATGAATGGTGCAAATGTTTTTCGAAATCATTCTTTTAAAAAAGTCGATGATTTTGACAGCGAAATTGTTTTTCTATCAGACATTTTGAAATGGTTTTTGATAAGGGAAGCAAATATTGACGAATTCCAACCAGTGTGGCTGTCATGGAGGGCTACGAAAGCATCAAATTCCATTTCTCCGATTTTAACAAACGGAGGAAGAGTAATACAAGTGCAAGAAACGGGTTAGTTAATTTTTTGAAAGGAGATATTAATTACAGACACTTACTTACAATAGTTTTAATCATCAAAAAGCACTATGTCCGCAAACATTTACAGATGAAATTTTCAAAGTAATGGAATCGGTGATTAAGATTATTAACTCTATTGTAGTTACAGCTCTTTGCCATTGCTATATCAAAGAATTTCTAATCGAGGTAGAAAGTGAATATGTAGACCTGCTGCTGTATAAAAATGTTCATTGGTTATCGAAAAGAAACGTTTCAAAACTGCTTGTTGAAATTAAAGAATTTCACTCTTTTTTAGAAACATGTTCACTGTGCAGAGCTAACGAATGATCTGTGTTTTCAGAAATTTTATTTCATTGTGATTGTTATTTCTCATCTAATTCAGCTTATCTCACAAGGAAATGTAAGCCCAATTTAATCAATATTAGAAGAAATAATTTCATTCGAAAAAAAATTGTCACTTTTTGCTGACGATTTTGAAAAAAGAAACCCCAATTCATTTTCCATGGCTATTAAAATATTGTAAAGAAAATAAATTTAATGTTGAAATTATCTAATTCAAAACAACACTGATGAATGTGAAGGAAGCTTTTCTTAGCAGGCGTAAAGAGTTCAGAAACAGCAAAGCGACGTTAACTTTTGTAATAAAATCTCTGAACAGACACTAATTTCTCCCTCTTTAATATTATAATTTGCAGTTTTGAAATGCAGTTTACTGATTTAAAAAATAGAGTATCGAGCTCGAAATTCCAGCATCTTTGTGCCGATTGAAAGCTATTGGAGAGAAATAAATGTGAACTAAGTTATAGCACAAATGGTCTGCTTTAAAATATCTGGAAAGGTGATGTATATTGATTTTTAACACATGGAATAGTATAATGACTGATGATAAACTGAAAAAAAAACTATCTTTTGCTAATCTTTTCTAATTTGGGTCTACATATTCATGTGAATATTCATTTTCAAGCATGAACAATATCATGATTAAATTAATAAATCGGCTTTTCGATGAGAGCTTGGAATCATGCCTCAAATTAAAACCTACATCATACAAACCTGATTTACCTTAAATTTTCAAGGAAATGCAAGGTCAATGGTCAGATTAATCGAGTATTTATAGTTATTTTTATGAATACATTTCATATATTATTTTACTAATGATATTTTTAACTAAATATTATATATAAGTAAGATACCAAGATTTATTTAATTTATTGTTATTATTCAGAAGGCTTTGGCCCATCCTGGGCTGGCGCGCCATGGATAATGATGGTTAGCAAAACTAAGATTTTTTAAGCAAAGGCAAGCTTGAGAGTGTACTTTAATCCTAATTAATTCGTAATAATGTCTGCTAGTAAAACAAAGCTTATGCTAAAAAATGCCTCTTTGAGAGAGAGAGAGAGAATAAATTTCAATTGTAAATTATTTAGATTTGGCTCTTTTGAATGACTATGTTGCCGACTATTGTGTTAGATAATTCTATACAATGATTAAAATAAGCATATTGCTCTTTAATTTCGTAAGTGCGTTCAGTTTTCAAGGTCAAGAGACGTTTTGTGGAAGCTTAATATCAAACAATACTAGAAACAGCACGTTTCATGCTCATTTTCAAGGCACAGCTGCCACCATGTCACGGAAAGTGATAGAAAGTGCACAACAGCTGAAATGGAACGATTCCTTCATCTGCTGAAAGTATTCAACTTCTAAATATGTATTTTGGTTTTAGTCACGTCCATTTTTATTTCTCATCGTTAAAGGATACCGTGATTATCATTTTTTTTATTTTATCTTCCAACTGATGAATTTTTAGCAATGAAAAAATAAAAATCAGTAAGTATCGCTTTCATGAGATGTGAAATTAAGTCAGCGTGTTTTCAAATTCAGAAATTCAGACTCCTGCAAAATTTTTCAGAATTACAGAGAATTAATAAAGGTAAATATTAATGTCGTATTCGAAATTACTATTAAATGTTCAGTTAAAAATATTGTTTAAAATCGGCATTAAATAAGAAACTGAAGTTAAAGTGTATTTAAAAATTGTTTATTCTTTCAGTAAGCATTTCAATATATGAATTAACTTTGCACTAGGATTAAATAGTGACAATCTGGGATTAATTTCCCTGAAAGGAAAAATTTTAATTAGTTTGTAAGAAAACATACAACAAATAATAAATATCTTACATCTAGAACTCGAACCCAAGTCAATTTAATGAAAATGTTCATGATGCTGCTACTTTACACAAAAAACTTAAGTTTATTAAAACCTATACAAATTGAAAATTAATGAATGGTTATTGTGATATAATGGTAAAAACATTATATTATCGTGTTCGAAAAGGAAAAAGTTCATTACTTTGACTTCTCGAAAACTGTCGAATTGAGAAAGAATGTTAAAATTTTGATTGCAGTATGAAATATATATATATATATATATATATATATATATATATATATATATTTCATACTATATATATATATATATATATATTTCACTGTTATTGTGATATAATGATAAAAACATTATATTATCGTGTTCGAAAAGGAAAATGTTCAATACTTTGACTTCTCGAAAATTGTCGAATTGAGAAGGGTTAAAATTTTGTATGAAGTATGAAATATGTATATATATATATATATATATATATATATATATATATATATATATATATATATATATATATATATATATATATATGTATGTATGTATGTATGTATTTTAAGTTACCATAATGACTTATATCATATTTTCGGTATTTTTTGGACCATATTTATAAGGATGATTGTGTATCGCAGATGTTGACTTCGTCATTTGATAGTGGTTTGAATTTTCTAAGCAGTTGACTATGTTTAACGACTTTATTGGACACAAATAGGTTACCAAGAATATAATAAAATAAAATGACTAAAATCTAACCATTTATAAAATTGTGATTTACTTGTGTAAATTAATCTTTCGCAAAACTTAATTTAGCGACTTTGATTTTTACTCGTAAAAAGTAAAATGGCAGTAGGCAAATCTAACGAGAGAGACTAATTTTATGTATGCTTGTTAAATAGACAAAAATAAAAGTTTTATTTTTAAGAAATAATAAATAATGTAATAAATTTTCTTCTCAAAGGAATCTTTCAGAAATGTTATAATATTATGCAATACTTGAGTAAAATAAATCCTTTTGAAAGAACTCGCAAGATATGAATTGTTTTGGGGTTAATCTGGTTAAACAAATAATTTTTTTTAAAAAAATATACACAAAATCATAAAAACAAGACATTTTACAAATGGAATTACTTACCCTGAGTGGCGATATAAGCGTTTGGTTTCAAAATACCCTACAAAAGAAAAAATATCTATATTAATTTATTCTTTTGAATTTATTAATTCACATAATTATATAAAAATGTCATTAAATGATAAAAAGAAGTTTAATTTTTATAAGTAGCCTTAAGTATTTACATAATATATACATATAAAGATCAATTCTTAAGAAACAAAGACATACGTACATAAAAAAAAATTTTCAGCTGAAAGAGAAAAATTTTTCCTGAAATTCTAAAAGCTAGCCCTGCATAAGAATGCCCAATATTGCTTAAATGTTCGTAGATTTTAGTGTTTTCTGCTTGAGAAGATTTCCACTGATAGGAATCAATTTATGGCTATACAGTCCTCCAACCAGATCATTAACGCCCTTTCTATTTTAACCCTATTAGAATTTTGTGTGCCAGTAACACGTTTCGCACCTTACGGACAGCCATCTGCCACAGTTTTCCTTATATTATCTGCATTTTTCTTTACGGTTCGAATTGTAGTTTCATTCAAATTTGCTGATTTTGCAACAGACGATATTTTTTTCCGCCTTCTAAGCGATTTAAAGTTAGGATTTTATCTTCAAGCGATATAAATCTAATCCTTTCCTTGTTTCTTTTGTGTTTGACATGATGACAATCTAGGGTTAATAAATACTTAAGTTAATAATAATTATATTGAAAATCTAGGGTTATTATAATATTTGAACAAATGAAGAATATTTTATACAGTATTGTGTAATGTTGTTCAATTATAAACCACAAATTAAGCAGCCAGAAAGTCAAACGAATGGACGGTGCAGACAAAATTTTAGAAAAAATTGTTCACAAACGAGATGTACTGTGAAAGGGCTCTGAGACGACTGAAACCGATGCTGTAAACGGCTAAGACATAAGCTTCAATGTTCATACAAACATATCCAGTTAAAACTTTTTATTGGGTGCACGGAAAGAATTTGATGGGACGTTGTTGAACGGAAACCGTGATGTAACAGTACCGCGTTATTATAGGAGGTCTGTCGCAATTTCAACTCGGCGTTATATGGAAACCACATTCTGAGAGTATCACATTATAGGAGAGTTGACTGTATTTCCTTAAATAAATATTATTTCTGAAATTTCCAAATTAATTTAAGTGGCTCATAGATCACAGCTAGGAGAAGCCGTTATTTGTTCTTTAAAATATACTGCTGGATTTGATACCTTAACTGATTCAATTGAAAAACAAAATACTAAGATGGTTTATGCAAAGTTAAAATTTTATCCACTGTTTGTTAAACCTTACACATTACTGATTGGATTAAGGGCTTGTTTGTCACTCATGACCAGTCTTTGTAAATGAGAACTAATTTGACCATAACCCACCACTGGTCCCAGCTCAGATGCTGACATTTTCAGTAAAGCGTGGTTAAAAATTATGGTAGTGGTTTATGGGGAGGGTTTCGAATAATAGAAATAGATGACAGCTAACAGATGCTATAAAATAAAATTTAATCTCTTTATTGATTCAAATTCTTCTGTTGTTGTTACTAATGACACTTGGACAAGCCAAACTTGCTATGCCTTGGCTATGCGAATTTAAGTCAATTGGGAGCGTCTTTTGTTTAATCAGAGCACCATGAAGGTGAAAGTACGACTTTTTCTCTTCAAATCCTCCAATAAATGGCATCACCAGAGGATCTACTCCCTTAATTTTGGCATTGATCTGAAGGGAGAGTAAATTTCTCCAGACCTTTGCATCCATGGTAACTGTTCAACGACCGACCCACAGGACTTTCGATTCCACAGATTTAACGAGCACGTATATCGCATGTACTCGGTGGGTCTTTGGCGGCATTGGGAATCGAACCCCACTCTTCCGGATGGAAGGCCGATACCCTAACCACTAGGCTACCGCGGCCCTCTCTTTTTCTTTAATAGTGCAACAACCTATTACAGGTCTTAGCTGCCTCTATAGATCGCCTTTTACAGCCCAATCTGTCCAGAGCGACACTTTTTCAGTTCCCAACTTTCAGTATCTTGAGATCATTTTCAGTGTCAAAACGAGCCATTTTGTTGGTGGTCTTCCTCGGGCACGGAATCTTTCGAGGTTCTTAAACGTTGATATTCTAGTGGTCTTGTTTTCCTGGCTTCTCCAGACATGGCCAAGCCATCTTAGCTTGTTGCTTCTGATAACCTGGGTAATCTGGGGCTGGTTATACAGCCTATACAATTCAAAATTATATCTGGTCATCAAGAAACCCTGTTCCTGTAAGGCCCATAGAGAGTTCTTAATGCCTTCCTTTCAAAGCTTTCTAGGGTTCGCTATATATCATCGACATTTAATGTCCAGGTTTCTCTTGCATGTAGCAGCACGAGTAGTATGATTGCATTGTAAATTCTCAGTTTTGTTTTTCTGCTGATCAATTTAGATCTTAGTTGCTTTTTCAGCCCAAAAAAGCATTTATTAGCTAATTTGATTCTGTTGGAGTTCTTTATTGCTATTTTGCTCATTATTGTAACCATTTGTCCCTTGCCCAATTAGGTGATAAATTTGAGTCCAGTAACTTTATCCCGGATAAAACAAACAATCAATAGATAAAAGCAGTCCATCATCATCAATCAATCTATGGTTGATTTTTTACCAGTTTCACAGCTTTTTCTTTCAATCTGAATTACAAGCACTATAGTAATGAGTGTAATATTCAACTATAGTAATAGTACTTTATTATTCAAGATAGTCTGCAATAAATCAATTTAACTTATGTAGAAAATATATTAATATAAAAATAAAAAGTAAAATATAATACTTAATAAAATCCATTGTTTAATGGTGGTTTTTTTCTAAGTTGCTTATTGCCTGACCAAACTGACAAGCGGTTAGGATTCGCGAGTTTCACATTATCGATATTTTCCTGTAGATAATCTATTAAAAAAAATCAGTATAATTAAAATCTTGCTCAGCAGAAGATGTAAATTATTTCCATATTCTGTAAGAAAAAGTTTTTGAATATGTCTGTAAACTTTGAGCTTGCTCCACCTTAGTCCGTTGATTAGTGGAGCCGATAAAAATAGAACTCTTGTCAAAAATCTCATCTCCAGCTGAAGGAATGCAATTTTTGCGGGAGGAAATAACCTTCACGTCTCCCCTCTAGAAGTGAAGCATCAAGACAGGCCATTCATCACACAGATATCTTCCATGTTGACTTTGCCCAAAAACTTCACATAAGAAATAATTCTTCTTTTATAGGAAATTTTTCAAACGTATTTACCATACTTATGTGTTATGCATTTTTAATAACTTAAGCCTTTCTTTTGAGAATGCTCTGATTTTACTTGAAGTTTAATTTATGTTTGATTTTATATTCATTACAAATTCTTCGGATGACAATACAGTATAGTAAGGAAGAAACGCCTGTAATTGCTATTTCCATGATCTAAGGATGACAGAGTACCCTCCCCCCCCAAAAAAATATTCCTATTCAATATCTATAATCTTATACATTCTCCCAATTACCGTTTAAGTGTACTGTACATTTCACATGAATAACAGAAAAGAAAAAAAGAAAAGAAAAATGTCATAAAGATGCATGAATGTTAAAGAATTTTAAAATATAATGTAGTTTAAATAAAATTGTAACAAATCATTGTTCAAAACACTGTGACTCTTCATAAAGCTATCTTGGTGTAAAAATTCTCGAGAAATACATGCCATCAATTTGATGTTCTTTTATGTGTTGAGGAAAAGAAAAAAAAATCTTCTTACTTATTTTTGCAATATCTGGCTACATTTTGCTCAATTTATAGGTATCTTATCTGTAACAAATTTCTAGTTTAGCAAATAATATAAATAGAAGAATAAATTAATTCCATTTTTAACTAAAAATACTGATAACAACACAAAATTCGTACTCCTTTAAAGGGTTAACGAATGTTTGTTTCTCATAGATTTTAATGCTTCTCGGTTTGCTATAATCGAAAGTTAGGAGAGAAAGGTAATGAAACCACATCACCTTACGAAGGTTCAAAATTACCAAGTATTTGATCAAGTTTAGATCTTCAGTAAATAGAAAATATGCGGTCTGAATGGGAAACCAGTGAAATAAAGAAACAAGCTTATATTCTTCAATGGTGCCAGTTAAAAATATATTTGAATTTAACTTGAGAACACTGTAATTGATATTAAAGGTAGGAAGGAAGTCTTGAATAATATAAAAAAGTTTATATAAGTTAAAATAATGTAAAGATTCACACACATGGGACCAGCTAATTAAAGTTCTCATAATATTCAATATAAATTTCTCAAATTTGACAAATATTATTAAATAATGGGAGATGAAATTTATAACTTGTTTGTATTCTCTGTTCACATCCTTAGAGTACGTACTTAAATTTCTTCCGGGTTTCCTGTTTCTCACAGATGAATATAGCCCATTGCCCATTGAAAAATTCTTTGGGAAGGTAATTTTTTAGGGAGTTTTAAACAAATCACGTGACAGGTTTCAGTTTTAAGACTATTCAATATGAAGTTCCAAGACTGTTGCGTTCTCTTAACTGTATGATGCTAAATATCGAAAAACAACTCAAATTTGTTTATTTTAGGAACTTTATCTTTTCCGTTTGGCAACACTAATTTTTGTTGTTCAAAACAAAAGTGTGAACCTAACGTAGGTAATTAAGTTTAACTTTGATGTATAGCTATACTAAAGTTTAAGTTTGAAGCTCTTTTTAGCAAAATTTATGAATGTTAAAGACTGTGTTATTTTATTTTAATATAATAATATTCTGCTATAGTTTTTATAATTGAATCTGCAAGTATACTGAACTGAGAACCCGCAAAGACGAAAGAATATGTATATAAAAGCTGTGGTTACAAACATATAAAAACCTAAAAAAGCACAGAAAAAAATGGGAACCAATGATAGAAGAGAGTAAATAATAAATGCTATTTTAAATCCATTTTAAATTTAGAATCACTTCATTGTCTTTACAACTTCAGATTCTCTTCTTCTCATATTAAGTAAAAATTCCTTACTGGTTTGGCTAAATGGCCTCGTGATCATTTTATTCTTAATATTGCTTTATTCTTGATATTTTTCCCTTTTCCTTTTATTTAAAGCAATTATTTAAGCTTTCTTTGAAACTTAGACCATTTTTGTGGTATTATTTGATGTGTTGTATGCATGAAACGATGCGTGATGATTTAATATTGAATTCCATTTCGTTAAAATCTGAGTAGATAGAAGCAATGAAAATCTTTATAAAAAAATTATTTGCTAACTGGAGAAAATTGTATACTAAATATTGTTGTTAAATAATTTTAAGTACATTAAGAAAATTATTTTTAGCAAAACTTGGTTATATTAAGTGGCACAGATGCCTTATAATCCAGGATGCCAGATTCTGAGTTTGGTGACATTTTGGTGGATTTTTTCTTATTGTATCTAGCAACTTGGTTCATATTAAGTCATAGATATGGAGGCGTATAAAAATTACGCAGGAAATTCTATTTTGAAAACACTAGTATTTACATCATTCTGCATGTCACAAGACGTCATATTGGCAACATTATTTCATCGCAAAAAAAAAATTCAGAATTTGGTACTTGCATTATACGGTATTTGTGCCGATTAAATTTTTGGGATATATTTCCGGTTGTCAGTTTCTGTTAACAGAAGTCATATATAATACAATATCAAATTGAATATAATATAATCTTATATATTAGAGTAAATTGTGTGAATTATTTGACAATGTCTATTTGATAGATTAACAAATGAGCTGTTACAAGGTTTTCATAATCCATGGAATTTTTCTTTTAGAGAAAATAGATTAATTTATAGTGACTTCCGTATTTGTTATGTATACTCTTAACTATGGAGCTCTTTCTTTGGCACATTCTGTAATCACGTCATTTTTAGCAGCCTTTCTTCTTGTTCGTCTCACTGTGGCACTACGCTAGAACGCACTTCGAAAACACACAGCAAATCAAAAGCTTTATTTACAATTCTTTTGCATTTAATTAACGCAACCTCCGCACATTGACCATAATCACCCGTCCAATATGATGGAACAGATACTGCATAGTAATCACATCGACAGACAGATAGCAAAAAACGCAGCATATAGTTATTTGGTATTTAACAGTGGCTGTAGTTAAATTTGCGAAATGTTACTCTAGAGAGCGTAGTCTTATTTCCCTAAACCAAGATAAGGCTAAATTATGCTATACGTAACTCGAAAACTTTACTTCTACCAAAGGAAAAAAAAAATTCTCTGTTCTATAAATGTCGATATTAAGAACAAGCAGAAACATTAATGAATACAAAAATTCAAGTGATGCCATTCACAAAAAGATAATGTTATTTTTAATAATTCTCTGGTTTCGCCGCAACAGTCGACGATGGCTGATATGCTGGATGTTTCGTCAGCATTTGGCGGAACTGCGTCCTTCGGAATGAAGATTCCAAGTTCAGTCACAGCTTTAGTTAAAAATGAGGGATAGATCAATATCTATATATTGATTCAAAGTAGTTCCTTGTAGTCCTGACAGAACTGATATTTTTTGCAATAAAAAATTTCAATCTCAGTCACGGGCAATTATTAAATAATAGGACACAGATTCTATGTTTTTCTGTTATGCATGTCTCTCAGCGTGAAAGATTGGAATTTTCTGAGTTTCTCCCTTTGTGGCATTAAAACATGACCCACTATCTGTGAAAATGTACAAATGATGGTTTAAATGTTAGTTTTCATCTGTAACAGCTCTCTCTCTCTCTCTCTACTACAATTGTGTGCATAAGTGATAAAACGTAAATTCAAAATTTGTCAAATGTATTTTAATTTTCGTTTTCTATTGGGTGTCAAATTTACATTTAATTTGATATTATATCTGTTAAGTGGAAAATATGCGATTTTCCATTGGACGGTTGAACAATTTTTGTGGAGCCTTGAATTTTAAAAGTTGTTGAATTTATGAAAATTATTTCATTATATAATTGATTTTGTAAATCTTTTTTATAGAATAATTATTTTAAAGATATAACTATTCAATCAATGCATTTAACTATTGCATTCCATAAAATGTAAAATAATTCTGTACTTTTACGTTGATATTAACAATTTAATCAATTTTTATAAATTTTCATTTTCTTAAAGTATTTTAGTTCAGCATTTTTTATAATGTTACTAATTTTTTTAATAGAAGAAGAAACATGATTTAATAAGAAAAAGTTTTTCCAACAAAAGTCTGTAAATGAAAAATCCTATATTTAATTCTTCTTGTGATATTGGAAACATTTATTAAATGCCACAAGAGCTTGAAAATATAAGGTAAAATATAAAAGATTTAAAGTGATATGTAAAATAAAATTGCGAAAAATGAATGATTGAGCAAATTAAAAACATTTTTGTTGAGAATTCAAGCAATATTTTTCATTACATGAATTTTTTAATAGAAAATATTTACATAATTATTCTAATAAAAATTCATTTCATTTACTAGTATGAATTTTATTTAGAATTTCTTATTATACAATTTGTTATGACTAATTTTTGAGTATTTATGTTCCATATCTTTTAGTCCATTTTTGTTTAAAATGCTCGATACTTTTTTAAATTTTATTTTTTATTACGATTGTAAAAATATTAATTAAATTGAAATTTGGGTGGGTGAAATTCTCTTCACCTTGAATATGAAGCCCCATTTCTTAATTATTAATTATAAAGATTTAATTCAACTATTAAGGCAAAACTACTTGAGTCACACTTAAGTAAAATGCATTTTAATGGAAATAAAACTCATTTTCTTGGATGTTTATAGTTTCTACATTGTACAAGTGCAGCTGCGAGAATCGAATTCCAAAAGAAAAAAAAAAATGAATAAGTAGACGCATGCGCACAAGAGCGGAAATTACGCACCAATGAAAAGAACCCGCAGACTAAACTAGTGCAACGTGTTAATTATTTTATTAATTTATTTATTTTCTGTTTTAGTCACACACACACACATCATAATTATTTTATTACCTTGTGGGATTTTAAGTTATTTATAGAAGATTGTTCATTACTTTATTTCTACTAGAATTTTTTTTTATTTATTTTTTTTGCCTGTCATCTTGTTATAAATTAGAGAACCATAAGCGCTGAGAAAAATAAAATCGAGCCATTAAAATGTGCTAAAGACATCTCTCTTTTTACATCGTTTTTTTTTCTTGTAAGCAATAAATGGTTCTAAGGAACGCTTACTCGAAAAGGGCGATGTTGATTTTTTGCAGTTATTTTTAAACTGTTTTATTTTTCTCTCCGTTGCTTCTGTTAATAGAATAAAAACATTCTTCAGTTTTTTTTTACACAAAACGATCGAAATTTAACCAACCTTTTTACTTTTTTTATATATGCATTGTGACTTTAAAAATTCTGATGATTAAATTTAAATTAAAAATGCAGTATGTAAATTAGAAGGAAAACGTTATTAAAAATTATTAAAGTACAGTTTGACTTTATAAGCTTATTCGTCTCAAAATGGTCATTAAATTCTTTTAATAAGTTTTATATATTATAAATGTATACAGGTATTAAACTAATCAATTATCTGTAAATATGATCTTAATTTGCAGACTACATCTTATTCAAAATTGCACATATACCTTTTTTTAAAAAAAGGTACAAAGATAACAAAAAATTTAATTAGCAGTACATTTTGTTTTAAATGAAAATAGAATATTTCTCAATTGATTCGAAGAGAAATTATTTCTTGGAAAAGAGTGTTTATTGGAGTTATAAAAACTACATCATCTAAATTTTAAAGTTGATATTGATAGTAAAACATTTACTATAACTACTTTTCAATATCTGAGCTCAAATGTTGAGAATAATTTTCAAATATTTTAAGTCAATGCAAATCATAAATCTTAAATGGTTGGTATTATATCAGATACATAAGTTTTAAATTACAATGGTAAATTTATGTTAATATCAACTTACTTATAAATTTCAGCTTGATTATAAAAAAATATTAAACTACAATTTGTGCTTTTAATAATGACTTTTGAAAAATATTATTGGCAACATTAAAAAAATTGTTTTTTTTTAATTTTGAATAAAATATAAATATTATATTGTAACGGAAATTTGAAAAAAAAGAACAGATATTAATTCTTTTAAAATAGGTCAATCCCGTATAAAAGTAAGCACATTATTTGTTAAATAAGGTATAGAATCAAGTATTTTATTAGATTAGATTTTTATTTTATTGAAACATATTGTATTTTGCAATATTGTATCGATATGAAGGGATTATATTTTATTTACTTCAGTATCTTTCGAATTTTATTTAATTGTGTACTTATATTTCCATAGAGTTTTGTTTGGAGACTTTACGGTACGGCTGAAGTTTTCATTTTTAATGAATCCAAGTCTTAAAGAAACCTTTATAACATTCTGTGGGGGTGAGGGGGGAATGGGGAGCGGACTTCTTGAAGATGGAGAAGTAAGATTCCTCTTTTTAGAATTTTACGTTATTCTGCTTTCTTTTCCTATCAGTTTTTTTAGATTTTTCTTTAACATTTATTGTTTAGAGCATTAAGGAACATGTCTTAAAATAAATCTCAAAATTTCCTTATAATATTGAGACAAAAAATATATGATAGCCAATTTAGTGAAGGATAACTTATAAAATCATTCAGGAAACTTTAAAAAAATACGTTTTAAGGACATTGGATTTTACATAATTTTAAATTTCGAATATGGTAATAATATTACATATGTATAGAATATTTGCTGTATTTTATTGTTTATTTAAGTTATATATTTGGAATATGTATATACAGAGTGTGTGATGACTTTATACTGTTAACAAAATTGCACTGCTTTTGATTGGTTTAATTCACGTCCACCACTTCTTATAAAAATTTCATTTGCTTAAGAAATCTAAATGTTAGTAAAACAAATAGGTAGTTTTTATTCCCTTGTTTGAAATAATATGCCAAATCAACGATGGCAATTAATTGCTTTATTTGAGGCTGGATTAAAGCAAATTCAGAGTTTGGGAATGTGGCCCTCCTATTTACCTGACTTAAACCCAATGGACTATAGTGTTTGGTCTATTCTGCAATCAAGACTATGCTCTAGGCCAAATCAAATTTTGGAATGCCAAAAGGCTATTCTTAAGAAAGAATGGGCTAAATTAATGCCTGGTGAACTGAGGCCCATTGCAGAACATTTTATGCAACGTTTAAGGCTCTGTATCGGTACCCCAGGAAACCATTTTGAAAATACTTAAATATGTTGTATCTAAGTAACAAATGACGTAAGCAAAGTTTGTTTTTTGGAAATAAATTCCATGTTTTCAGTTTAATATAATATTTCTTTGTCAACCAGATAAAGTTGTCTCAAGGTAATTCCATAAAATGCATTCTTTATAAGTTCAATGGGAAATAGGCATTGTCAACCACAGGTGTATATGATATCAGAATTTAATTGGCGATGCAATAAAAGTTAATCATCTATAATACAAAATGTTAAAGATAGAAAACACAGAAACTTACGTCTATAAATGATGCATTGATATAATCAGAATCGGGTACCCCAGGCAGTGCTTCAAGTACTACTCGGTTGTAATCATCTGAAAATGAAACAAATGGTTAGTAAGTAAATTTTGCTGTTATGAATTAAAGAAATAGTTTTTATATCAATATTTGGAACAAATGCCTTGTGATATTTTTTGATATCAGTGACTAAAACAGCTTTATAAAGCCAATCTAATTATATGAAATAAATATATTTTTAAACAATAAACTATAAATGCTTAGATAAATAAATTAATTCCAATTAATAAAAAATATGAATGAAGTTATTAAAAATATTAAAATTTATTATTGAAAGGAAGAAATGAAAGCATCAAATTAGACTGCACAAAAAATGACCAAATGTAAATATTCAAATTTAATTTCTAATTATTTGTTAGGTATAAAAATATGTTCTTATATATGTTTCCCATTGCTACAAAGAAATTCTATGTAGAAAGGGAAACATTAATTATAATTTTATAACCAACAGATTTCGTATAAAAATTCCAAAACAACACTTCAATTTTAGATAATTAAACGAATATTTATCTTCATATCTTTACCTAAATTTTCTTTACTATATGAAAAACTGAATGTTTAACTCAAGTTGAAAATTCTTTATGAAACATTATACACAACAAATATAATTATCCATAAAATATAAAATATATCTATAAAATATAAAGAGAGTTAGACAAATAAAAACAGTAGAAAATTTCCCAATTTAATGAAATAAAAACAGTAAAAAAGTTCCGATGTCTAGAAGTGTAAGGGACATGTAATTATGAACATTTCTTGAGCAGATATAGTAGAACATGTCTTACATATATTCTATAGGATTCAAATACGTAGACTTTGGATTGAAATCTATGTGCTGTTTAGATTTATTTTTCTAGAATTTTGCAATAGTCATAGTACGACTAGGTGTAGCGTTGTCATCTATGAATAGAAAGGCAAAAGTCATAGCATATCTAATTATATGGAAAATACAGATGCCAATATAATTGTTGAAAATAATGATTTGGTTTTCTTACTCTTTAACCACTTTTTATACTAGATAGTTAAGTGTATAAGTACCTTGAATTTAAAGGGGAATTCAAATCACTATTAACATAAACACCTAATCTAGAAGTCCAGCTCATGAACTGTTGCACTGAAAGATAGATGGTTATGCATTCAACTGCATATTCAGTAACATTAGTAGTACCTTCTTGGAAGATGCAACAGACTATATGATTACGGGTATTATACTATCCGAAACAACACTTTCAGAATCCTTCAGATTGAATCTTCGGGTTTAATTTCCTATAACCCATTTCTTAATATGTCAAAATCTTTGGAATTTGACATCACAAAATCCACCATCACAATAGAGTTGGTGTTGTGTGTGGCATACTCTACTAGTTGTCTTGCATACAGATTATGGTTATGCAATGATTATAGTAAAATGACTTAGAATGAAAGATAGTTTGTTGCATGTTTGTTGAAACTTCTACTGTTTGATATGTTTTTTCACTTGTAAAGACAAAATACTATTCATCTGTCACAAGTAAACAAACGGACAGTTAATTCATATATACAAATAGCTATTGCTATCGATTTCCAATTTCTTGACCAGACTTTATAATCACTCCCAATTTTCTAGTGAAGACAACTTCTCGTAAATTCCTGGTGATGAAGTCTCCTGGACTGTTGTTGTGGGAGCAATTCAGAGTGCTTTGCACTGAACATCAATGTAATTGTTTCAACAGAATTAGAGTTTATTCCATTAATATGCTTCATACATCTCCCAATTTTTAGGTATGGATGTTCATTCATTTTCAACCTCAACTATTTTGTGGACTCTATATCCTGATAGGAATTTTGATTTATTAAGAAGAATCTCTCCATTTTTATTATTTCTTCACTTAACTTTTTCATGTTATTATTGCTTCTTTCGAGTTAAATATTTAAATTACTAATGTATTGATATTTCTTTTTGTGTTGTCCATTATGAGATATTGATAATTGACTTGTAGTAAAAATCATATTTTCATTTTCCATACATTTAAAATTTTAAGCATATAATTTTAGATATAAGACATATATGAATGTAACTGTACCTACCCCTCCATTTGAAAAAAATAACTTGGTAAATGAAATTGAATAATCAGTTCACAGTTAACATTGAGAATATTGAGACTGCAGATTCTAAAATAACGATAAACGGATTTGTTTGTGAAAGATTCAAGTTTTGGATACGTAAATCCTTTTAAAAAAAATCCTTTTATTTGTATCTTTTGTCTTCTCCAGTAAAAATCAAAATATTTTAACAAGAATAGATTTACTGATATCTAACAAAATAGCCAATTTTTTTTAATATACATCTTAATAATTATTCTTAAGTTTCCTTACATATAGATTTAACTAATTAAAGGTAATGCGGCAAATATCTAGCACTTTTAAGTGATGAAATGTATTTAATATTTTCCCTTTTTTAAAAAAAAGTAGTTACTACTTTTCCTTTTTGATAAGCAAACGGTCGTGAGTTTATTGTATAATCAGCTATTGTGAGCGAGACTTTTTAATACCTCAAGCTTTTACAAAAAATTGAACCAATAAGGGTTGTTTTTAATGAAATTAAATATGTGTACAGTTCATACACAGATAATAAAATTATAAAAAAAAAAATCAATGCTATAGGACCAATCCACGGCTAACGATATTAACCTGAATGTTCAAATAGATATTTAGCGGAATGACCCTGGTGGTGATACATGCTTGTATACGCCTCTGTAAAGGGTAATAGAATCTCCTCAAGTCATCTAGCGATATTTTCTTCCAGGCATTCAACAGTTGTTGCTCCACATCTTAAATATTTTAGGATGCTCGAATCCAGTGTTCTACCACGTTCCAGACATGTTCGACTGGATAAAGGTCTGATGACCTTGCTAGATAAGAAAGAGTATTAACAGCACAAAGGCAATCTACAGATATGCAAGTGGTATGGGGCCTGTCATTATCTTGTTAGAAATCACACACACCCGAATGGCATGCCATGAAAAGTAATACAAGGCCGCAGGATGGTATCAACATATCGTTGAGCTGTTAAAGATGAATGGAGGATGACTAGAGATAACCTGTTGTTTAAGAGATGGCATTTCATACTGTCACACAAGTGGTCATGACTGTAGGCTTTCGTAAAACAAAGCCTGATTTCCACTGTTGGCCACGGGCACTTTCTACAGGAACACGATGATCATCAGCTTCAAGAATGATGAGTGATTCATCGCTTAACAGCAGGCGATGCCAGTCTAATGGCAGCCTTGATGATTGACAACAAGACCACTTCAGGCGATTCGGCCGATGTAGTGGAATCAAAGGCAGACGTCGTTAAAGGGCAGAGTGAACGTAACATCGCCTTTGCCAAGTCTACGAAAAGATGGATAGTGCCAGGGAGCTATGGAAGAGGCTGTAATAAGTTCAATAATAGGCAATGAAATAGTTACAGCAATTCGGAATTTTCAAACAATCATTTGATCTAGCCTCGCATCTGTACAGTTTAGCCATCCAAAACCTTCCTTTCTTCGACAAGTTCCTCACAGCAGACATTCCTGCCAGCGAATTTGAATAGGTATGTCTAAACGTTGCAGGTCACTAATCATTCTTCGCTATCCCCAACCAGCTTCACGCATTCCAACAATGCAAACCATGTTCGAAGTCATTCGAAAACTCCGCGATGGTATTATTCGATATTTATCTAGGGATTAAATTGGCGAAATCGAAGAAGATATATTTCGATTTTATTCATTGTGAGTTGCCCAGTAAAAGAACGCCATACGACCACAATTCATGTTCATTAGCTTTGAAAATTTTATCATAATCATGATCAAACAAGATGTCTTTGCCTACAAAATTCAATCCCATTTGGACAGATAATTCCTTGTGGGGTTTTTTTTTTCAAAAGAGTGTAATTTAATATATTTTTAATGCGAATTTAATATTTGATTTTAATCAACCTACTTCTGGGGCTATTTTCTCATTAACATAAATACATTAATTAATTTCTTTCGTTATTCAAAATTTCAACCTTTTTGTAGTCTTAAGTACAAATGACATATTAATATTATTATCATTTGCTATGTTATAGTCTCTTAAATGAATTCAACAACAGTACTAGTACTAAACAAAGCTGCTCATTTCGCTTATATTAAAAGCGGACGACCTCATTGATCTGATCTGATTTCAAATCAGAGGGATTAGTAAGAAGAAGAAGTTACTTATTCTCATTTTTTCACCAGAAAATGAATCTCTGGTTATCTCAACTTTTGTCTTTGATGAGATACATTTTATTGTATTCCTTCAGGTAATTTTCGTACATCATAGCTATTAAACTGAAAATCGCTTTACGATTTATGCGAAGTCTCTCTATTATTTTAAGCAAGCTGTGGATTATGAAATCGAAGGGATGCAAATTAGAAAAGAGCTGTTAATAAAATTAACTCAGACTAACGACATAGAAATATAATGTGAATTAAAAAGAAACTTAAAATTGGAAATAATTTTATCACCGCGCTTTGAATCTTTAATTTATGGCTTGGTTAAATATTTGTAATATCGTATAATGCTATGAAACTGTGCATCATGAGAGGTAATTTTCCATGATTAAACTATGATCCATTCTGTCTTTTTGATTTTATTCGGAAACTTGTTTAACTTTTTCGCAATATATATATACACTTCCTGACATTGAAAAGGCAAGACTAAGAAGGAGTGAACAGAAAATTATGCAAACTTCAAGGTAGACTCACCTTATCGAATTGTGCAAATGATGAGAGATGTGCAGGTATGATAAGATATAAGGTAAGGAACCGGCAGAGTGGGCAGTATTCGCGCCGTTATTGCTACTTGGAAAATAATCGTTGAAAGTTTCTTCTTGTTGCATAGGACGCGTGAAATTGCAGAGAGTGCCAGGCAGGCCATCGTTAACAGACTCAGTTCCCGCAGACAGACAAATTTATGAGGGGCATGTTGATCGGACTGAGAAGAGCAGATTGATAATTACTGCAAATATCAGCTGACAGGCATCTGGACTATCATCGACCCCACAGCATAAACGCCAACGTGTGGAATGGTGCCGGATTAGAGAAGTATGAACGACGGAATTTCATAGGATCGTTTTCTTAGATAAGTCACGCTTCTGTTTCTTCAGTGATAAAGATACGAGTGTAGTGTCGATGTGGAGACAAGTAAAATTCTGCTGCAATTGTTGAACACCCCACCACACGACAGTGTGGCATCATGGTTTGGGACATCATTGCGTACGATTCCAGGTCACCTCTTGTTCATATTTATATTACTATGATAGCTAAACTTTACGTGGATGACTTGCTGCTGCTTTTGACACTCCTCTACCTTCAGAGGATGTTTATTGTCCTTTGTCAGACCTTTACCCAACGCCCAAGCTCACATTACTCGCATCAGCCAACATACCCTGCAAGGTGCACATCTGCTTCCCAGGCCATCGTACTCGCCAGATCTCTCACCAATCAAATACGTTTGGGATATGGTTGGAGGCCATTTGAAGACCTTGCCATTGCTTCTTTCAGAAGGCGCACTTTGGAAAATGGTTGACCGAAAATAGAGAGCCATTCTCCAGGACGCCATACGTATTCTCATTAACTCTGTGCCTAGAAGTATTGCTTCGTTGTTAACTGTGGTCCTACAACCTACTGACCCAACCATGTTCTCGCTCTGTATTATGTGTGCCATTACGAAATACCGATCACTTATTTTTTGTTGCCGACTCCCTCTTTTTGCCGAGTTTCGTCATTTTCGTGTAACACCTTCTTGGTATTACATTTATTAATCTCTATATTTCGGATTATACAGCGTGCAATCCAGCCCAAAAAAAGAAATTTTGTCACTATGAAAAGACATTTGAGAAATGATAAAAATGACTCTTGTTCAATACTTAACATATAAAATATATCATGAAATATAATCAAACATTTCCTATTTATTCCGTAAAAGGAAATAAAACACATAATATTTAGAACTTATGTTGCTAAATAATGTGGGGGAACTTAATACTAACGCCTTTTTAATATAATGTCTAATCAGAAGAAAAAAAATATTGCATATGTTATGGTGTGTCATTGAAATTACATTAAAAAATATATATAGTCTTCGAATAATTTCATTCAATAATTATTATGTTTGCCTCCGAGCTATTTCGATTTAGGAATCACCAATTAAGAAAAAATCGGAAGCATTGAATTTGATTATAAGACGAATGAAATGAAATAATTCTTACATACAAGGAATCATTTTCTTGTAACTATTTTTGAGCTCGTTTGCTTCTTTAGTGGCGTGTCTTGTACTGTGACTTTCACCTCTAGTAGCAATCTGTGAAAAAATGAAATAAATATTACTTTTCTATTTCCTAAAACACGAAAACATTTTAATAAAATACATGAAAAATCTTTTATTAAAACACACATATATATATATATATATATATATATATATATATATATATATATATATATATATATATATATATATATATATATAATATAAGAAATGTTGTTTTCTAATAAGTTATTTTATTTGGCTATTTTGCACATTTTTGCGTCCATAAAAATATAACCTCCTTTGCAAAGAGAGTAAAGTATGTGTTGTTTTAGGGAGATAATAACTTACCTACTACTTATTAATATCAATTTTGAACACTTAATTTTATAGATCAGGATGTATTCATTACGTTTGTGATGAAGGTCGAATTTAGTTGTTGGTTGGCTTGTTTTTTATTGACATTTGTTACACACGTAAAACAGTTCGTCTGAGTTCTACGATTGAAAATAAATTTGTAAACGTAGAAAAAACATTAACGTCTTAGGTGCGAGTTCAATCCTCGGAAGTTCAAATGAAATCTAAAAGGAAATGAATCTATAAAGAGTTCAAACGGAATAAATAATAATAATTAAAGTTAAGAGAGTTGTTTTAGGAGTCAAAACCCACATTCTTCATTAAAAAAATTATCAATGAAGTTTCGTTTGCCTTCTATATAAATTTGAGATTTTACAATGGAAAAGTTTTAATGAAACTTTCACAATGATCCTCTCTCTTCAAAAATGAAACAACTTATGTAACTCACTAAAAATTCAGAACAGACTACAATATATATATAAGAGAATTGTTAATTCCTCGCATTCTTATTTCTCTTAGAGAATGAAGAGCCTTACGTTGAAGCAGGCGTAAAATAAGTAAAAGGAAATTTTTGAATGGAACATATCTTTCAAATGGAAGGGAGGCTGTTGATTTTTTTTCTTACACCAATTCCACCCACGCTCCAAAGAATAATAATCGAATTTGTCAGTGAACACATTTGGATGGTGTTTATCTTCTTTTCTCTCTCGCTTCCACTTAGCAACTTTTCTTTGGAGGACTTTTTGTCTTCTCGAAATTGACAAAGTAGTTATTTTCTGTAGAAGAAAGAATCTTTCAGAAAAATTGGCGAGCTGGCGAGAAATTGAACCAGATAACAAAGTATCTTGGCGAAAAATAAAGCAACAATGTGAAGTGGATACAATGTTAAGATTTTTGCATGAACGTATTTTTTTCTCTTAAAAATTTCATTTTAGCCAAAGAGAAACTTCAAAATTTTTATTTAATATTTTTTTATTCAGAAATGCAGAAGTTAACTGAGAACTTACGAAAAGTGAAATGAAGTGTTTCCAGTGGAAAAATGAATAATTGTTTGTTCTTTAATATGAAAAATTTCCATTTTATGAAAGAATATATTTTTAATGGTATAATTCAAGAAATTATACTAAAAACAGAAACATTTTTATTTTAAAAGCAAAATTTTAGATTAATATTTTTGTTTTTGATTCATAATCATATAATTTTGAGGCAGACAAATAATTATTTTTATATTTGTTTTATAAATGACATACACAAGTAATTACTTATGCAATATAATAAACTCAAATAATTACTAATATGCAAGTAATTATTTGGATATATTAATTATAAGAATTATATTTCCTTTAAATTCATATTTTATTTCACTCTTATCTCCTGACGAACTATACATGCTATAAATGATTTGTCAGCTTTATAAAACTCACATTTTGGATACAGCTTTATTTATTGAACAATATGATTTGAAATTAAGTGAAATTTAACTTAATAATTCACGTGTTTTCTTCTTCGAAAAATTTTTAATCTTAATGATTGTTGAAAGTTTCTTAAAATATTAATCTTCCCTTTTCTTGACAAAAATAATTAGCCGAATCTATTGAATGTTTTTGTAATCTTGCATATTTTTTTGGCGAAGAGAAAATATCATTTGTATAATACATGCAATTTATAGTTAGTTTAAATTGGCAACAATAATTTAAATTTTTTAAACTTTCATTAATTATTTAAATTTTAATAAATAATTGCAATGTTTGTAAGAAAACTCGGTAAAAATTTACCATACGGTCACCCTTGGTGGAATTTTCAAAAAGTCGCCAAGATTGATTGTTTGTCGCTCAACGGTCATTTTTTGTACACGAGGGCTAATTAGACCGGGACCTACGGTTTAAAGTGGATTCCGAACCACTACAAACATCCATGCCGTAGGTGGGATTCGAACCCACGGACTGTTGAACCGAAGGCAAGAGCGCTAACCATTCGGCTGCCAGCTCGGCAAAAAGTCACCAAGAGTGACCGTATGACGAATTTCCGATCAGGATAAACGGCGGGAGTTAAGTGGCTAAAATAGTGGCAAATATTTCATACATTGCTGGTATCTAACAATATGCTCAGCTAATTTTACAAAATCAACAAAAAAGCAGATTTATAGATTTCAAACATCAATGGTAAAATAATAAAGTTGATATGTTAAATTATCCATAAAATTTTTTGATTAAATTTTATATAAATGGATTTAAATCAGTAAATATTCATGAAAAATTAATGACAAATATGGCTGTCAAAGTACTAGCTCGTCGGGAATCCAGTAAAAATGTTCACCCAAATTTGGCGCAAAAGTAAACGCGCCATGGGTGACCATACAGTAAATCTGATCCACACAAATTATTTTAAATCGTAAGACTAATGCCTTGCTTAAGCCAACATTAATTTTATTTTAAATTTCTTTGCCAGTAGGAATAATTTAGCTGTATGCCACGAGTTTCACTGTAAAAGAATCGACAATTTTAGATGAGAACTGTTCGAACTCACTAATATATGACTGATGGGATACAAAACACATTCATTATACTGATCATGATTTTATTTGTAACAGCAGTACTCAATGTATACATACCTTAACGTCATAAAATAAAAATTGCAGAAAATTCTTCATTAGAAAAATATTAAATTATTAACAAATATTGAGAATTCTAAATGCAAAATTTTTCATTATAAAGTGTTTTCTTAGTATCAGTAGTCAAACTAACACCTTAAAAAACATCATTATGTATATATCTCAGTTTATATTACTTTATTTAATTTAATCGCAAGACAATGCATTTTATTTTTTATATGAGAGTTACTATTTATATTTCTGGTCTTCTTAATAAATGTTAATAATTAAAGATCATTTCTTATCTAGAAATCTTCAGAGAAATTCGAAGGAGCAGGAAAAGCGAATCATTTTTCACTAAGACAATGCGAACACATACACATTTTTTTTTTTAAAAAAAAAAGAACTTTCCACAGGATAAGACATAGATGGATGATCCGCCATAAACACCTGATTTGACACCTAATGATTTTTTTCACTCCCATCAAAAGTAAATCACAAAGTCAAAGATTTTCGAAACCTAATTAAGTCGGTAATCCATTCAAAATGCGTGTTTTTGAGGCACTTTAATCAAAGGTGAAAAATTAATTCAAAAATTTAGATCAAACATATGCAATAAAAGCATATTGATCTTTATGGAGCATATTGATCTTTATGAAAAAATAAAAAATTTCCATTATAATTATTTGTTTTTTCATTATTAGACCATAAATATAAATAGCAGCCCACGTATGCTAATTTTAAATATGAATTTATACATTTTTCACTAATTACATTCTTTAATATGATAATTATTTTCTTCAAGTGATTTTAAAAATTTGAAAACTTCATTATTCAGTACGATCATTTTTTAATTTATAAATCAAGCAATTATTATAATAACGTTAATTAACATGACAGAATATTTCCATTATCATATAAGAGCTATACATTTTTTTAGTTTAAAAGGAATTTACTTTCAAAAGAAACATCACTTAATTCTTATAGTTAATATAAAACTAAAAACCTTTGTAATAATTAAAATAAGTTTCATTATTTAAAAAGACAATCAATTAATAGGAATTCTAAGTCATTTAAAGAATTTAATAACATTTTATATTTTAATGTATTTATTTTATTTTCATCAGCACTAAATAATGATATAATAAAGCCTTCATTATAAATATTTCTATCAAAACACGCATTGTATTCCTTTTCAGTTCCAAAATAACTTATTTAGAATCAGGAGGGAATGACTTATATTTACTTTTCGTGTGCTTTCATTTTTGAATTTTAATCTCTCTTAATCTTATGCAACTATTTAGATTATGGCATTAGAAAAAATGTTAACATATTGACTTGGTTTCCTTAAGTGGTTCAATCATTATGTTTCCAATTTCGTTAGTAACAGGAAATATGACTTTAATCTTTATTTTTCTAATCACAATTCTCGATTTGAACGAAGAGATTAGAATGTAAATAACTTTCATTTGTGTATTTATAACCATAACATTTATTTAATATGAAATGAAGTTAAAATATTTTTGTAATTGTTAAAACACGCGCTTGCCTTTTACAGAATTTATTAACTTCTTTTCAGTTACTGATGTACGATGTTGATGGGAAATTCGTTTGTTAAATATTTATTTTTATAATTTGATGTCATTTTTCTTGAGCAATTTATTTATAATGCTTTTAAGATATTACAATGCAAATTTCACAATTTTGATATTGGTTTCTTCTTCTTTTCTTTCTTTCTTTTTTTTTAATTTTATTTTTGAGATATTGAAACAGCGATACAGAAATATTTATATTAATTTGAGATATAGAAGTTTTGTTATAGCGAATCGGTTGTAGATAGATTTATTTAACATAATTTTTTTAAAATGTTTTCTACACTGAAATGAAATACTCTTGAGTAATTAGTACACTAGTACTTTTTTCGGTACAAATTTACCGTACGGTCTACCTTGGCGAAATTTTTAAAAAGTTGCCAAGAATGATCATATGACGTATTTCCGATCGAGAAAAACGGCGGGAAGAAAATGGCTGACATAGTGACAAATATTTCATACATTGTTGATATCTAAGAATATGCTCAACTAATTTTACAAAATTAATAAAAAACGCAGATTTATATAGATTTCAAACATCAATGGTAAAATGAAAAATGTTAAATTATCCATAAAATTTTTTGATTAAAATTTATATTAATGAATTTAAATCGATAAATATTCATGAGAAATTAATAACACATAGGGTTGCAGAAATACTAATTTGCCGGGTTTCCAATAAAAATGTTCGCCAAATTTGGCGCCAAAATCACGTGTTAAGAGCGACCGTACAGTAAATCTGATCCCCTTTTTAATAACTTATTAACTATTCTTACACAATTAACAGTCAATTTAGTAATTACTATATTATTTTATTTTTTCAAATATTATATGAATATACTTGAATACTGATATCAGCTGTTTTTGAGCATTTATTATACAAAAAAATATCACAACTTGTTGAATATTCCTCAGCATTCGCTATAAAATGCTCTTGATTGTTTGATGTGCATTGTTCAAGAGCAACTAATATATACGAGTACGTTTTTCATAGTTTATTAACTGTGCCTTTGAGAAAAACAGATATACATGTTCCTTGGTAACTGATCTGTAGTGTTCCTGGCACTTTTCATATACAAATACGTCTTGAGCAATAATTATATTGTAATTTGTTGTTTATTCCAAAGCAACTAATAAACAAGATTTTTGAACGATTGCTATACAAATGTGCGAAACTTCTTCAGCAAACTGACACTAATTCTCCTGAGTAATATCGGTATAAATATCTTTTTCATTATTTAATTGTTTTTTGAATACTTAATAATGCATAATTAAGAAAAAGTCTATTTTTAATAATTAATAACTTATTAGTGAGAATAAGAAAACAGACTTTCCATAAAAGCTACAATAAAATTAAAACTATGTTAATTTCAGCTTTCATTTCGTCTTGGATCATTTTCTTGCATGCTAGGCGCTTATTATGCCGCTATGGTATAAGTTATTTGATGTTTAACTTTTTATTCAGAAGGCAATTTTTACAATAAATATCATTTATTGCACACAATACAAGCTACATTTAAACAAAAAAATTTCTGAGGACTGTAACAGCGCCTCCTCTTAGCATGAGATTTAGAGAGCATGTGCTCTGTGTTTGGTTCAGATCTCACAAAGAGAATGTATAAACCACGCCTACCAAGTGTGCTGATTGGCTGGGTACATTTCATGAAGTTAATACCATTGACACAGAAATTTTATAGACAAGTGTTTACTGTCACTTCGCAATTTTCTGTTTTACTTCGGTTATTCAAAAGACCGGTTGAGACCAGGGCTAGGGAAAGAGATGTTTGCCCTAGCCTTGGGTTGAGACCTTCCATCTCAAACCAAGATCTATCGAACTGCCTTTTCCCGCTATCTGAGTGGGAACACGAGAGGAATCATCTTTCAGCAGGGGCAAAGGACATTTCCAGACTTTCCTTAGTGTTCTGTCAATATGGCCTCCGCTGGACAAATCTTAACCTGCCTAAATTTTAAAAAAGACGATGTCTTTCGGGATCCATCACATTTTTTAGACATTTTAGATATTTTTGGTTTTGTGGGGGTTGTCTAGCCAAGCTAGACAACCTGAAATAAGTAACAATAACAACATCGCTAATTCAAGTGTTTTGTAAAAGGTCAAGAGTTTCTCAAAAAAGATGTGATGAGCCACCACACCACATTAGATTATGCTTTGAGGTGATGGACAAAGCTCCTTCCTTACATGACGTGCCCTTTGATCAGGAATTAAAAGTCTAACTTTAGAGCTGTAGAACTTATCTTGATGATCAAGTTGAAAGAAAGGATAATTTTTTGTTGCGATATTTATCGAAAGCTTTCATCCATAATATTTTGAGATTTATTACTTCAAATATACTGAAAATAAGAGTCATACGTTTTCTTATTGTGTCTGTTTTGTCTGGCAATAAAAAGCGAAACATATTTTATAGTGTGATAGTGATGTTTCAAATACGAATATAAAAACTGAATATTGCATTTTTATTTTGAGTTTTCTAGTAAATCAAGATAGAAGAATTTGTAACTTTGAAATTCTTAAGTTTAATAGTATTCAAAGGTAGAAAGAGTAGTTTGGTAATATTAAAGGTAAAGAATATTAAAGTTATACACAGAATGTAACTTTGAAACTTCTATGAAGTTTGAATTCTTTAAAATTACAGTTACTGTAATTTGGAAGAATTATGGGGTACTCGATTAGGCATATTTATTGTAAGGATTTCGTATTAAATACTTTACACGCAAAGAGTTGATTTCTGGATCTGGAAGATTCCATTGGTTTTCACATAAATGAGTTTTCATCAAAAATATTCTCATTCCTATTTTAAATCAAAGTATGAAACTTACTCGAAATTTAATCCTTAACATGGGTTTCCTAATTTTAATATTTTTTCATTATTGAAAAATCATCTCTGAGAATAGGTAATATTCACATGGCATAAGAAACATCTTAAAGGTTTCTCAAACACTAAGGCTATTTGATGCTTCGATACAAAAAGCAATATTGTATCTTTCTTCAAATAGCAGTGGAAGGGAACATCTGTTCCCAAGAATACCAATATCAAACGAAAATATTTAACTTAATTAGGCTTGTGAAAATCAACTACACATAACTATTATAAAGATGAAAATAATAACGGAATTGTATCAAATGATAATGCTATTATTAAAATTATTTAAGAATAAGGCTTAATAAAGTATATAAGAATAAATTACACATAATAATATCCACACAAACTTGAATATAGAAAATTAAAGTGCCAATAAGAACTAAACAGTCAAAATATATGCTTAGAGTTTACAAAAAAGAATAATTACACAGTATAGTTACCATTATAATTCCTGGCATTTTAACTCAAGTAAACATCCAAAAATGGTGATTCGCAGGAATTTAAATTACTCTAAAAGTTTTATCATTAGTCTTATTACACTGTCCACTGACTACTTCAGCCATTAACAGTGAATAACCATAAGAAAGTGGTATTAGCAATAAATATGGTAAGAAAGGAAGAAAAACGAACTTTCTTGGAATATATCCTTTGTTAATGTGAAGTTTGCTAAAACTCTTGATTCATTTGATTTGTAAAAGGAAAGAAGACTTTTATGTTAATAATCTGGTAACGCTCTTTTCGTATCTAATCACACTTTACAGGTATCAAATATTATATTACACGCATACTATCTTTAAAAATATGTTTGTGGAGTAATGATATTGGCAGAAAACGTCGCACATATAAAATGGGTTCGGTACCATTGAGTACCATACTGTTGAACGTAAATGGAGAACTAACTAAGGTGATACTGTAGAGCTATATATATATAATATATATATATATATATATATATATATATATATATTAAATAATCAAATAAACTCCAATTATCGATTTGTGTTGAAAGCGTATGATAAACAAACTTTGTTACGGATGATATTCCTCATCATATAAGCATAAAGACAGTATCAGTAAATAAAAGCAAAATAACATGAATTTTAAGCTACTTTTTTAAAAAAAATATACATAATTTTTTTTTGTGATATTTAAAATTTTACTTTGATAAAAATTTCTAACAATAGAAGGAATAATGGTTATTCTTTTCTTCACTTTTGAGGAGTTTATGCATGAATTTTAAAATAATAAGAACTGAAATTACATCGCAAAACATGTTAAAATAACTAAGGGCCAACAGCGCGATCCCTAAGCTGTCAGTTGTATTAGACATCGTGAGCAAAACGTAACCATAGGCTAAGCCTAAACCAAATGAGCCTTCTTCACCATTGTGCGTCCTTGAATAAAATTTAAGGGTATTGCCAACAATACTAAATAAAACAGTAACCCATTGTTTTGAATCAGGATTGATTGTATGGAAAGTAAAATATTATTATATCCATCACTCTATCTTGGTCTGATCTATTATTTTACGATTACGTAAGAGAATAAAATATAACTGTATTTAATTGAAAACTGTAGTTTGATACATATTATTTGATTACATTATTTGAATAAAAATTAAAATTTGAGCTTATGAACATCTACCCCTGAAAATAAAACCAAACTGAATTTTCGAAAGTAAAATACATAAGCACTAACTGATGGCTTAGTATTTTATGCGATTGTCTTCATTAGCTGCCCCATCTATCAATGGTGTCTCCGATTTTCATTATGTCATAATAATTAATTTTAGAATGCTTCTATATTTAATTATTTATACACTCATTTTTTTCTTCACTTTATTATCAGGAAAGATACAAGTATAATTCTATTAAGTTTTATTTTAAAAAAATGAGCACATCTTTAAAGTGTGTTATTCGAATAAAGATGTTTTTTTCAGAATTTATGTATCAGTTTTTTTAAATTCACTTCAGAATTCAACATGAAGAGAAAATTTTTAATTTTTGGAAATCATTCTCAATTTAAGAAGCTGTAACTAGCTGCAGTGATAAAAAAGAAGAATGCCAATCAAACATGTAAAAACCAAACACAGTTTCATATCCAGAAATATGGAAAAGAAAACAATTGTATGAAAAAGATAAATTGTATAAAAATTCTGTACATTTTGTACAGAATTGCATATAACTGTAAATAAAAACTGTTAAAATTTTTAGAAAAAAAAAATGTTTCTTAAGGCAAACTTGCTCTATTTGCTTCCAGAAAACGAATAAAAGAGTATGATCATTAGCATTTTCTGATTCATGGAAGCAATAAAATCAATAATTTGTTATAAGCGTTCATGTCACCCTCCATTATTATGGAAACAATTCGAATTAACAAAACAATTGTTTAGTATCCAGATTGTTAAAATGCGAAAAGTCGATATGTAGTTGTAGTAGTCAACCTATATCAAACGGCCACCTCCAATCATTTGATAAACATATGGCAATGGGCATTGGTAAAATTATGTCTGTTACTACTATATGCAAAGCCTACACAACTGCGAATTATACTTCTGCTTATCACAAGTTTCCGATGCTCTATATTTCCAATTTAGAGGGCAATATTCAAGTGGATTCACTAATATATCAACTTAATGAGGCCTAATTGATACCAAATACTTTTACTTATAAAACAAGGTTTCCTAGCAATCGTTTGATAAGTATGTAAAATCTTGTAAGCATTAGATACATGAAAAGTCTAGCTAAGAACATCAACAAGCATTACGTATTCTGAAGAGAAATTACCATGGATTTGGCAGAAATATCTCTAAACTTTTCCATCTATTTGTACATTTACAAAGAATGAAATAGAAATGCTGAAAAGGTTTTGGATATCCGAGGCTGTATGTTCCTTACACACATTTTCCACCTTCCGATTTTCCTGCAGACTTGAAGATATATATGAAGGAATTTTTTATTTCAATCCGTGCTAATTAATCACTTCAATGAAATCGTGATTAAAGGATGTAAGTTTTGTATGCCCGTTAGAGATATTCGTATTATTGTCGTTTTTCTTCTTTTTTTAAGTCTTTAATATGATATAATTTTATAATTTATGAAAATTTAACATTATTTTCATCTTTAATTTTTTAAAAATCAACATATTTGATACTTTTTTACCTCGATTGGAATCAATAAAATCAATAAAAAAATGACTTTTTCGTATTTTCTATTGTGCGTTAAAATCTGCGTAAATATAATATCATTAATGCGAAATAAATATACTATAATTCTTTATATCTAAAAAATCAGTTTTAAAAAACAGTAAAAAAAAAGCGATTTCATAATACTGGGAAACTGTAGTAAATCAATATTTTCAAATCAAAGAATAAAAATATTGGTCCGATTCAATATCAAACTTGTCATTTCAAAACGACAAATGGAAAAATTAGATTTCTTTATTTAATTCTATCTTTCAAAAAAAATGATAAATTCTTTCTTTTTCCTACTAAAGTACATTTTCTTTCTATCAGAGATATATCGAACCGCATCGAAATTTTGTCTGAATTCAATATAAGGAAAGACAAATAAAAAGGAGAAATTCGAATTCTAACAATGTCTACTAGTCAAATAACTGACATCTCAAATATGTCTTTACGAATAATACGAGAGATTTTTGTAGTAAAATTAATTTTTTGAAGCACAGAATCTATAATTTCATTGAAAAGCAGAGCATGAAAATAAATACGAAATAGGACATTTGCATTCAAGTTTTTGGTATTCGATGTATGTCAAATCTTATGTAACATCTGAAATATTTGGTACCAAAGACAATTTGTCGGCATATTTTTTTTAAAAATATATATCTTAATATTGTTCATTGTTTTGAAAGTTTACGATGTATTTTGTGTTTATTTGTGTGTGTGTATATATATATATATGTGTGTGTATGGATAAAAACTATTAAGTACAATACTAAAAAATACCAAGCTTATAAAAAACATATATTACAGAAAGTCTAACTAGCGCAAAAGCAGCTAAAGAGAGATTTAACAGTATAAATTAGATAAAACACGAAAAACAATGAAACTAGTAAGACAAAATTTTAAAATTACTGAAAATATGTAACACAATAGAATAAGGGGAAAACATAAAGATCAATTCTTTAACAAGAGGGAAATTGTCAGCTCTGGAAATTAAACACATTATTCTGACATGCATGAAGGATATATGTCTAAAGATCTACGAGAAATTCCCCCGAAGAGTGTATTAAAAGAAAGAAGCATTAAGGATTAGACTATACATGAGGGTGTCCCTTGAATTCTCGCCAAGTTTATCGCCAAACTCGGCGATGTTGTTCTATTTATGGTAACCCTAAACATTATTCTGAAATCCATTCACGTTTCTGATTAGCTTAGATTTAAACGTTATTTTTGAATGTTTAAACAATCTCGCCAAAGAGCACCCTCAAATATATTTTTACCGCATTAAGATATTTAATTAAAGTATATATATATATATATATAAAAGAAAAGTAAATAAACCCACAGTAGAAAGAACAACAGATATAATTTCAAAATACCAGTATACCAGCAAATCAGAATCCGTTTAAATATTAGAATAAAGATAAAGTTGTCAAAATTAAATTTAAAATTGGGATAAAGATATACTTACCAAAAGTAATTAAATTCAAAAAGTTAAAGTAATTTAGAAACATACAGTAAATTTAAAATTAAAACGTTCTTAAAGAGATTGAAAGTTAAATTAAGTTTAAAGATATTTAAAGTGTGTGTGTGTGTTAAGTTGTGTTTGAAGAGATTTTAAAGAGTGATTTAAAGGGAATGTAGATGTTTTCGGGATTCTTGTAAGATTTTTAATGCTTCAGTGGCCCTTCTGTAGTTGTAAAAACTACGCATTACTTCAATCTTACAATCGATTCCCTACTTCCTACATATTTTAAAATAAAACTAGTTGGAATGTTATTGTTTTTGAAATAATTAATTAGGCGTTTTATTTGATTTTTAGTAAATTTATGATTATTGCAGATATTATAAATGTGATTTAGTTCATTCAATATAATATTCCTGTATATTTTTTAAGAAATATTGAAATTCCAATATATTATCTTATTGACCTTACAATTAAATTGATTCGTTTTGTCAAACTGTCTTCTTTGTTTTATTGTTTTTTATGCTTTATCTTATATATATATATATATATATATGTGTGTGTGTGTGTGGTGGATGGACCCACTTATAAGCCGACGTCACTATTTTAAGTGCTGTCCACTTAGGAAGGTGCTCGAGAAGCGCAACAACTTCTCTAGAGAGCGGGAGTAACCGAAAAGACGAAGACCATTAAAGACGTTGGTTTGATAGCAGCGAGCCGACTGCTCCTCCTCCCCCCCCCAAAAAAAAAAAAAACTTTAAATGTTCTTTCATGTTATTATCACATTAAGAAAATTAACCCAAACTTGAATATATTAATATTTGTAAATGTATGTTAATTAAATATTAGGCTAGATAAACAATGTGAATTAATTAAATTACGCCTTAGCCACTCCCCGTCCCATACACACACACACACACACACACATATATATATATATATGTATGTATATGTATTTAGAAAGGGAGCAGTTATATACTTGGCATCAATTGTAAAGGAAATTTAATGGATACAATAATTTCGTGCTATTAATAATTAGATATTAGTTCTTTGAAGAGAAAGTACATGTTTAGTGAATTATTCGTAATGGTGCGTCAGTTGTGTATCTTCTTTCCAAATCAGAAATAAACGAATAATAAAGTAGATTCACAATCTGTAAAGGACTACATAATTCGAGAGTGGTAATTAAATACTATCTTTGAAGCAAATAAAAGGATAGCAGCGCACCGCTGAATAAAAAAGCCATATTTTATGGATTTCACAATATGTTATACAAACTTTTAAGACTTGGCGAGCCATTTCCATTTGCTTGAACAAATTTGATTTCTCTGAAAAGGATTTTTAAACTGAGGACGAGGCGGAAATTTATTTATTGAATTGGTTGTGAGTGAAATAAGATACTTCATTTTAGTACAATGGAATAATCACATTTGAGCACTTAATTCAATTTCCTTATAGAAGCTTTATCAAATATGTTAAACTTTTTTTCATTCCCTCCCGCATTCATTTACGTATTTACTCAAGTGTAAATTATTTTTAAATTCGCCTATGAAAAATGAATAATAATCTTATTAAAAAATAAGAAAATTCAATTTTTTATATTTATTAACTCGACAAGTGTATAGTAACGAGCACTGTTGATAATAATGAATTATTCGCAGTACGCGATTAAAATATGTTTGTTAAGTTTATGTCTTCTAATAATTTACCTATGTTTAGAAAAAAAGATTTTTTAAAAAAATCTTACATCTGATCCCAGTTACATTAATCTTTCTATCAAATTTCCACTAACAGCAATATAGTACCTATAAAATTTTGTAGATTGTTTTATAATTTATATCACTCAAATATAAGATTACCTTTCATTTTAATAATTGCTTTCCACTGCCTTATGTATTTGACTCAATTACCTTTCTAATGGAAAGAAACTTGTTCGAAAGTTCTTTTTAAAATGTTTTAAATATTATGAATTAAACCTAACCGATGATTCTTGTGAATGAAGGATTTATGATTGTAAAGAACAAAGAAAAATTGAACTGAATTTGAGAACAGAAGAACCAAATTCTTTTTATGATGAGTTTAAAGAATATAACTCCTAATAATAAATAATGATTTATTTTTTTAGAATCTAGCAAGAGGAGAGAACTGAAGAGATGGACTGATCATGTATATACGGCAACGAAAGGAAAGAATTCAGCATATACCAAATATTTCCTATACTTTTTGCTTAGCTTACAGTGGCATGTTGATATTACATTTTCAATCTGTTGCTATAGTAATGATTAGTTCATTGACATAATACATTTTAAGCAAATCATGGATGTAAGTCAATTTCAAAGGTTACATAGATGGTGAAATCTTTAGTACCTATAAAGTGCTCCAAAAAATTATAACCTCATCTAATAATATCGTTTTTAAATCCGCTAACAGATAGAATGACGGTAAAACATTGTTTAAGTATGCAGAATTATTTAGCTACCTACCACTATTTATTTCGTAACCAAATTATATATAACAAAGGAAAAAAATTTAGGAATATCAAATAATAGTGCCAAACATTTATAACCTCACTAGCTAATGAACTTTGTTCTTTATTTAGTACTGTGGTCTGATTGCGATTTATTTTTGGATATCATTTTGCACTGTGTGCGTAAATAGAATGCCCTGTGGATTATAGTTAAACGAAAATGAAAAAGATCAAATTATAGCATTCCATCAAGAAGGAATCAGAAATCGTGAAATTGCTAGGAGACTAAAAGGATCACCCCGATTTATTAACAATTTTTTTTAAATAATCCAAAACAATATGGGTATAAAAACGTTCAGGACGTAAACCGAAGCTGCCAGAAAGAGATAAATGACGTATTTTTCGTGAAGCATCCACTTCTTTTAAATCTTGTTAGCAGATTCATCGCACTTTGAAGCTTGATGTCCATCGAGAAACAGTTAGAAATGGCTTAAAGCGAAATATAAACATTGGGAGAAAGAACTTGAAGCCAGCACCCGCAATTAACGCTGCTGATAAAGTGAGAAGATTAGAATTTGCTGGCAACACATGAACACAGACTGGACAAAAGTTTGTAAAAATTCATTAATTTTTCACATTATTCTCATAATAAGTTTATTTATTCAAATTTATTTTAGATCATTTTTTTGGAGTGATGAGAAGAAATGGAATCTTGACGGGCCTGAAGGGAACAAATACTTGTAGCACGATTTACGCAAAGAAACAAAGTATCTTTCAAAACGAAATTTTGGAGGTGGAAGTATAATGACTTGAGGCGGTTTTAGTGCCCACGGAAAGTTTCGTCTAGCCTTTATTGTTTGTTTCAGTCGAATGCATTGTGAACTTTATCAAGAAATCTTAGATGGATTATTGATCCCCATTTTAGAAGAAAATGATATTTCCTTTACATTTATGCATGATAATACGTCAATACAACGGAGTGTCAATACCAGAAACTGGTTAAATTCGTGAGAAATCCCTGTTTTACTACATTCTCACCATTCTCCAGATCTCAATCCCATCGAGAACATTCGCCGAATATACGGACGAAATTCGACAGTACAGCTCTATTTAAGAGCTCAAAAGTGCCATTAAAAATGCGTCGTATTCTCTAGAAGAAGAAGTCCAATAAATGTTGTAAATAGTATGCCAAATCGTATTTTTAATTTAGCTCGAAATATAAAGGAACCTACATTTGAAGTTTCAGATGTAAAACTTGTGTAAAATTATTTTTTTCATAAAAGAAATATTTTCTTTGAGGTTATAACTATTTGGCATTAATTAGTATAAATTTTATGATTTCGTGACTATGTTTTACAAAAATATTTCTCACAGAATAACAAACTAAAAATATTGTTTTATAATAATGTAATTCTTCATTGTAAACTGAAAAAGTTTTGAAACATTCGAATTTATTAAAAAGTTGATAGACATTTTGGTGAGATTATAATTTTTTAGAGAACTTTATCGAAGTTCAAAAGAAACTGATTGTAATTATGAAACTCAGATTAAAAGCTGAATCTATAATATGAATTTAGTTTAAAATGCTTGATATTTTTAAAATAGTTTCTAAGACATTTTCCAACAATTAATGCAACCTATTCCAATTTAGTTATATGTATATAGAACAAAATTAAACCCATACATTTTATATAAATATATTATCTTTAAAAGGGTATATTTTCCTTGATTTGCATTGTCTTGTATATAAAATATGTGTAAATTATATAGATATCTACTTTTTAGAATGATAGTTTAAGAATCAATCACCAAATTTCGTTATGATTACCAAAATTCATAGCTAATTCATAGCTAAGTAACCACAAGCGCAGAAGTCAAGGAGTGTTAGACCAGAAGACCTTGATGTCCCCATATAGCCCGTCATAATAGGTCACCCTCTACCGAACCATCGTGCAGAGAACGTACGGTTTAGGTAACAACAACACCAAAGTGAGAAGAAGCCCCATCCTGTTGTAATACAACGAATTCAGATTTCTATCGAATTCCAACTGTGGTTTCAAATAAAACTCAAGTATATCAAGTTAGTTATATGTTTTACCGCTTTCTCCGTTAACATGAATGGATCATAAATTTTAATCTTGGTCATTCCGTAACCACACTTCAGCATTTGGCGGTACTTCTTTCCCATTGTACTTCATTAGGATTGCTGTTGGGCCATATACGACTGTTGTGATGACACATTAATCTAGATGTGTGTAATGTGATCTCGTTTGTGCACAGGATGAAGTCTGACAAGTCAATATTTTAAATGTCCTCCAAAAGTTCATTACATATTGCCATACGGGCAGCATAATTTTTTTTCCTCCAGTACTTGCTCATGATACGCTGTTTTCTTACGAATATGCAAAACTCTGATTTGTGGAATTCTCAACTTAAGGCTCAGCCGAAGAACAGAAGCACGCGGGATCCTTTCGACTGCCTCATAAATGCTCTCGACGATATTGTCAAAGTTTGATGATCATCCAAGACGTTTTTCTTTCGTCATGCTGATGCACTTCTTCATATGTTTTACAATCCAGTTTTCTGGAAACGATTTCTATCCTTTCTTCTAAGGAGAGCATTATTTCAACAACTTGTGAAAAAAACCAATACATGAGTGTTTTCGTGGAGTCAAATATAGGGTGTTTAAAAAATAATGGAACGTTATTTTTTAAACGTTTTATTTTTTAAAAAAAATAAAAAAATAATGTAACGTTATTTTTTAAACACCCTATATTTGAGAGAATAGCGTCTCTTCGTTGATACGAAAATCCTGCGAGGTGGATACCCCCCCCCCCCTCAGATGTCAATCCCATCAGTTGAGTTTTGCTTGAATTTCAAAGTGGTTGGTGGTCTTTTACAGATTTGATGGACGCTAATACGAAACACAAAATGTAATGCCATACTACAGCAAAGTAATCTGCTCGATGTCTAAATACTTATAAATAAGAAGTTTAAGCAAATATTGACTCTATTATCTAAAATTCTATCTTAGATGGAATTATTAAATAAAAAGCAATAATTTATAATAATGTAGTTATCGCACAAAGTATTGATATAATAAAAATATATTACATAATAATAAAAAGACAATGACAATCATAATGAAAAGTTATTTATAAAAAGCTGTAAAATGATAAAACACTGTTAATAAAAGAGGAACTTTCATCAGAGCGTGTTACATCCTTTATCCAATGACGTTAAATTTTAAATTCGAGTTTATTCTGTAATTGCATGTATATTAAGAATATATGTAAAAATGAACACAAAGCAGTTTTTCTATAGAATAGAATGTAAATATTTTCAACAGAAAATGAAAAAAAATTCTTATTTTTAATTTATTTATTTTTAATATAAGCACAATTATATACAAAATGTTTCACATCAAAAAGTCAATTTAAATAGAGCTAATGAAATTCTTAATTACTGTGACGAAAATAGGTATTAAAAAAAAGCGATAATCTTAAACAAAATGAGTTTGGTAATTAGCAACAGTTAAGAAAATGTTGATAAAAAAAAGTCACTCAACTTTAAAGAATGTAATATAGATTTTCTCTCTTCCTCTTTTCAATTTATTCTATTAAAAATTTTTTAATACGGGGATTAATCTCCAAAACAATGCATTGAATTAATGTCCCTTTTAAGAATATTTGATTGTGTGTTTTGGGGATTTAAGATAGTTTTTTTTTTCCCAATATTATCGCTTAGAACACCACCTACAGCAATTTAATGAAGTTCATTATGTTTACCGTTAACAATTTATCTAAATCTCTGAAATATTAACAGTTAACGAACTAGAATAGCTTTTAATGCTTAAAATAATTTTAATTATATCCATGCGCAATATTCTATAACGATATATATTTAAGCTTTTATGCAGTGTATTAAAATTTAATTGATTGTTCTTAGCTAAAGTTAATGTTGGAGGGCTTAATAACATATATATTTTGACTTAAAATTGTAAATATCCAAATTAAACATTCGTGTTTAAAATTTCAAAATCTTTTGACTTGGTAGAAAGGTTTAAATGGTCAAAGATTCTATTACTATTTGCTTTTTTATATTCACATTATAGGTAAACAAAGCAGTTTTGAAAGCTTCATTATATTCAATAGAATAAGTTTTTAATAAAGAAAACATAGAATACATAAATATTTTCCTTTTTTTCAATATCTAGGGCCCTCCTAAGCAAACATGTGACATTAATATTGATAAGTTTTTAATAAAGAAAACATAGATACATAAATATTTTCATTTTTTCAATATCTAGGGCCCTCCTAAGCAAACATGTAACATTAACATTGATAAGTTTTTAATAAAGAAAACATAGATACATAAATATTTTCCTTTTTTCAATATCTAGGGCCCTCCTAAGCAAACATGTGACATTAACATTGATAAGTTTTAATAAAGAAAACATAGATACATAAATATTTTCATTTTTTCAATATCTAGGGCCCTTCTAAGCAAACATGTGACATTAACATTGATAAGTTTTTAATAAAGAAAACATAGATACAAAAATATTTTCCTTTTTTCAATATCTAGGGCCCTCCTAAGCAAACATGTGACATTAACATTGATCTGGAAGCTTAAGTATACAATGTCTCATTCAGTTGATAAGGCTAATATGCGAGGGGGTAAAAATACCCATTTTCAATTCAATAAGTAATTATTATTGATTAGAAAATAGTTCGAGCCAAGAAAAACTGAGATTCATTTCTGTCACTGTTAGAAAAATAGACTTCATATTTTAATTTTAATCTGATATAACTAACTTTTGTTCCTTATGCAAAAAATTAAAATTTCTCTGTTTTAAGTTTATAAATTCGGATTGTGTATTTACAGAAACATTATGGTAATTTACCACTGCTTTGTACCTTATTAATTTTTTATTTAAATGGTAATAACAAATCATGTCGGAAATTATTGGAAAAACAACGTCGTACCTCGGTCTTATTTTTCTATGATTTATAATGTAGCTTTTATGCTGATTTTCATATCAAATCTTTTATGCTGATTTTAATATCTATAATTATTATCTCAAGATTTACTTTTAAGGATTCAGTATCTAATAATTCTGTTACTTTATTAAATGAACAGGAAAAACAACTATTCACCCGCAACAACTTGCATGAAATTACTTTTTAGAAATTCTAGTCCGCAAATATTTAATTCAACTATAACTTTTATAATTTTAAATTCAAATTTAAAAAAAAATGAAAAATTTTCAAGTTTGTTAATTTTAAGGAAATTTTGCTATGTACAAAGTAGGTATGTTGGAGTACACTTTACGAATACACACTTAAACGACAAAAAACATGCACAGGAAGATGAGCATAACTCTGCTCATCTTCCTTTGCATCAAGGAGTGACATCAAGGAAGTCTAAAATTGTTATTGATTAACGACTTCCAGTTTTTTCTGCATAATTAAGATACTAATGACAACACATTAAGGGAACGAATTCAAAATTTCTTGCATCAGAAACAACCAGCGTCAAATAAAAAATGTTAATTTCCAAAAATATATATATATATATAAATTTTAAACTCATAAGTGATCGTTGTATTAGAACCGGATTCTTCGTCCAATTCTTTTAGACATTTCCTTGAACATATATAAGTGAATCTAATAAACATGTAAAAATGTCAATATCAAAAGAGATGTGCCCCTGATTTTTGTTTCAAAAGGCAAGGCATTTTTTATTCCAACATTGCTGACAGAACTCATGTTCGTTTTCTGCAATTACCATGTATTCTTATTCTTTCAATTTCTCTTGAGATATAACCCATCGTTACTTATAACAATTACGTAGAGCGAATCCGAGGCAAATGCATACACAAATACAAACGAATAACACAATCTGTTTAGAAAACAAAACCATCAGCAAGATAAGTATGTTCTATAAATCAATGAATTAGATGCGTTTATTAAGTAATAGTTTTCAAAACCATTTTTAATAAATATGTCATATCAAATTAAGGACACATATATATTAATTTTCTTTCAGAAAATTCTATATTAAAATTATAATTATATTTTTTCCGAACTATGAAATATTTATTACCCTATAAATAGATAAATTCTTGAGAACTATATGACATTTTTATGAAATCAATTGCTGTTCTACTGTTAAAATATTATTTACTACATTTACTATTAAACTACATTTCAAAAATCAAAAATTAATAGCTTATGTATGTTAAATTCACGTAAAATTACGGCGTTAAATATATCTCAAAGAAAATTCGATTTTTCTAAATCGGAAAACAGTATCTTGATTGCGTTCGACAGCTATCGGCCATTTTGTTGAAAATGAAATGTCAATCATATCACGTGACAGATACTAAAGAAATATAAGAAGAAAGGAATCGTGTTTTTCATCTAATTTTAGCTCTTGCACGAAAAGCATATCGGATCGAGACAAAGTACATGGTATTCGAAGAAAAGGGAAAATTCAATCTGTTTTTTGCATTCTAATCCTGAGAGTGAAAAATTGACAGTTTTAACCTGGCGTGTGATGCTACTGAAAAGAAATTTTACGAAATAAAATCATATCTTGTAAAGTGGAAAAAGAATTTCTGTTCGTGCTTTTTTTTCTTTCTTAGTTCTTTCCGCTTCATAAAATTGTAATCGAATTTGTCAACGAATACTTTTTGATATTGTTCTTCTGACAACTAAGCGCATTGAAAAGAATTTTAGTTCCATAGCAGCAGTTAATGTGTGAATTCTTTTTCTGGAAATATTTTTCAGAAAATCTATTTTCATAAAAGAGTAAGAAATATTTTTAGAAATGTAATTAATTTTAATCTAAATTTTGTATTATTGTATCAGAAAATAAAAAGAACATTTATTTTTTCTAAAATAAAATAATATTAGAATTTTAATAAATAAATGATATTTATAATTTTAAATTGCTATGTGTGATGTATTTTAGTTTCAAAGAGCATGCACATGTGTTAAATATATCAGAACATATTTACTGTTGCATTTATTGAGTATTTATTGCTTCCACTAGAGTTTATACCTTATTCTGTAGTTTGGCGTTACAAAATGGATACCTTAACATCCTAAGGATGTTGTTTTTTTAATAATATTTAACCTTTCATGCAGAAAAAATAGAGAGACGTATTATTTTGTGACAAGGAAAGAAAAATAAAAACCTCTAAGCATTCATTTCAACATGTATGAAAAAGCATCATCCATTTCCTGTTGTTCAAAAAGTTTGACAACTTATTGTGCACTGTTCAACGGTTAAAGCTGTTATTGACGGTTAAGATATTTCAACATCCACCTCTTAATTGACCTCTGAGAGGACATTTGATAGATAGTGAGACCAGGGAGGAAACTTGGGAACCTTACAAGCACACATCCCGACATATATTCATACATAAAGCAGAATCGTGACATCCATCTACAACTGTTGAACAGATTTGAAAACAGCACCTTTTCCTCTGAAAAGCGTAGGAAGCCACTATGCAAAGGTGAGCCGAAGTTGTTCAATAGTTGTTAGGAAGGACCTTGAAGGATTTCACTCCAAACAAATCTGTCCAACTTCTTTACTAACCGCTTGCACCGCCTTGGCATCTTAAATTCACCCTAATGTCTGCTCTGCAACTTGGCAGAGCCCATGACTCACTTCCAGCACTGTGCATGGCAGGTCTGAATCATCGCTTTATTGGCAAACCAGAGAACTTTTGGGGCAATAATTCAGGTCATCGCATTTATATACTGTATTCACCTGTCCTGTCTTCGTCTCATAATTATTTTGGGATTTTTCATGTGTTTTATTTGTGTTATTCCTTGCATTAATCCTGCCATTGGGCATAAAAAATTACCACAAGAAGTTGTTTTTATATGCTGTTCAGAAAGGAAATTTACGAGATTTTGGAAATAAAATTTGGATGCGGAAAATTTACACTCATGTCCATAAATTAAGGATAATTCAGAATCTCACAGAAATTAAACTCTAAAATAAAAATTTTACATGTAGAATTATCACACACATCTTAAAAAATAATATTCAAATTACAGATGAAACCACCATATGGCGTCGACAGCACGTCACAATGACGAGAGTGTAAGAAAGGGGTATATAAGAAATAGTTGCAAAGAAGTAAAATTGTTCACAAACGCTTTAAAAGCCTTTCAGTGCAATAATTCTCATAGTTATGGCACAAAGGAAGCATTTGGATGATATTTCACGCGGTACGAATCCCTTCAACAGAAGGATATCACCCGTATGGACTAGCCAGCATATTCACCGGATATGAATCCAATAGAACATGTTTGGACATACTTAGCCGACGAATTGCAGCCCATCAACTCCCTCCCTCAAGTCTACCGGAACTCCGGAGAATATTGCTCGATGAGTGGTGTAATATTCCCCAAGATCAGATGATGATTTGATACTCAGCATGCCTAGGCGTTGTACAGCCTATATTGCATCGTCTGGGGGAGCATACTATGTATTAACCATCATACCAACCATGTTATATTGGTTTTTGTAAATAGGCTCGTTTTTGAAATTTGATCCAGGGAGTAAAAATCGCAATTTTTTATTAATGTTGTCAAACATACAGCATCTTTTTCGCACTTTACCTTTTGTTAAATAAATAGACTTAACAAATAAGTCACATTTGTTTTGTTTCTGTCTCTTTCTTTGCCTGAACTTGCATTATCTTCAATTTATGGGCACGAGCGTAATACAGTTATTGTGCTAGAAATTATTTATCCTAAACGTTTTATACACATAACAATTTAAAACGAATTAGGTTTATAAAATTCTTTTTTAACTGAATATAATTGGTAAAAATATTTCCCTCTTTCAAAACGGCACATAATTTTTCTATTAACTAAGAATTATTTTTGCCGTTTGTGTGAATATATTCATCAAATTGAAATAAAATATTCGATTCAAATTATATAATTCAAATACCTTACGGTTGATTATTTTAAGAACATCCAATTACGCGTTATAAATTAATCACTAAAAACATTTAAGTGGAGACAAAATAAAAAATGTGTGGTGGCAATCCAGTCTATAACTATTAGTAAAAATGGCTGGATTTCGCTTCCAAAAACATTAGTTTTTAAAATTTCCCTCTAGAATAGTTTTGTAATTTTTATTTTATTTTTTTCATATTTTATTTATTTTATCGAAAACAAAAACCCTTTCAAAAATCCGCAACAGCTCCATAATGAGATACATTTCAAATATGCCCCAAACGTATTTTCAAGTATAAATAGGTTCTCTATAATTCATACGTTTTGATATATCCTCAATGAATATTCCTGCCTTTAAGCAGTTCATCTATATTAAACAGCACTTTTTAAATGAAGACAATCAATTCTCTTTGTTTTGTCGATGAAAAAAAAATTGAAACACAAACCATTATCTTACAAAATGATTTTACGTAATTGAAAATGTATGAGAATAGAAAGAAATACATTTAAGAATAATAGCTAAAAGCTTGAAAAATTGTAATGTATAGATTTCTTCTTCTTTTTTTTTTTTTTTAGATATATTTTATTCCAAACTTTTTTTTTCTATTGAATCAAAGGGAAAAAAAGGATCAAACAATCTGTCTTCTAAATATGTTTAACTTTGTACGTTTATTATTTCGAAATGACGTGTTAGAAAACTAGTTCAACTATTCAATGTGAATCGATAGATAATATATATATGGGGCTTTTTATCTTTAAAAAATATGATTTCTATGAAAAACGAAATTGGCAATGTTTCGAGTGTTTGTGATTTAATAATTTTATGTTATAAAGTTATATTCATTTGTTAAATTCACAGCTGAAATATATATTGTATTGTTAGTAATAAAAGTGAACAAAATTAATTTACCATAAAAGCAACTCTATTACACGCATAAATTAATTCATAATTGATAAATATTTCATTAATGAAAGAGTAGCTATTTTAATTAATTAAGATTATCTTTTCATATAGTATAAAGACGGAATATCTCTTGAATTTTATCCTTTTTGGGGGTTCGTCTGTTATAAGCTACCGTTGAACAGGAGCTCATTTTTGCCAATGCTTAACCCTTTTTTGATATGTTAATCACCTTAGCATACTTCATGATTAACGAAAATTCAAGAAAATAGCAGATTTACAACACATAATAAACACATAAACGTCATTAATAATTATTTAACTTTTTTTAAAGTGTAAAATAAAATGAATATTAAAGCTGTTTCATATACATTCTGTAATGCTGCCATGTGAGCATTAATCACCTTTTATTAAGTTAAGTTAAAATTTATGCTAATTTAATTTGTATTTTAGTTCTACCGTTTTGCTTTTAATAATAAAACTAACAATTGCAAGTTATTTATTAGTCAAAGAATTTCTTATTTCATACTAATAACTTCAATGTAAAAAAATTATGTAATTGTATATGCGCTTTTAATTAGTACATGTTACAATTATTAAAACTTAGTAATTAGTAAATATTGTAATAATTAAAAGTGAATCTCCAACTAAATGGAAGATCGTACTGTAGTTCTAAGTCATACAGGAAATAATGCGATTGCATGAAAACTATTTTATGCAGCATCAGCAAGTTGTACCTCTTAAATTTATAAATTTAAGAGTTACTACTTGCTGATGCTGAATTTTTTTTTATTCTATACTATAAAAAAGTTGTTAATATTACCAAGAGAAATAAAAATTTTTTAAATCAAATTATATTAAACTCTTAAAATCCTAAATTCAATTTTTTAATGAATTTTTTAAATTTTAGTGTTTGAAACTGAATGACGTCATCCGAAAGGGAAGTTGAAAGTATGATTCAGAGGTACTAGCTGACAGAATTTTAATTATATTTTTCCGGCATCCAATATTTTAAATTCACGTTATGTATTTTAAAATAATAAAAAATACATTTTAAGAAATTGGATATTTGTGTTTTTTGATGAATGTGACAAATGAAAACATAAATTTGTTTTTATAAAACTGGAATTTTTTTTGGGGTGAAATGTTTAAAAAATATTAAAATATATAAAGTTTCATTGCACATTTTTATGTAAAGTTGGTAATAAGAATTCTGAAAATTAATTTCAGTACTGTATATTCACAAAAATAACATTTAGGAAATGCATGAATAATTTTTGAAAACCATAACTCAATTTTTTAAGCGTTAAACAACAAAAGAATAACACACTGCAACTTTGCAGACGAAACAAAAAATACATAAAGAGCACAAAATGTATGTGAAGAAACTATCGGATATATAATGTGACCCCCTCCCCAATCAACGGAGAAGAGAAAATAAATTACTGTATGATTCAAAAGTTTTGCACAGTTAAAAAGAATATAAATTCTTAGAAAGTTTAAAGCAATGCAAATAGTAGTTCATGAAGAAAGGATAGATTTTTGAAAAAGAAAAAAAAATGTTTAGTATCATATTTTATCACTTGATGGTACGAAAATTAATTAGTTATGCGAAATAAAGATTATAACAGCTGATTATTTTAGGTATTCACTGTAGCCGCGAATTATTTTCAATATTATAACCACAAAGAACTTAAGTAATACATTAAAGGTACGGCTAAAATAAGACCGACAAATTTTAGTATAATAAGTTAAAAGACTAACGCGCATGCGCGTGGTATGATTTTATAATTTAAGCACTCCTATTTAAAAAAAATATTACTAATTTCTAATCTAGTAACCTAAAAGACTCTGTGTACGTTTTTTAAGAAATGATTTAAAATAAAATTAATAAGCGAATATTTGTTTATATTTTTGTAAAAACTTAACTTGCTATCCTTTTTAGTAACTAGTTTTAACAAAGTTGAAGCCAGACTTTTCCTAGGTAAGATCTGTACTTTTTTTTTTTTTTTTTTTTTTTTTCAAGAAAATATCTAATTCCTGTAACAAAAGTTAAGCGAAAATACATAAAGTTTACATTTTCTAATTCTATATTTTTAATTCAAGATCAGATGCACTATTCTTACTCCTATGCTTCTTCCATCAAAAAATTGCATTTTTGAAATATTTTCAAGAAAACAGACGCAATAAGAAAAGAATAAATGGAAACAAAGATGTTAATAACAAATAATATTCCATGTTTTTATTTCAATAAGGGTTTTTAAAGCACACAATTTAGTTACATTATTATACTACTTCTAATTCGATTCGATTTATATTGTCAAATTTAACAAATGGAATGCTTAAAATGTTGTGTAAAAGTAGTATAACAATTACTCTAAATGGATTTTTTTCACAGTTAAAATTTATTAGTAAGCCTAAAAATTAAACTCATAATTTTTTCCTATCATTTTTAGTGTGAAAATTAATAATAATTTATCTTTTAAATTATCTGCGAACAGCTTCATTTCTAATCTAGAATAATGATGTTAAATTCCAATTTAATGACATTTTGTATCAAAATAATCTTTTTTCACAAATTATTTTTTATAAGTCTTTTTTATTTTTTAACAAAAACATTAGTAAACTAATCTGAAAAGTTGAATCAATGCCAAATTTTTTCTCATTTACACTGCTTCAGAAGACACAAGAACAAAAAAATTGTTTCAATTTAATCACTAAAGCAGACAAGAATTACTGCTGTCGAATTATGGCCCTTGACTATTTAAACTCTTTACCATTTAACAGAAGCTATCCTATCATATTACCTTTTAATGGTGATGAAATAAATCTCAAGCCTGGAAGAGAAATAAGAACGATTAAAAAAAAGCCATAAAAAACTATTTTTTCTGTTTTCAGCATCCATTTGTGATTTTTTTTAAGCTTAATTGATTATTCTTTCAGCTTTTTTATCTTCATTTATTTGTAGCGACTTCTTTTTCTGCAAATATAATATGTGCAACTAGTTTCCTTTATTTTTCAACATATATATATATATATATATATATATATATATATATATATATATATATATATATAGATATATATCTATATCTGTGTGTGTGTGTGTGTGTGTGTGTGTGTGTGTGTGTGTGTGTGTGTGTGTGTGTGTGTGTGTGTGTATATATTACAGATAAAAAAAACTTCCAAATTATAAGTAGAATTTTTAGGATGTGTTATAATTTCCACATAACGAACAACTTTGTATTGAAAACGATTTCTGTAATAGAATTTGATTTTTGTTTTAGGCGAATGGCAACCAGTTTATTTTTAAAATATTATTATTAAAAATTATTAAGGTTATGTTTAAATTGCTCAGTGCAAAAAATAAACAGAATTTTGGATGTCTTGATTTTCTGTGGTTATGATTTATTTTAACTAACCTGTTTTATTTTAATATGAACGAAACAGTCCCTTTAAAATGTCCTCAGTGCTGAAAGTTGGTATGAATGTTGATTTACGGAAGAATGTAAATGATATTTTGAATGAAGCAGGTTAGTATTCAAATGAATTTTTCACTATTCTACCTGCTTTCGGAAAACGAGTTGTGATTGTTTGGTGTATGAAGGAAGGATTTATTGCATCGAAGTACGGCACAGATGCAGTATAATCCTGGATTCCAAATTCTCATTCTTTTGGCAATGAAGATATGTTGCCAAGATGACGTATTGTGATGTGCGCGGTGAGGAAAATACTAGGGTTGCCAAAATAGAATTTTCTGCTTAATTTTTATAGGTTTCCATATCTATGACGAAATAAAATCCAGGTTGCTATGCACATAAGAAAATCCGCTAAAAAATCACCAAACTCAGAATTCGGCTACCTGGAACCTGCAACAGTGACCGAAGGACGAATGGCCTATGTTCATGAAAGATATGAAATTGGTTGAATGTGACAAAGTAAGTGGCGATTTTGAATGGAGATGCAAAGTGCAAGGAAGTGAGATTGAGAATGGGCATCACGCGTCTAGAAGTGTTAGTTGTGGCACGTAGTAAATTGGATTTAATTAAAATTTTAAAATAACGCGTTTATGGTTTGGACAATGCATGCAAAAAGGTGGTATATTTCTGATGTAAGAGTGACGGATAATAATGTGAGTGTGGTACAGTTTTTGTAGAGAGGTGTGCGAGAGGATTTTGGTGCGTGAAAGTAAGCCTATAGGAGGCAAAGTGGTGGTTGTAGAAATCGATGAGAGTAAATTTGGTGAAAGGAAATATGGCAAAGAAAGACGTGTGGAAGCAACCTGTGGGTGTTCGGTGGGATTGAAATCGGTAGCAAATAATTGTTTTCTTAGAGACGAAAAAAGAGGGGAAAAAACAATTGTTGCCTGTAATTTCTGAATGTATTTTGTGCGGCACATCAATAGCTTAAACAAACTTTAAAAAGTAGTGTTTTTGAATTTTTAAGGCATGTAAAATATCATTTTCTTAAAACTTGATGTAAAATTTTGTGTTTAAAATCATTATCAATATGCTGGTATTAACTTCAAATTTTCACTCCCTGTTTTTTGCTTTGATTCTAGACATCTTAAAAAATGAATATCTCACTTGGTGTCTTCTGAAAGGTTACAACTCCAGAGGACAAAACGTGGAGGAGTGCCAAGGTGGCGATTTTTGAAAAATACGCCAACTAGTGGGAAAAGCTCAAGTCGTACTGATTTAATTTTAGATTTCAATCTAATGTTTTTGAAGAAATTGTCAGCTCTCTTTCTTTTCGTATCACATTGATGCAACACAGCATAGCTTGGTTCCCAGGTACAATTTCCTAAGTAAATATTTTCTTGTTGGAGTTCATCAGACAAAGTTCGTACTTGACATTTATCAATCGCCATTGTGAATTTTATATGACAGTTCGTAAATATGAACATAATGTGATTTTACGCTATTATATATTATTTATTTCGTTTTTAACTGTTCCAGACATATTCGGCGTGAAACTGTTAAACAAAATTTCATAAATTATGGAAGACAAATAATGGGACACCTATATTCCGAGTAGACACATCCACTTTGCATCTTAAAAGAACTGAACACGTGTTCATTAATTGCAATTAACAGTCAGAATACAATCATGATTAATTTATGATGTATAGAAATCAAAAATAGCATTTACTTGATTCGCGAGATCCAGTAAAAAGATTGTTATAGATTATCAAAAAATGAATACCTCGTTTACTATACTATCTTTTTAAAAGAATTCATGTATTATCATGCATTTTATGTATTCATGTATTTTATTCATCGTAAAAATAAAATTTTAAGTTATTTTAATGAGTCAATAAATACAAAGAAAAAATTATCGGTTACTTACTCATTTTATGTTTGCTGTAAGCATTTTAATCTAAACAAACGAAATGATTACTTTGATGTCCTATGAAAATTCTATTAATTTGAATTATGTATTAAAATCATGGGGAATGTATTTTATTCAAAAGTTCACTTTTATTGTCTGATAATTGTAACTTAAGAGTTTTTAGTACATTCAGAAAAAGTCAAGAGAATAAAAAATAATAAGTTTATATTAATGATAAAGTAGAGACATTTTTAAAACTAATTATGGTTTAATTGACTTTACACAGAGATTCTTTTCCTCCTGTACTCATTGGATGAAAAAGAAATGAAACATATTTATAATATATAAAATCAAAAAGTAATTTTTTATAAGAATATATACATATATATATATATATATATATATATATATATATATATATATATATATATATATATATATATATATATAGATATATACATATATATATATATATATATATATATATATATATATATATATATATGGATACGAAGTTCTTCTTAAGAATCATTCATGTTTTTCTCTAAACCCTCCCTCGCTCATGCAAATTACAGAGGGCATTAACACATTTTAGAACGATTTCGCGGCCGTTTAATTAATGTTTAAAATGTAAAGATTATTTTTTAAATATTCGATCTGATAGCCTTTTTACTGTATTATAAGTCTGCATCGTGATTTCCATGATAGAAGAGCTTTTCGCAATATTTCCTGGGGTATTGCTTTCCATTCCTCTTCCACTACTTTCCACACTCCATCTATCGTGGTGGATTTGCGTTTAGAAAGAGCCTTTTTTAACAGACCAAAGACACAATAGTGCATAGGTAAAACGTTAGGAGACTTCGCAGGGATATGTTGAAAATGTATACATGCAATACCTGTATTAGTAATCATTTTTTTAAGGAATGCAATAGAAGTTTTAGAAGTGTTACTTATAGCTTTGTCTTGATGAAGTTTCTTTGAAAGTCATTGGGATAAAGAAGTGGAACATCTTTTGTAAATAATTAGCGTAAAACCTTCTCCCGATAGTACGATGAGTTGATTTTCACATTTCTTTTTACTCTTCTTATTTTTAATTTCCCATTGTAGGAGAAACCTGCAACAATCATAAATCCCTTACTGAAACTTTCTTTACATTGACGGAAAAGGTACATTTTTTTCTCCTCATTTTCTACAGTTAAAATACATTTATTTTGTTACAGTCATTTAGGTAAACCCATGTTTCATCAAGGGTCACAATATTTTTCCATTTATCTCCTGCTAAGTGGTTTTCATACAGGATTCTACAAAATGCTTTGCGTTGAGCCACATGTCTCAGCAAAAGCTGGTGAACATTATGTTTTTTAGCATTTTTGAGTTGTAAATACTGGTTTATTATTTTATTTATTGTTGCTACAGATGTATCTAAAGGCTTTGCAATTGATTTCTGTGCATGCGGATTTTCTCTTGTTACCTGCGATTTCACTTTAGAAACACTTGAAACAGTACGTATTTTACGGATATTCGTTTGGAGTCTTCTTTCTATGTAGAAATAATGATTGACAATTTTTACCTGTCCGATTAATAATATTGCTTATTTTGCACTTAGAAATTTTAATACCTGCATTTCACAACGTTTTTGAATTCTGAAATAAGAACGTTTGTCTCCGGAAAGCGCAAAAACATATCCTTCAGTTCACAACATGTTTATATGTGACATTTTGAAAGATGAATAAATTTAAAAGTAGCAAACGATCCTTCTCATTTCAAATAATAAGCTGTTGCCAAAAAGTTTTATTCTAAAACATTTACTTTTTTTTTTTTAATTCGTTATCGAAATCGTTCTAAAAATGTGTTAATACCCTCTGTAAAAATGGTTAAATCATAGCTGCACACTCGATAAAATCGGGATAGCACCCTTAATGTTCATGTTTATTCATCAAATGTTCCTAAAACATATGAATTTAACAATAGAAGACATTATTTTCTATTATTCCCGAAAACCATAGCTTTCCTACTCATTAAGATGCTAGAATATGCAAAATTCGACTGAATATAAGCATAAATGTCATCGGGAATCACATTAACATGATCAGTAAATCATTACAACAATAACAATGATAATCAGCACTGACACTGATGTTGGGCAATGTGGATAAAGTATTTCATATCATATTTTTAAATAACGGGGGAATCCAAGGGTTGACTTATTAGCTATTCTATGATCAATTTTTACATCTGATGCCCAATCTGACCAGGACCGTCCATGAAGTAGAATGGTTATATTTATTCATCACAGATCGATAGTAAATTCTAGTCATTTTTGATGTTTCAATTTTTTTCCCTTTCATAATTCACATGCCGATGGGGAGTTGCACTTCGTTCAGAATGGCATCGAAAATTTCATTACTTATCTAAGTGATCCAGAAACCAGATTTGGTAGTAATATCGGTCATTTATTTTGGCCTTCCTTAACAAATATCATATTAATGGAGAACATCTTTTGAATCTAAATGATATTGGGCACATCACTTCACTTTGAATAAGTTAAAATATTAATGATCCGACTGTTATCTTTACTATTTTAACGATTTTAACTTTATTTGGAGGTAGTGGCCTGGTTAGTAAAGGAATTGTTCTTAAAACCGATATGTAGTAAATTCTCTACCAATAAAGCCAATGATCGGTCATACTTATTATTGGTGACCGGGATATATAAAATGTAGTTCACCGTCAAATTGTCCAGCAAGTAAAATACCTCTAGACGTGGATAAGACTGGAAATATTCTGCTTGTTCTCTACAAGGAACAAACCATTTTAAAACAATACCCACTGGTTATCCCACTCTACAAGATTCCAACAATTTCAACCCAAGTAGTGTCAAAAGGCTTTCTTTAACTAAACATGACCAGGCTTTAGAAAGGAACACATGCAGCAAACCATTCTCTTCAAGGAATCTCTACAAGAAACAAACCATTTTTAAACAACACCCACTGGATATCCCACTGTACAAGATTCCAACAATTTCAACCCAAGTAGTGTCAAAAGGCTTTCTTTAACTAAACATGACCAGGCTTTAGAAAGGAACACATGGAGCAAACCATTCTCTGCAAGGAATCTCTACAAGAAACAAACCATTTTTAAACAACACCCACTGGTTATCCCACTATACAAGATTCCAACAGATTCACCCCAAGTAGTGTCAAAAGGCTTACATTTACTGAAACTGACCAAGCATTAGAAAGGAACAAGACATTCTCTACAAGGAACAAACCATTTTCATACAACACCCACTAATTATCTCACAATACAAGATCCCAAGAATTTCACTCCAAGTAATGTCAGAAGGCTTAATATAAATGGCTAGGAATTAGAAAGAATTTTTTATTCCCATTTGTATTTCCCATTTAGTGGGAAATTGAATATGGATCTGAGTAGCAGTGAATATGTATCTCTCTCTATCTCTGTTCATCTCACAACAATACCAAAATTTTTTAATTTGACATTTATACACGATGTGTAACAATTTTTGATCAACAAATATTGTTTTTGATTGTAGTTGATTTGAGTAATAATCAAAATTTAACTTGTCATTTTAGATCTGTACCTAACATATATTTACACATGTGTTCTTTTCTTTTACATACGTGTTAAGGAATTCGTGAAACGACGTGCTGGACCATTTTTACAACTTATGAAAGAAGATCATTCGGAAATCTCTGGCTTAAAAGCATGAAAATGCAGAAATTCGCTGATTATAAAATTTCAAGAAAACGGTTTAATATTCTAATCTCCGACAGAATAGATTAAAAATTTTTATACTATTCATATTTTTTTTAAACAATATAAGATATAAGCAAGACAAAACCAATTACATAATTTGAAAAATTCAATTAAACTTCCACTTTTCGGAAGTTCTTAAATTTTATCGTATTTATTTAGCATTGATAAGACTATCATAGCGATCATCACATTGTAAGATAACTGTACTTAAAAAATAAGAAAATAGAAAAAATTTAACATATTATGTAAAACATTCGTTTCTCAGATGGGTCATCTAAATAATATATAAGATTCCTCAAGTCAATTTATGTTTTAAAAGTTAGCAAATAAATTGTATTCGCAAATACCCATGACGAGCTGGAAGTATTCATGCCTTTTTGTATAATTAGATCATTCTAATAAATAAGGAATTTTCGACCTGTGAAAATTTAATTTGAGATTCTCATTTTCTCACTAGAGGGCGCAGTTGTTTCATTCCCTTCTTTCTTCAACGTAGGTGTGCATTAAAATAAATCTAATAAAAGGAATTTGGAAACCCGTTGATTAATTCTCTGCCCTTAACAAAATAACTCACGAGGGGAGGATATTCAAATGTTGAATTTTTCTTGTTCATCTACTTTAATTCGAATATTCAGATGTGAAACGTAAATAATGTTCTTGTTGGCTCATTAAGTTACATTTCCGGCTGTGTGTCTATTTCTCCTATAAAACCATTTAAAAGGCCAAATGTCCCTTAATTCAGAGTCTCTTTTTCGCATATCGATATTTATTTTTCAGAATCACTTTACATCATTATCTCTGTGTGTGTGTGTGTGCGTGCGTGCGTGCGTGTGTGTGTGTGCGTGCGTGCGTGCGTGCGTGTGTGTGTGCGTGCGTGCGTGCGTGTGTATGTGTGTGTGTGCGTGCGTGCGTGTGTATGTGTGTATGTGTGCGTGCGTGCGTGTGTGTGTGTATGTGTGCGTGCATGCGTGTGTGTATGTGTGCGTGCATGCGTGTGTGTATGTGTGCGTGCATGCGTGTGTGTATGTGTGCAAGCGTGCGTGTGTGTGTGTGCGTGCGTGCGTGCGTGTGTGTGTGTGCGTGCATGCGTGTGTGTGTGCGTGCGTGCGTGTGTGCGTGCGTGCAGGCGTGTGTGTGTGTGCGTGCCTGCGTGTGTGTGTCTGTGTGCGTGCATGCGTGTGTGGGTGTGCGTGCATGCGTGTGTGTGCGTGCATGCGTGTGTGTGCGTGTGTGCGTGCATGCGTGTGTGTGTATGTGTGCGAGCGTGTGTGTGTGTGCGCGTGTGTGTGTGCGTGCGTGCGTGCGTGCGTGCGTGTGCGTGTGTGCGTGTGTGTGTGCGTGTGCGTGTGTGCGTGCGTGTGTGTAAACTAATGAAAGTCGAGAACTATTTGCGAATTTTCCTCAGATTAATTGATCCTACAGATTTTTGACATATTATTATCACAAGACTACACTTATACGGAAAAAAGTTCTTTGTTTCTAAACTTTTTTAATAAGAGCTTATAATTATGTTACTATATGAAAAATTAAATGTTTCTGCGTATGTTATCTTTATAAATTCAGCATTCAGTCTCCTTTCAATGTTCACCAAGAAAGAAAACAATAATAAAACTCTTTATTTATATACTGGATTGTACTATTAAGGAGAAATAGTTTGAAATACTCTCGCATCATCAAGCACTTTATAATTTTGAACCACGGTTAAATGACGTGGTTACATATGAGTTGGTACACTTTTCCCCACATCTACACCACGCTAGTGAACGGAATTAGGACGCTACACATTAAAATTGATATGTCTCCAGCCCACGGAGTTCCTTTCTCTAACGCAGCTTGTTATTTTTCTGGACCTTTCTCTACAAAAACCCAACCAACTAACTCAAGGAGCTCCAGCAACACAGTGTGAGTGAATGTGGTCACCCTCCCAGTGACATAATGTCCTAAGTTTAAATATTAATAATATCTGCTGTATTCTCTAAAAACATGATAATTACAACAATGTGATAAAGAATACATACAATAATGATATAATGAATAAAATAATGAATAATATACAAATTATTTCCAAATGGTGTTGGTTTAAGTCAGTGTTATTGTTTTTCTATAGAACAATTTTTAGAAAGTTTTAATTAGTTCATTTTAACCATAAAGTTTCAATTGGTCAAATTTTACACATTTGTAATTTATAGCTCATCCGATTAATCTTTTGCTGAGTAAGTTCGGCGTCAAGAGTCGTTGAGGATCGTACAGGATTCCGGCAGAGTTCTAGTCAGGATGCTTCTGTTTCGTCTAAAACCATCCTTTAGACAAAATTGCAGAAATTGGGAATCTTTTTGGCTACAATGACTTTGTATGTGGTAGGTTTTGTGAATGGACATTGCACAATGTAGTGAATCCTAAATCACCACATTTGCAAATGTTTGAACGGAATTTACCAAATCTCGAAAAATATGCTGGGAAAGATTTGTGATTTGTTATTAAAAAGCAACGAAAGGGTTTGAGATGAGAAAATCCGGTGAGACTGTTGAAAATAAATTATAGGTGTATCTACCATTTTGCGAGGTAACCCATGTTCTGTGACAAATTCCTATGGTTCTTTTGAAGAGAAAATGTTTAAGAAAAGAACTAGGTTTTGGTAGATTTGAAGCAGATATTTTTTCATTTGTTGCAGCTTCTTTTGTTTCTTTTTCCCCAAATGTCCACATGCGCTTTTATCCAGATTAATTGAATTCTGCCTGATGCATTTGTGTAAAAGCATTCACGAATGAGATATGAGTTATGCAGCAGATTGAGCAGTGATGGGAAAACGAACTGGCTGTGAGTCCAAATTAATGCTGGAGCTAATTTATTAAAGATTGAGTATTTTACTGCTTCTCTGATTGGTAATGCCTCGGCCTAAAACACAGAGTTATAATCGTTTAGTTTAAACTATTGGGAGAATCTTTATTTTATCTGTATGTGTAACCACAAATGCCACACCTGTAGCTTCATCAGAGTATCGTTATACAGGATTTTCATCTGGTGCCCTTTATAACATGAATAGCCTTTGGATACACGACAAATGCCTCACTAGCTTGGATTAACGGTAATATGAAGGGGATCTGAAATGCAAGGCCAGTGATTGTGCTATATCTTCGAGGATCGCGAAACACCATCTTTCGGCAAGATAATGCAAGAGCGCATTTCGATGTCTTGTCCACGTTTTTCTCGACACAGAAAATATTTACTTGTAGTCCAGACAAGCACATTCTTCAGAATTCTCACCAACTGAAAATATCTGATCATGGTTGGTTGAGAGACTGGCACTCCTATCTTATATCTAAGTCCTTATGAACAAATGACCATATCAACCAATTATCATGCTGAACTGATTTATTACGTGGTTGAGAGACTGGCACGCCTATCTTATATCTAGGTCCTTATGAACCGATGACCATATCAACCAATTATCATGCTGAACTGATATATCACGCCTATCACGTGGTTAAGAGACTAGCACGCCTACGTTAATAAAATATGGCATAGGATTGAAGCAGCATGGAACCAACAGAGTCATTTTCTTTCATTCAAGTTCATTTCGACTGTGTATCTAAACGAGTTAAAAGTCCATTTAGGATGGCAACTGTTTCTACTAATATTTTACTTTTGTCAAAACTTAAACTCAGTAAATTTAAGCATTTTGCTTTCATATTATGAAGTTTATGAATATTAAAAAAATTTTTTATATGCCTTCTTTCATAATGTAGCTATTTTGATGAGCAATAAAATGTACTTAAAATCCAAATTATGCAATAACTTTTAATATTCCAAATTATGTCAATTAACAATATTCTTAATATTTTAGTAATATATTTATTGACTTTTAAGAAATTTATTTTAATATGAAAAATAGGTAATCTTTAATAATAACTGGAGAAAATATTATATCACATAATGAAAAAGAATCTCCATGGAAAATTTCCTTGAGTATCCAAAAACCTAAACTTACCTTAATAAGAAACTCAGTAAATAATAAAATATAATAAACATTTCCCTCGAACATAAAATTAAAAATATAAAAGATTTTCATTCTAAACTTATTGTTAAATATTACAAAATGATTTTAAAAGTATTTTCTAGATTTAACAATTTGAAAACTGGTCAAACATGATTTAAATAGTGCCTCTTAATAGTTAACTGATTTATTAGTAAATTAATATAAAAAATACTAATATTTTAATAATTTCTTAGTTAAAAAGTCATAAAAACAAAAATCACAATTATTCAGAGTGGTTAAGCAGGAATCTTATTTTTTTCAATCTATTTTATAGCGAATTTAATCATAATCGTCTATCTTTTGATGCCATACCTTAAAATAAGTCCGTAAAATGTTCTAACAAATTGTTGAATTTATTCTAGTGAAGAGATGATTATCAGAACAAATGTTTTTAATTTGTCTGTTGTTACATTTTATTTTTTGTTGTTTATCATTTTTCATAAAAAAATTTCTTACGAATGGAATTTCGAAAGATTATTATTAATAACTTATTCTACCCAGTTCTTCCTTCCAATGCATTCACTATTATCTTCTTCATTGATCTAAAAATAAAATAATTTCATTTTATAAGCATTATCTTTTCGCTTCCTCAGTTGCTTTAATGCTATTATTCTAAGTGAAGTGCTCGTTATTTTTAACTCGAAACGACTCAAAAATATTTTCATTGCTTTAAGTTTTCTTCCTATCTACATATTTTACACATCCAATTTGTCAGGTTTTCTTCACAAATCCATTGCATTATGGTAATTTATTTAAGAAGTAATGAGAGAAGAGGCAGCTTTTTTCAATTTAAAAATAATCATTTAGTTTACTAAATGATTAATGAGCTTGAAGAAATTAGTTTCAAAATTTGTATTAAAAAATTGCCATTTATTTGTTAAGTTATTAAAATATTAATTAATTATTAAACTTTTTAAGCGTATAAAAGTAACAAGTATTCATCGCTAACCGACTAAATAATAGTTTCATACTAATCAACAGTTTCATATTAGTATTAGGAAGCTAATGATTTTATTTATTAAATATATTAAATTGGCAAAAAATGTAAAATATTTTAGCTAAATATATATATATATATATATGTATATATATATATATATGTATATGTATATATATATATATATGTATGTACACAGGATGGTGCAGAGGAAACGCATGTTTTTCGAACCGCTAGTACGCGGCGACGGGAGAGTGTAGTGACCTTGAACGAATGTTGGCAGACGGCCCATACAATGCCGTTTCAGTCGCTATGGAGCTATGGAGAGTAGAATATCGTGTGTTCGTTGTCGAGCAGTTTTTTAGAAACAATGACTCTGTAATCACAGTGCAACGTCTTTTTCGTCAATATTTTAGAGTTGGACGTCGAGGTGCAGTGCCTGATCGAAATACCGTAACTCCGATGAGTTGCAACGTTTAGAAGTACTGGTTTTGTGATGAAAAAGAAACCACCTGGTCTTCCCCGTTCAGTTCGTACTCCGGAAAATGTAGACCGAGTCAGCATGGCAATTGTTATTAGTCCTAGACGATCGACTAGACGACATGCTGTACCGATGGGTATGTCACGTCGTTCGCTTCACCGCATCTTACATGATGACCTCAATTTCCATCCATACAAAATGATGATCGTGCAGCAGCTTAATGAAGGGGATTTTGTACAGCGCAGAGAGTTTTGTCGTATAATGGATGAAATGTTTACGGAAGATCCAGATGATACAGCCTTCATGAGTGATGAAGCACATTTTCCTCTTGAAGGTTACGTCAATGTTCAAAACTGTCGGTATTGGACATCGGATAACCCTCAAGAATTACACCAAAGATCTCTGCACAGTTTAAAAGTAACAGTGTGATGCTGCGTTTCAAAGTTGGGGATTGTTGGAGCCTATTTATTTGAAGAGGAAGGAATTGCAGTTACTGTTACACCAGCTCGCTACGTTGAAATGTTAAGCAACTTCCTTCGTCCAGAACTTGAAAGGCGTCAAGTGAACATGAGAGACATTTGGTTTCAGCAGGATGGTACCACAGCTCACACGGGGAAAGCATCCATGGCTCTCCGACAAATGCTCCCAGGACATGTGATTTTGAGGTTTGGTGATGTTCACTGGCCCCCTCGCTCACCCGACCTGTCGATATGTGACTTCTTTTTGTGGGGATATTTGAAATCAAAAGTGTACATCAACAAGCCTCGCACACTCGATGACATTAAGAATTCCATTTGTCAGGAAGTTGAAGACGTGCCGAATGAAATGTTGGAGAGAGCCGTCCGTAATTTTCAGAAGAGAATCCAAATTTGTATACAGCAAGAAGGACGTCATCTCAAAGACATTATTTTACGAACCTAAATATGGTATGTAATTTCAAAAACTGCATTAAAAAACCTATCATATCATACTTGTTTTTATTGTTTTCAACCCATTGTGTCCCAGTAATTCAATATTGAAAAACATGCGTTTCCTCTGCACCACCCCATATATATATATATATATATATATATATATATATATATATATATATTCTTTAAGAATGCTTCATTATTACAAGAAGACTTTCAAGGGAAACTCCAGAGAAAGTACCTCCAAAAACTTCAGTTTTTAATTTTGCTTGGGGAAGAACAATAAATAATTTTTAGAAGGAACTGAAGTTCTACTCTACGGTAAGCAAGTCAAATGCTACCATCGTAATAGATGTTATAAGTCTGAAACTCAGTCAAAAGACAAAGTCAACACCTGAGATTTCAGAATATTATTTCTATTGGTATAGAGAAGAGAAATAGAGCCTTACAAATATTTAATACACATTTATTCTCTAAGCACAAAAATCTTGATGAATCAAGAAAGATCTATTACGTTATTGATAAATGTTCTTCACCCCCCCTCCCCTTAGTACGATGATAAAGAAACATTTGCTGTGCGTAGATATAGATGCCGTATTTTGGTATTGAAATAGAATCAGCACTAAGCCATCCACTGTTTTTTAAAATATCGTAAGAAAATTGTATTAAAATTTCTCCTAATAAAGATAAAACAAATTATTGATTGAGAACTGAATCCACCTGTACTTTTGTCAAAGTTATATATTAAAGATCAATGTTTCACTGCTTTACTTTTCTAAAAATAATAGTTAAAACACTAAAATTAATGATTCCAACATCTGAGATTTCTTGAAACATTTCTACCAGAAACAACATCGTTGATTATATAATTTAGTAGAGGTCTGTTATACTTATAAACAATTTTGGATCTCAAACTACAGCTTTTTAACTTAAAAGTCATTGTGTGTGTGATATTCAAAAAATATATAGACATATTTTTATATATTAAGTAAATTTATTATACATGTAATTGCAGCAGTAACCAATGCCAAATATTCCCATCATACCTTTTATTACTGCAATGGTCAATGCTGATTACAGAAATGCTAACCTAAATATCATAAAATATGGTGTAAAATTTATTATAACGTCAAAAATGCATTTCTATAAATTTCAGTTGATTGATAAAAATTATACAGCATAAATTTTTTTTAAAGTATATCTTTCATGAAATATTTATATACCACGAAATACATAAACTTTATAAGTAAAAGAATAAATTACCAAATGAATGCTAACAGATATCTACCTTTATAACACTAGTATTCTTTTAAAATCATCACAATCAAAAATTAAAATTAATAATTTATTCAATTTATTTCTTAAAATATGTAACAATTTATATTTATTGTTCATGATTTTCACTGCTGCACAAGACATTTTATATACAGAATCAACATTAACAATATCTAACAGATTGAACTGTCCTCATTATTCCTAAACGTACAATTGATTGATCATTGTAAATTATTAAAAAATTTATTTATTTGTATGATGAAACTTTTTATGCATATTTTACATATAATATATGTAATTGCTAAAACTGCTACAATTTTATACATATTTAAACTCAAAAAGTTAAAATATCGTATTAAGAACTTTTGCGATAATGGGGTTTTTAGCTCACCCGTTTTACAGTTATCGGTTTGATAGTCTGCTAATATCATATAGTCATCACTCTACCCGTCTAACTATATATATATACGTGAGCGTGTCTTTCAAATACCACTTGTTTCCAGAATTGATTATATAACAGTGTATTACTCGGTTAAGTTGCTTTTCATATCATTATAAACTCATGGATAAAGGCTTCAAACAGATAACGGGTACTTATCTTTGTGTAAAAAACTGCAATTTTAAAAATAACGATTTTAATTACAATTAGAACTTATTTTTAATTACAATTAGTATTCGTTGCTATAGTAATAGTATTTAGTATTATAAATAGAATTTATATAGATTCGTATCATGAAATGAGGTTTTACGCATGGAAACAAATCATAAGAAGTATGGAATGCTTTAAAATTCTTCAACATTGAAATCATACAATCGTTCTTTTACTCCAGCCCCAATGCATTTCTGATCGGCTGCTTATTGGAGAAGCTGAAAACACAGAAGCTGCAGTGGCTGAAAATAATGTTTTTTTTTAAGTCCAAAAAAAGCATTATAAATATAATTATTTTAAAAAACATTTACATTGTTTAGAAACAAGAGGAGATCCCTCAATATATTTCTTTCTTACTCCAATAGACTTACATATCGATGACAATTTGAAAGAGATGAATTTATATTTATATATATATATATATTTATATATATATACTTGAATCTGTCCCTGATACGAAAAGTGCTGAAACAAAGTGCTCGTGGCATAAGCAACTATACAGTATTGGCAAAGTACCTTTACTGTCGGCTCAAATGAACTGTCTATGCTGCACTCAGCATTTTGAAATAAAATATAGCTCTTGTTTAAAACTATTCTGACTTTATGTCTTGATATGAGTATATTCCATTCCATGCACCCATTTTCAATTCAGCACCGGTCAAAAATCAACGCAGAGAAAGAGAATAAAGATTTTATATATCATGTACCCACAATATTTAATAAAATTGGAAGATTTAAATTTCGTTATATCCATATATATATATATATATATATATATATATATATATATATATATATATATATATATATATATATATATATTTATTTATTTATTTATTTATATATATATATATATATATATATTAGACTGGGGAATACAAAATACAAAATGCCTAATAAAATATCTAAGTATAAATAGATAATAACATTAGATTATTAAATTTAATTTATTCTGTGAAGGGAAAATGACTTTGAAAATAAAATCTTAAAAAGTATAATTATGGAAAGAAAGGGAAAAAAAACAGTTGTCTCTATTGAGCAAGTATATTAAGAGTGATGAACGCAACCAATGTTATTATCTTCGAGTTACTCCACCCCATGAACTCAATCAGCCAAGTAAAAGGAGTACAATCAGATATTCAGTTTCTACAATGAAGTAAATGAATGAAAAACATTATTATGTTAACAATGGTTGTTATCACTGGAGGAAGAAGAATGGTGAAATACTAACAATGATTTTCCGAGGACTGAGGACATAATAAATCTTTTAATGCTTGTTTGATGTTTTACAAATGATTCTTCTTCGCTTGTATAGATTGAAACGAACAAAATTGTGTGATATTGAATTTTTTTTTTTTCTAATGCACTGAAACCCAACTGTGAAACAATTCAAGAAAATTAGGAAATAAAAATTGTTCTTTGATTAAATCCTTTGAAAACGTCTATTTGAAATATTCCAAAAAATCATTTCGAAATAAATATATTAACCTTCGATAATTTTTCATATTACACAGAACATATGAAAAATCATTGAGAAATGCATGCAAATTTTGAAGACTATGATTGGGTGTGTAAACGAGAGAGCAATGTTTTATGTGATATTTAGTAAAAATTTCCCGAATCATCAACATGCATTAGAGCGCAATAGAGTTTACATGAATATATAATCTAATACTGTTAGGGATTACAGAGCATTTTAACATGGACAGATTCTTTTTTGCAGAAAGATCTTTAGTTGGATCAGGGTGCCGAACCAATGATCTTCCGAATACAAAAGCAATTTCTTTCTCCATATGGCAAAAGTACCTTCTCAATATTATTATTTTATAAATTGTCAATATTGCAACATTTAGCAGCTGCAGAATCTTTAAACAATGAAAAAACTTGTTTCTATGTGTAAATACAAGAAAAATAAGATAGACATTTAAACAAACATTGAGTATTTTCTATAATTTGAGATAAACATTTTGTAAATTGTTCCAAACTGAAAGTGATCCAATCTTACGAAATACATATATTTAAAATATAAATTATAATTCATGCAAGAATCTTGGCACAGATGCCGTATAATCCAGGATACCAAATTCTGAATTATTTTGGCGATGAAGAAATGTTGCCAAGAAGACGTATGGTGACACGTGATGACGCAAATACTAGGATTGCCAAAATAGAATTTTCTGCATAATTTTTATAGGTTTCAATATCTATGACGTAATAAAAACCAGGTTGCCAGATTCATAAGAAAATCCACCGTAAAATCACAAAACTCAGTATTTGGCATCCCGGATTATATGGCATCTGTGCCTGAAAGACGAATGTCCTATGTGCATGAAAGATATGAAATTAGTTGAATGTGATAAGGTAAGTGACGATTTGGAATAGAGATGCAAAGTGCAAGGAAACGAGATTGAGATTTGGCATCATGCGTCTAGAAGTGTTAGGTTGCCAGGAACATAAGAAAATCCGCCAAAAAAATCACAAAATTCAGAATTTTTAATCCTGGATTATACGGCATCAGTGCCAAAATCTTTGCAGAAGGGAAGTAATTTTAAAAAGAAAATTTCAAATATACAGTTAATACTATAAATGCTTATTTTCGAATATACAGTATACAGTGTATAGAAAAATATATACAGTATATTAAAAACTGGATGAGGGAATGTTTGTTGGTATATTTATGAAACACAGCGTCATACATATATATACATAGAAATTTAACACACACACACACACATATATATACATAATTTCTTATTATTTTATTAATTCTCTTTTTTAGTAAGTGTTATATATTTGCTCTTTTGATGAAGTTTCATGCCTCTTAAAACTTCATAGAATAAAATAAAAAAGATAACAAAAAAAAAAAAAAAAAGAAAGAAAGAAAAAAAGATTTCTAAACGAAATCTTTTCCAGCACGTGTTGACATCTTAATTTTTTTTCAAGCTTGACGAATACCACAAAAACCAAAAATACAAACGATGTACAAAAAAGACGTGGCTAATGCTTCATGTTTATATTAGAGGTCGTATCCCCCCTCAGAAGAAACGGAAATGCGTCACACAGGTGAAAAGCAGACGACATCAAAAGGGTGGTTCCCGGATAAAAGATGCGAGAAAATGTTGAACATCAATCAACCTTAAAAGGGTCGCAAAGAATCAATCATATATAACGTTAAACAAAAGATTTTTATTTCCATTCAGTGAGGAGAAAAATTCTCTTTTTCCTCTCTCTATACCCCGCTGTTTTTTTCGTTCTTTCTTTTTCAGACCCCTGATTTATTTCATCTTATGACATTTTTCGACAAGATTTTCTCATCATTAGCGGCAATAATAGTTTGGTTTGTGTTCGATGACAGCGTTACGGAACGACCATGAGGTCATAGGGTAAAGCTTAATTCTCGTCTGCTTGGTTGATTACATGGAAAGTAATATTTCTTGTTTAAAGCAAACGATAAATGAAAGAAAGGAAATCGCTATTTTGGATCTCAGTCAAAACAAGCCACAAATGGCGTAAAAACAAGAAAGTGTAATTATTTTTTACCTAATGACCTTATGCTACGTAATAAACTAAGAATTATATATATATATATATATATATATATATATATATATATATATATATATATATATATATATATATATAAAGTAATGAGACATTTGGTTAAAAAATGATTTTAAATAAGTAGAAATTCAATAAAAAAACGGTACGAGTGCTTTAAAATACATATACAATTCAGAACACTTATTGCTAATTCTAAATATCAAGTCTTACTTAAAAAAATTTTGGAAATATAAAGGATTTAAATGAATGCAATTTCGATAATGGAACTACACCTCCCTTTTTATTTTTTACGCTGCAATATATATATTTGTTTTGAATATCTAACCAATAAATTCGTTTTAATAAGAATTATAGTAGAAAAGCCATTGTGAAAAGAATAAGCATGATATTTTACAAATAATCTCCTTTGATAACTTCTTAAAATTAGTGCCACTAAACGATAAGTCTGTCTGCTTGAAGACGGAAGATATTAATAATTTGTTCTATCAAATACCTCACATGTTAGTAGAAATGTCAGTTTCATAACAATTTAAAATGAATAGTTATATTGACTTTTTACTTGTATAGATATATTTATTATATGCTACTCACTCTCTTATATTTAGATTATCTCTATCATTAGAAAACTAATTCTAACTAATTGAACCACATATGTTCATAAGATGATCTGAGGCCTGACTGAGCATATTCTGAATGAACAAATCGTGGTTCTAATTCTTAACTAATTTCAGATTCAAAAATTGGCTAATGAATGACAATTCCAAATTTATTTTAAATGTAGTGTTTTTGTGTATCTTTAATTAAATATATTTTTTTTCATGCATTTATCACTCTAAATTGATCATCGTTGCCCACTTCATTCAATTCAAAACAAACAAAAGTTTTTGAAAGAATTGGAGTACTTTTTCCAATCAAAATAAGTATTTGCTTATGATGTATGTGATCACTAAATTTTAAAAGAGAATTAAATTTTTTTTTAATGCATTAGCTGTGAAAGAAAAGGTTTTTGCACAATTTCGTTAAATTGTGAAAAAAATATTATCCCTGCTTTATTAAATATAGCACACTTATTAAACACCAAAAATACATAGGGATTGACTAAAAATAAATTTAATCAACACCCTTTTCCGTTAAAAATAAAATCACATATTAATTATTTTCACTGTTTGTTAATGGCAATTTAATTTTAAAAATAAACCATTATTTTAAACTAAAAGATAAAATAATATTCAAATGTCCACAAACTTTGTAGGATATTTTTTCTAACATTAGAAATTTAATAAGATTTTAATGAGTTAATTTATCGTATGAGAATATCTTTATAATCAAATTTTTAGCATATTTTTCTTTGTATTTACTTATAATGTTAAAAAATTGTTTATTCTATTGAAACTAATTTAATTTACTCTTAAATAATAATATATTTATAATTTAAATAATAATTTTACCATCTTTTTTTTTTAAGATACTTTTGCTTTTGAGCATTTTACATGAATTAAATATTTTGAGAATATTTTAAACAGTATTTGAAAGAAAAATACCTTCCACACCAATAACAAATTATTTAATAAAATCTAAAAACATTTTTGTATTATAACATTTGATGGTCTGACAAGAAAAAAGAATGAAAAATCATGTATAATCTAAAGAATATTTAGGAAATGAATCCATATCATTTTTCTAAGTTAGATCATTAAGTGAAATTTATTGTCTTTCACACAGCGTGAATTGAATTTAACCTCCTAATTCGTTCAATAGATGGCGCTAACATAATTAATGCTTCCTTTTCTTCTAGTGACTGGATCTCAGTAGTGCTTTCTTAAATGATAATGAAATTAACCTTAAAGCCGATAATTTATTATTTCTTTCTATATGAAAGGTGTAAGATGGAAAGGAGAATAAATTTCAAATGAATTTTTTTCCATTAAAATTAAAAACGATTTTGATTCGGGTTTATAAATACTTTAATGTAAATACGATAGCCATATATACTTTAATAATTAAACAACATAAAGAATAATTGTTTCTGAAAGAAAAATGTAAATTTCATTGCTGCTATTTGGTTCCATTTTTCGAATGAAGTTAAGTGACAAACTTAAATTCAATGTTTAGTGCTTTATAGTCATAACATATAGTTGTATACAGCATTATAAATATTGTGTTCTGGCGATATGGGGATATAGTGTCACTGAAAAGTCATGCATATCAAATTTGTAATGTTAATAATTAAAAAGATTATTGGAATATATTTCACAAAATGCTTTCCCTAAGAAGAGTCTGTTATTCTGTAAAAAAATATTTTATAAAGGATTTAAATTTATATAAATTTATATTCATAATAAATTTATTATATATAAATATTTGTAATAAAGCAAAAATCTCTCTACTGATATTGTTTGAATTATATAGAGAAAAGTAATTCCTTATAATTTAAATGACCCTGCAGTTTAATAATTGCGATTAAGCATTATATTATTAACTATATTAATTTTAAACGAACTTAAAATATAATTTTGTTATTAAAAGTATATTTAATTGACAATATATGAATCTGTATCAAAACAAAAGGCTTAGAAACGTATTACACTTAATACTATTATTTTAAGATATATTTTAGTTAGAATAATATAATACGAATAAATATTATATAAATTCACACAAAGCAAGGCAACTTGTTTAATGTTATGAATGTTGTTTATCTGCATGACAGCTAAATATCAAAATTAATTAGCATCTTTTTATGAGTTTTATAGTAATTTAAGTCAGAAAGCAGTACTGTTCTCATTAGAACACTAATTTTTTGAAGTTAATATTTGGAAGATTGTAACATTTACACTTTTTTTATGCCTTGAGCTAAGGTAATCAGAAAGTCTCTCACTTTCTTTCTATCACCATGCTATAATCTAATCATAGTGAATGTAGTCAACCTAATCATAAAAATGCAATCAACTTAATCTTATGACTGCTGTTCAAAATTACAAAATGATCGCTTTGATTATCAATTCTTGTCCAATGGAAATGCGTAGTCTTAAATATATTGAAATCACCAAACCAAATAGAGAGGAGAAAATTTATCAATTTAGCCTAACCTGATATAGCTAAAAATGTTTATTAAAAATTACAATTTAATCTAAGGAGCCGAATTAGCTTACTGGATAGTAGTAGCTTCATATCTTGAGATCAATGTGGTCATTATTCGCAAAATTTTGTTCTTATGACTGATATTGTCGTTAAAAACTCTTTATAGTGTTGTTCTGTGCATCTTCTCTGGTATGTTTTGTTGACAAACAAATTGCCTCTTAACATTCGTCCTCATCACTACATCTTAAATAAAAACTCTTTCACAAATCACTGCCAACTGTTTTATTGGGCAGAAAGAGTTATCCAGAATTGAATCACAATAAAATGAGAGCAAAACGAATTAAACAAAATTAAATGACTATCACATGATATACTGTTCCTTAAAAGTGTAGCTATACCTACATTAAAAAAAAGCTTCTGATTAAAAGCAAACTTTTGGTGTTCTTTCAGTCAAAATTATTCTTAAAACTTCAATGGAATCGATACATAATCAAATATCTGTGACATTAAATGAATAATGCTAGAAAGTTTTCTTTATTTAGTCTTAAACTTCCTGCTGTTCATAATATTATTTACTTTATATTTGATGCTCCTTTATGAACTTTGAATAAATGAAATTATATACTTCTTACACATTAACATCCTTCTTCAACCAAGCGATAACTTAAAATTATTAATTTATCGATACTTGGAGACGATATTGTGTGTGATTGGACATTATAAATACACTTAAAGATAGTCATTTGTCTTGAGTTATCATTCTACGATAATTTTTTTTAATCGAAATCGCGATAGTTGGATTTGGGTCGACAGTTTAAAGAAGATTCTGAATTTCATTCAATGAACCCCTTTCGAGAAAGGATCTGAACTCACGAATAATGCGACTGAAGACCAGGATTTTAAATTATTAATCTGCCAACTCTGTGAGTAGATAGAAATCTTTGTGTAATAGCTCATAACTCTTCAATTTAAATTGCATCTTCTAATAATTATGGCTCTATATTCTTTATTACATTCTAATAATAAAGAATATATTACCATTACGTTTTGCTAACTGGGGAACCACAATGACTTCATACAATACGATCATAAATAAGTAAGTTTCGAAAACGTTTTAATTTTATTGGAAACAATTGAATTGAGTGGATCACCCTAGTCTTGTGACTTCGAATGAGTCTCTATGATTCGTTATTTCCATTTCAGAAAAGTAACAATGTCGACATCTGAGCGAATCGATGACCATATCAACCAATTATCATCCAGAACTGATCTACCTCATCTATTATTCATAGATTTCAATACCCATCTATTGGTATTTAAATTTTGATCAGAAATGTAAGCTCATTTGTCGATAAATAAACAGAAAATCAAAAATAAGAAACAATACAGTTTTTTCAGCGATTGCTGTATGCAAAAAGATGTCACAAGAAACATGCCCCCCCACCCCCATCATTTGATGGTTATCCAAAATTAAGAAGAAGTGGGGAGTATTGATATGAATTAGAATGAGACTCTCCCACCCGGATTGACGATATTTCATTTTTCAGCATTATTGGTTTCCTTCCCAACTACTAATTTCTGACGACTAAAGATACTAAATTCAGATAATTACTCCGTAATTTTTAAATTAAATAACTTTGTAAAATAAAGTTTATGGCATTTTTATGATAACTGAATTGATCCACCACACATCAGCGATGAGATATTAGACCCCACGAAAATTTTAAGTACTATCTCGAAGTGACTTCTTAAGCCACCTTAAAAGGGAATAAACTGAAGGAATTAATGGGTGGTGCTTTTTTAAGCGATTAACTGTCAATGTCCGAAACCTCTGAACTTGGAAATGACGCTTTTCCTATTGTGTAGCATTAAAATATGAGGCACAGATGCCGTTTAATACAGGATGTCAAATTATGAATTTGTTTGGCGAAAAATAAATATTGTCAAGATGATGTTCTGTGACGTGCACGATGACGTAAATACTAGGGTTGCCAAAATAGAATTTTCTGCATAATTTTATAGATCTCCATATCTATGACGTAATAAAAATCATATTGCTAGATACATAAGAAAATCAGCGAAAAAATCACACCAAACTCAAAATTGGCATCCTGGATTATACGGCATCTGTGCCAAATATGACGTGAATATATACAAAATACAAATATTTATCTTAAATCTTAGAGATCTAATCTTCATCTCCTTGAGACAAGTTTATTTGTGAAAGATTATGCATTGATATTTTTAACACAATTTCTCCTGTTGTTTGGTTATTGAAAAATATTTAAAAAGTAATCCATTTCAGATGACTGTAACTCAAAAGTATTTTAATACCTTTCTACAAAACACGACAAAATATAAACAGAGTTAAAAGTGAAAAAGAAACATGTGAGGGGAAATAAATGATAACACTGCTCGCAGCTAAGTAGGAAAATAAATAAAGTAAATGTTCTTAAAAATTTTAAATCAAAATTTTTCCTTTCGATATCAATAAAGTCATTGAGCTTTAAAACTCCCATTCTTCTAGAGTAAATCCGGAAAAGACTATTTCTTTTTGTGTCTCCGTTTCTGTGAAGAAATTTTAATTTTTAAGTTTTAATCAACTCAACTTTAAACAGAATCGATATTCCTTAACTATTATAAAATGAGATCGAAATAACTGCCTCCCTTCTTAGTTTAAGGGACTACAGGAAGGTTATTAATCAAATTTGTATCCATTATTGAAGTACGATTCGCTCTCGTCTATTCATTCTTAAACATATCCGTAATTGTGTTCGTGTAGAAGGAGCATACCCATAATGCATAGCGATCATGGCATTTTTCGCATAATTCACGGGGGATGTATATACAAGAAAAATCATTTTACACACGCATGTTGGAATATGATAAAATGATTCGCGTTATTTAGATTCTACGGGTTGAAGTTGATGTTTCCATGGCAACGTCTCTTTGTAGTCATGGTTACCGGTTGCTTAGATCTCACCTTTGTACACAAGGGTAGTTATTTTCGTCTCTTCCAAGATATTCTCAATTTTGAATATTTTTAAAAAAAAATTCAAGATTTTAATTTCCTTTATTGATTAGGAGCTTTTAAATTTTGTTACTTTTTAGTTTATTTTTATTTTAGTTATTTATTTATTTGAAAGTTAACATTTGTTTAAATATTAATTTTACTACCTCCGGCATATGAGTTCCCATGGGATTTTAGCTAAAATTTAAATAGTAGCATATTCATAGTTGAATATTGTTTATAAACAAAAAATAAGTATATTTCGCATTATATTAATAAAATTTTTTGTGAGACATATTAAATTAAATATAACAATTAAATAAAGTCTAATAATCAGTTTAAAAAAATTCTAATAAAAATAATGTTTGATTCTAATGAATTTTTTTTTACTTCTAATTCAATTTTAAATAAAAAAAAAACTTATTTTAGTTTATTTTAAATTTTGTAAAAAATAATCCTCTTTTATAGAATGAAATAATAATTCTGTATGACAGAAATATGTTAAAATAAATTTTTATAAAAGTATTTTTTTTAATATTAACGTATCTAAAATTAATAGTTTAAAAATATCTAACTTGTCTCAAACAATACATTAAAAATTGTATCTCTGTCTATTGAATATTCTTCTTTATAATCGTGGTCTGTAAAACTTTCCACCACTTTGTGTCGTGACGTCATAATCTTAAAATTTAAAAAGAAAAATATGTGTTTTAATTTTATTAATCAATTCAAGAACTGCAAGATATTAAAGTATATTGTGTAAAAAACAATAATAAAAAAATTAAATTGAATATCCTAATCAAGACCATTATGACTGATTACGAATTTTGAATACAGTTTTAGAGTTCCACATAAAAAATAATTAAAATGAGCCACACTTGGTCACGCACTGAAACCCAAACAATTGAATAATGTAACTTCACTGGAAAATTTTATATTTTTCAGAAGAACTGGCAACTACTGTAACTGTAACTACTGTAAGTAAAAATTATGAAAACTTCCCAATCTTGGAAGCAATCTCAAATCTATAACAATATTTATATTATTTCTTCAGAAAATATTTCTTTTCTAAGAGAAATTCCAGTTGCATTAAAAATTTCTAAATAGAACTTAAAAATTAAAATGTGTAAAATATAATATTATAAATTTGTTCTTATATTGAAAGTGGGGGGGGGGAGATTTGTTAACATGGGTTGTATTCTTAATTTTAATTTGAAACTTTACTCATGTAAGAATGCATGATAAGTTGTTGTTGTTACTTATGACACTCGGACAAGCCAAGCTCGCTATGCTGTTGCGAATTTAAGTCAGAAGGGTGTTTCTTTCGTTTAACCAGTGCACCACGAGGGTGAAAGCACGGCTTTGCTCTATGATTAATCCTATAGATGGCACCACCAGAGGATCCACTCCCTAAATTTTGACATTGATCTGATGGGGCTGAAATTTTTCTCCAAATAACTGCTCAACAACCGACTACAGAACTTTCGATTTCACAGATTTAAAGAGCACGCATATCGCATGTACTCGGTGGGTCTTGGGCGGCATTGGGAATCAAACCCCACCCTTTCGAACGGAAGGCCGATCCCCTAACCAACAATGGCTACATGTTATCAATAAATGCCTATAATTTTCTTTCACTTTAAGTAGTACTGCAACACACAGCTGTTGTGTGGTACATTGCATTTAAATTTCTACACGCGTATTTTATAAATAATGATAAGCTTGTCATAAGGAGAAAACTAGGGAAATCTAAAGCATTTATCTACCGTTCTTCAATAATGATATAGGATCGAACCTTATACCTTGGATCACGTGGTCTTAATCATAAAGGTTTTGCGTTTATTAATACTATATATATGGCACACCATTCCGGATATTGCAACAACTTTAAGTACTCGCCATGTTTTCCAAATGAAAGTTCTTAGATGGTACTGTGTTGCTAACGAGGTGATAACATTATAATGGGTTGAAAAATAGGAAACGAGAAACGTGATATACTCAGCTCAATAAAGGCGTTCTATAGAAAGTAACGACAATCTTCGAAAGTCTGACAGTTACTGGAATCGAATATGTGTGACAATTCATTTAAAAAGCGATTTTAATTATAATATAAGTAATATACGTATTTTACGATGACAGAAATATTTTTTCAAGATTGATGTGGAATATGAAAAAAAAAAATAAACACTTTTAATTCATGGCTTGTAAAAATCAAGGATTAATATCATTAAAATTACAGTTACCTGTAAATTAAAATAATTATTTTTATCTTCTAAATAATACAAAAAACTCTTAATAACTATACTATATTAAGTTCAAAAAAATATATGCAAAAAATTTTGACGTAAAATCTCGATTTTTTTTTTATTTTTTTTTTTAATATTTTTACAGTACTTAAAGCTAATTCACGTAATTCTATGCAATAAATATCTTCCAAATTGAATTTTTCTTCCAAATATAAAAAATTTTTGTTTATAATTTTGAAAAGAGTAATAAATTTAATATATTTTCAGATTTAATTAAAAGTAATCACTCGTTTTCCCAATTCCAACAGAAAATTTTTTTTCTTGAACACATGCTGTTATATTGATTATTATATTACACAGTTAATAATATTTGCATGAGAATATTATATAACAGTAATATCAAACAAAAATTATAAAGTATTAATGTAACTTATTAAAAGTCTTATTGTAATCTAATAATATATTTCATGTTTTTTATGTGTGCGTGATATTGCACCAGTACGTTTCCCTGTACCTAGCCCTCAGTTGGGCTCTACCAGTTAGATAGAAGCAGTCGGGTGGAGTCTTCGTGATTTTGAAGTAAGGACCAAGCAGAAGACCACAATTATATTTGGCCAGCCACCCCCAGAGGTATCATTTCACTATAGGGAAATGATAGGATATACATAGGATATTGCGTCCAGGCCCAGTTTTAACGTGCCCCAATCGGCCGTCATTCGAGAACATGACGAATCTTCGGTTAAGCCGGGATTCCAAACTCACTATATTCCGATAAAGAGAACGACACCCTAACCAACCAGACCGCTGCGGCCTTGTATGTGTACTTGTATATATATTTGTGCTATAAAAAATAATAACTTATATATATAATAAAAAAATATTGCAAAATAGTAAAATATACAAAATATATAAGATATTTTTTGTTTCTTAATTAACTTTGTAAAAGAGTTTTATAAAAGTTGTGCACTCAAATTTCTGTTTTGTTCTCATAACTTATAAGTCACATTCTTTTTTGTCCTCATCATTAAAAAATTTCTGAATTTACAATTCTTGAAATGCTTATTCCCATATCTTCTTTGCTATTATCATATTTGCATTTTTCATGAAATAAAAAAAAACTCTCTGATAATTCATAATTGAAGTATAATATCAATTAACATCAACGTCGTTATATAAGAATTCAATGCAATATCCACTATACAGAATGGTGTAAAATACTAAGTATTACATCAAGAGAATTATATAAAAAATTTTAATTGGTGTTTATTAATTATTTTTAATTGGGTAATTGGGTGACCTTATGCCAAAACAAGGCTAGAAACTGTTACTCATTTGTCATTACCCAGTGGACACCTGTGAACCAAGTCACGGAGGCGCGAGTAGCGTTCACCGCGCCATATCACCACAAACCCGCTTATAGTATTAGCCCCATTCCTACATCATCACAGGAGGAAGGCCAGAAAAACACCGAGAGAACAGAGAAAGAAAGTAACATCCATACCCGAACAGGGATTCGAATCCGGCACCCACAGTTCAGGAGTCAGGAATGCTAACCAATCAACCATTGGTTGGCAAAATTATACAAAATTTAATTTTGATCAAATTCTGATTAGATAATACTGAAGCACTCAAATTATTTATTCCTGTCCAAATTAATCTTTAAATACCCAAAAAATAATGATAATAAATTAATTATACCAATCACAATTTGATGCATGTTTGCTAAGACTATGAAAAACGTACCTAATTAGTATTATATAATCAAAAGCAATGAAATGTTTTCTGGTATACAAGTCTATGCTTACGTCACGCCGACATTGAACCAAACCCTTTGCGCAGAGTAAATATCTAAGTGAATATCTGCAACGTACCGTTTTCGAATTCAACATGTTAGGACACGTTTCAACGTGTTAAGGTTTCGGAATATCAAGTGAAAGAATCTATAAATAAATAAATTTATAAAAGAATCAATAAATGATAAAATAATAAAAGAATCTATAATAGTATAAAGACTGTTCTTACGTTATACAAATGATTTTAGAAGATGGAATTGTTATAAAAAAAACTTGGGCAAGTTGGCAAACGAATGATAACTGCTCCAGTCAATCTAATTTTGGCAATAACTGGATATCGAAATTCTTGTTTAGTTCAAATTTTTTTTTTGAAACTCTGGAATAGTTGTATCACGGTGAATGATATGCAAAAATCTTTAAAAAAATCTCTTAGACCCGAAAAATGAATATATTTCATTGTTTTTCGATAAGAAAATTCATAGCTTTAATTGAGGAAAAGAATATCAGTGCTGGACAGAGTCAAATCGTTCCATGTTCTCTTTGCTGATGGGTCAAAGTTTAGTGCTTCTAAATGTTCTTAAAACTGGAGGATTCAGGAATACAAGATTATTCTTCAAACATAATGGAACCTAACCTTTTCCAGCAGAGTAGATTTCATAGTATGGTGAATAATAATCTTCAATGGGCACACGGCCCTACACATTTTCAACAGTGGACCTGAGGACGGCTAAAGATATTGGGAAAAGATTTCAATGACTTAAGAAGATTTTTCAGAGGAGTAAATGAATCTGATCCTTTATTTATCGAACTCATCCATCTTCATATTAAAAATGTTCATCCACGTCCAACAAACATGACAGGAAGATTCCTTGAAATAGAAAACGGTTTAAGAATAATATCCTGGCCAACAAAGTATCTTGATCTTAAAAAACTTAGGGTATTTTATCCAGGTCTTCAACACATTTCATATTGATAATCCACATCTAACAAACCCCACAGGCAAATTCCTTGAAATAAAAAACGGTTTAGGAATAATATCCTGGCCAACACAATCTATTGCTCTTAGAACACTTTGGGTATTTTACCTTGAAACAATTGTGCATGTAGACTCTTCCTAGAGTTATAAATGCCCTGAAGGTTGTATTGTTGAAAAAGTGGAGCATAGTTTCTCAATCGTATTTTCTGTTATCAATAACGTGGTCAACAACGTTATTGGTACCATGAATATTCGTTGTGATATTGACTTATAAGGCAGACAGTATTACATTTCATATTAAATTATCAATTTCTTCTGATTAATTTATATTTTATGAACTCTCTCTTTTTCACATTTTACTACAATGTTTTATGCATATGCTACTATTATATATTATGCAGTGGTCAGAAATATTTTCATTTACACTTATACATACTGATGTTATATATATATATATATATATATATATATATATATATATATATATATATATATGTATGTATATATATATGTATATATACATATATATATATATATATATATATATATATATATATATATATATTAAATATGTTGCACTCACATTATTTTATTGTATATGGTCTTATACTTCAAGTTATAATTTATTTTGTTTCTTTAAACATCATTCGCCAAAAATAATAATCTTATCTTATATTGATGAAGTTACCGAAGTTAAATTATGCAAATATTACCGGCAAAGAAAATCATATAAAAACTACTTTCAGTAATTTTTTATTATAAATATTACATGAGCTGCCATTCAATGCTTACTAAAAGGAATATTAATATAAAAACTCGTTACGCATACGTATTTATTTTCTGCGAAGGATAAATAAAATATGAGATGAAAGCGAAATCAAAACAAATGTTACTTTGATAAAAACGAGTGGCTGGTATCATAATTCTATAAATCCGTGAGGGAAACATCTTTTTCCAGACGAAAGCAGATTAAAAAAGATTTACTCATGCACACTTGTCGTAATTAATGAGCTACACCTCCGATTTTGCAAGTTAATTAAAAAACATTTCGCTTTACTTGCCGCCAAAACAAAAACATTTCGAAGATTATTCCGCTGGAAGAGAATTAATTTAGGACGGCGTGTTTATTTTTGCTTGCAATTTTTGGCGACATATTTCTTTATAAAATAATTTTTTCCACTGAGTAAAGACGCCCACGCGATTAAATTCCATGCATATTTTTAAACAGAAATAAATTACTTTCGGAAGCTGTAACAAAAGAATAGAAGCCAATGAAGGAAACTTCTGCCGATTAAATTGAAATAATGATTTTTTTTCCTTATTAAAGCATGAAATAAAAAAAAACGTACATATCTATATATTGAAAATTATGAATATTGATATTATTAATAATGTTTTTTTTAAATGATGAATGCTTTTGTGGAAATCATTTTACTTAAAGAATATATTCTGTCTTTAATATGATTTCAGTAAGTAATTAATTTATTTCAGTAAGTAATCATACTTAATAAGTAATTTAATATGATTACAGAAGAGTAATATCATTTAATTTTTCTTTTACAGTAAAAATTATGCTTTTGAATTAGCTGACCGATGGCTGAGTAGTTAGCGTTCTTGACAACTGAGCTGTGGATACCGGGTTCGAATCCCGTGTCGGGCGTGAGTGTTACTTTGTTTCTCTGTCATTTCTTTTGTGATGATGTATGAATGTGGTTCACAATATAAACGGGGTTTGTGGTGGTATAGCGCGGGCAACGCTACTCTCCTCCGTGGCTTGGCTCACAGATGCATCCTGGGTAACGACAAATGAGAAGCAACTTCTGGCTTTGTTGTGGCATAAGGTTCTTCACCGAAGTGCCCGCCGTTGAGAAATATATATATATATATAACTAGTGTTTAATATAAAAAAGACAGTATATAAATTTATAACTCATGATTGGTAGTCGAAGGTTTTATTCTGGCAAGTTTAATAATCTACTTATGTTGTGTGTAGCTGCTGTTGTTGCCTTGTGCCAACTTGGCTTGCATGAGGTGCTCTTTTCCAACTGAACCCTATTTAATAACTTATTATGAACAAGTTTATGAAAAAAATCGTGTCGTTTACTCTTCTTTCCTGCTCATATGAGCAAGGATCCAGATTTCCACAATGCTATGAAATTGTTCATTATGGCATAGTATTATTGTGCAATTTAAGTGTAAAATATTAGATATATTTTCATTAGAAAGAAAATGAAAAACTTATTCCATCCTAAATTTTGAAATTTTGAACATGTATTGGTCAAATCTGGATTACAATAATCTGATCCATCATAACATTGATTATACATTAGAACTCAAATTATCCGAACTCTTTTTATTCAAATCGCTTTCTGAATTTCAGATATAAATTAGAGAGAAAAAAATACATAAGAGTGAGGAAAATAAGAAAAAATGAAAAGTTCAAAGAAAAAGGAAATTTAAGAGAAGGGAGAAGATGAAGATGAGAGAGAGAGAAAGACGTGTCCTTTGTGGAATTTAAAAACATTATTTTAAAAATTTCTGGATGTTCAGAAGTCAGCGCTTAAGAGAGAATGGGTCATGAGTCAGACCATAGATTTTAAATTGCAAATGATAGCGAACTTATTTAAAGTGTCATTGAAAAATATGACCTTCATGTCCAAATTGAAGCAGACACGGGACCAGCCCCTAGTGAAGCATTTGCCGGCTTTGAAACTGCTTTAAAGTAAGTGCGACTGCATGCAAATTCTCACAGTCAATAGCATGCGCGACTTGGCTGTTTGATGGCGATGAAAGTAGTGATACAGCTTATTTTAACTGAGATGTTCAGCAAGCAATGAGTAGGACGGTGTATATAGATACTGTATCAATGTACAGTACTTTACAGGTACCTTAACAAGTAAAAGTGTTGCATTTTCATTTAATTGATTAAAAGTTCTTTTTCTTTAAAAATATGTAATTTTTTTTCTCCTTTTCAACGTACGATAGTTATAATATATAACTTTGGTAATAACATTACCAAAGAGCACCGCCCCACCCGAAGGCATACGGTGGAGAAAGTCGTCGGACAGTAATCCTGGAGGGAATCCAGGCTCAGCACTTGGCCAGGGTGTGTAAGAAGAACTCTTTAAGTGGTGGACTGTCCAAATCACAAGAGGGACCAGGAGGGGACAAAAGGAGGTTCTGTTGGGACTCACTGTGGCTGAAAGAGGGCCGGATGCCCTTAATTCAGTAAGATACAGTACAAAACATATGTATACATATACAGGCAAGTTTACAGAGGGTATTTACATATGTACAAAGGAAGAAGGAGATGGAGTTTAGTCAGTGAGCTGAAGGAGGAGTTCAGCCTGCATAATTTTCTTGGTACCTTTCCTGAATTCTTTAAGAGGGAGGAGCTGCGTGAAGTGTAGTTGTGGTGGAAGTTCTTGGGAAAGGTCATTTCCCGAATGTTGGAGTAGCGGTTACAGTGGAAAAGAAGGTGTTCCGGATCTTGTACATCACCGTCATGTGGGCAGACATCTAACGTACATTAATTAATTAAAATTAACCCTTTCTTCGAAAAAATGTCCAGATGGTGTCTTGTCCCAATTAATTCAGATAACTGGAATTCTACTGTACTTAAAAAAATATTTTAGCTTAGTGAAGTTTAAAAATTTAAAATTTTTTTGTTTCACTATCAAAATTTGAGTTACGTTTTGTCACTGTGTTTGGATAAAGTTCTCGAATAAAATTGTATTAAAATAAGGAAATCAACAAATTAGTTGCTGAAATCTGGCATATATTTATGAATAAAATAACAAAATATTTGATAGCTTTTCTACCCTAATTTATTTCGATTTTCTCTTCTAAACAATAATATTTTAAAAATTAATCGCCAATAGCATCATAAACGTCAGTTGTACAAGAGATTGACCATTGTTTTTGCATATACGCTTTGTTACCCAATATAACATGTCTGTTAGCACTCGGAGAAATGAGAATGCATTTTTTTATTATTTTTTGTCATACAAATTTTGGAATAGGCACTCGATATTTTTCTTTATTTCTTGCCTTACTGTATATAAATAAATACTCTTGCCCCTCTTCCAGTAGGGTGAGACGTAAAGAGACAAATGTTAGCTGAGGTGGCGTCCTTGTTATTAATCTCAGTTAAAATTACAAGGGATTGATTGCACTTAGGGGATTTTCAATCGGTGAAATAAGCAGAAGGAAACATATGTTGTTGGTATTTATGACATTTGGACAATCCATGCTCGTCATGCCGTTGGCTATGCAAATTAAAGTTCAGTAGTGTGCGTTTTTCGTTTAACTAGAACACCACGAAGGTGAAAGTACGATTTTGCTTTAAACTCTTCCGATAGATGGCACCACCTAAGGATTCACTCCCTTAACTTTGACATTGATCTATAGAGGGAGAAAAATTTCTCCAGATCATTACACACATGGTATGACCGACCACATAATTTCCAATTCCACAGATTTAACGAGCACATATATCGCATGTATATGTTGGGTCTTTGGCGGAATTTGGAATCGCACCCGTATCTTCTGGATGGAAGGCCTATGACCTAACCACCAGAATACCACGGCCCGTAGAAGGCTGTGGTTGCCTGGTTGGTTAGGATGTCGTTCTCATTATCTGAAGGTAGTGAGTTTGAATCCCAGCCATCGTGTTCGCTAAAGTCGGCTTCGGCACGTTAAAAATGGGCGTAGTCGCAATTTCCTCAAAGTGATATGATACTTCTGGGGGTGTCAGGCCAAGTATTGAGAGTTTTCTGCTTGGTCCTTGCTTTAAATGATTTTGAAGATTCCACCTGGCGGTTTCAATCTAACTGGTGGAGCCCAACTCAAAGTACAAAGAAGCATGCTGGTGCAACAACAATAATGGCCCGCAACATACATATGGCTAAAAAAACATGCTCTCACATAGACATGCGATACCTTACACTTAAGTGTCAATTAAGTAAAAGAAATTACCATGTTTATTTCATGGCATTGATACTAATTGCAATAGCAAAGCATGGAAAAGCTTCATTCTCATAATAAAATGACAGGAGCAGTAATCTCGATCTGGTGAGAAAATGGGACAATGGAATTCATGCAGATAAATGAGTGGCACTTAATAAACCCACATTGAGGTTTTGGGTAAACTTGGAGATAATTGTACAAGAACAAATGCAAATCTCTCTTATTTTAAACAAATTTCAGAATTAAAAAGCAGAGACTTTTCATGTTATTTCGTAGCTTTAAGCAAATTTTAGTGGAATAATTTCGAGCGAAATTTTCAGTGACTTTTCTAAACAGATCTATCACACCAGAGGAGGAACATTAAGTTCTACAAGAATTTAAAGGCCCTCTCAGATTCTATTGGATCAGGTAGAGATTCAGGTATTTTTTGAATATGAGCACGAAGCTTTTCTTCAAATATAATGTAAAAATATATATAAACGTAAAATACAAATACTCTCAGACAGTTGTATAATAATTAATGCCAATACTCAGTATATTGATTTTAAATCAACAACTATCCAAAAAAATGCATGAGTACTATTTGTTAAAAATGGCATTAATCTCATACACGTAACTAAGGTAAGTGGATACCTTCTTTTTGCATTCCTCCAATGTAAAATTTTTTTGCATTTTTTTACATTATTAAAATTTAACGACCGTTAAACTTTTTTTCGATTTTCATAAAAGTATTCCTTTTAACCCATTACAGCGTATGTGTTTACGCTTTTGCCAGTATTCCGCCAATAGGAAATACATATACATACATATATATATATATATATATATATATATATATACAAACTATCCAAATCTCAATATTTAGAAATTTTCAAGCATTCATTTCCTCATTAGATCCGTTTTTATCTGAAGTATGCTTAAGACTTAAATAGCGGTGCAAAACAGCATTTTGTAGAACGCAAACTGAATAATAAGTATCATTTTACAGATATATATATATATATATATATATATATATATATATATATATATATATATATATATATATATATATATATATAAACTGTAACTATTAGGTTATTTCACTTTTTCAATACAAGTGGCGGAACAAGGAAGCATCTCATTTTACATCATCATTTTAATTCCGAAGAGGATTTATCAAATATTCCTTCTCGATTTTAAAACAAATTATTAAATATTATTGTTTTTTTGCGATATATCGAAAAGTATGAGGGATTTTAAATATAAAACCTGTTTACCCTGGAAAAAAATTGTGATATTCACAGCTAAATAAAGAAAAACAAATACAAAAATAATTTTTATATTCCAAATTCTTAAAATTAAAAGGAAAGAAGAAAAATCATTAAATTAAGCATATTAATTAACTTAACTTTCAGCATAATCGATATTCTGTAAATATTACAAAACAAGATTAAAACAGCTATACATTTTCTTCAGCTAAGAGAAAAGGTGAGAGTTATTAGTCAAATTCCTCTATGTACGTAAGTTTCACTTGTCTTTATCGTCTGCTTAATCGTAACCGCATTTGCGTGGAAGGGGTATTCCCATAATCAAGTGCTTTCAAGGAATTTTTTGAATAATTTATGGGGATATATGTACACGATAAATAATATCGTGTACATATATCCCCATAAATTATTAGTGTATTAGATTAAATCAAAGTGTAGATTTAAATGATATAAAAATCATTTAAATCTACACTTTGGAAAATAATAAAATGATTCGCGTTATTTAGATTTTAAAACTGATGTTTCCATTACAACGATTCTCTTAAGTCTTCGTTACAGGTTGTTTAGGTCTCATTCTTACATACAAGGATAGTTTTTTATAACGTTTACAATAATCTTAAATACCTTTTAAGATCATGCTTTAGGTTAAATATATATATATATAACTTAACTTTCTTTCATATTATAAGAAAGTCCTCTATATATAAAAGTGTGGTTATTTCCAAGAAATACAGAAATATTTTTTAAATATTTTATTCACAGGCTTCAGCTTCCAATGGAAAATGTACATATATCTAAGAAAGGAAAAAAATTACAATTTAAAAATAGGACTACTTTATAGGTGCTATATTTAAGTGGCTTAGTTGGTTGGGGCATTTGTTCATGCTGTGAGAACGTTTCGAATCCCGACCCAGTTGAAGATCCGTCGGTAACTGCGATTGGGACATTTCGTGGTTGCAATGTCTTCCATGTGAAATGATAACTCTGGAGGTAGCAGGCCAAATCTGGGGTTTTTATGCTTGGTCCTTGCTTCTAAATTAGGAAGACCCACCTACTCTCACTCGTAATTCATTGTATAGGGTGCCATCATTTCCACACCTTGTGCTAAAAAGGCGAAATATCCTGTTATAATAATATTTACTGTTTACTTTGCCTTTTAAAAAATGTTACTTTGTACCGCGATTTAAGTCTTATTCGTATTTCAACTAAAAACGGATCAAAAGTGGTACTGAATGTTTGAAAATTTCCATTAAAGCCAAAGATCTTAGAAATTGAAATCTGCATGGCTTTTACATTTTCCAATGCATTTCCAACTGGCGGAGAATTGGGAAAAGCGTAAACACACTCGCTGTAATGGGTTAGAAACAATATTTTAAATATAACAACTTTTATTTTGTTAAAAAAAATTATATTAACAGAAATGCAGTTTTAACATCAATGTACGGAGAGAATCAACTTCATTTAAATAATATTTCTTTTTACGATAAAAAAAACAGTCTTTGAGTGACACATCTGAACTGTGTGGCAGATGACTTCAGACTCCCATTGCGAATTTCTGTTACCTAGTCTTGAATTTGGAGAGCAACAGAAGATCTGACATTGTCTTGTCAGAGGAAGACATCACCAGAGAACATAAAATAAGTTGACTATTTTTTATCCACAGCAGATGCATCACAACTTATATGTTCAGGCAAGACCACTATTCCAAACTTAGCACAATACAATTAGTTTCACTAATAAGATTTAACTTTCTTAATTATTTTCATTTTGAGGTACATTCCACTTTTGTTATGCTACTCAGTCATAACAAAAACATATATTAATATAAAAGTTACCAACATAAACCTATTTATTTCCTTCGAACTAGAGAATCAAATGCGAAATCGAAACATGCATTCCTTCCATTTGAAAAAGTCGGTTGCTGGCTTTACTATTTTATAAATGCACGGAGAAATAATCTTTTTCCCGGCAAAAACAGATTTACTCTTGCATATTTACCGTAATTAATGAGCTACATATTCAGTTCTACAAGTAAATTATGATCCTTTCATTTCTCTCGCTACGGAAATTCAAATATTTCGGGAAGACTATTCCGAAGGGGAAGAATTAATTTGCGCGTCGTGCTTCTTATTTGCTTACAGTTTTGGCGACATTTTTCGTAACAATATTAGAATAACCTTCGTTCAACTGAAAGACTATTCCAATGTGATTTAATTACAAATTATTACCAAATAAAAATTAACTATTATCAGATAAAATTGCAGTCAATTAGAGAAAAGCCTACTGATTAAATTAAAATGAATATATATATATATATGTGTGTGTGTGTGTGTGTGTGTGTGTGTGTGTGTGTGTGTGTGTGTGTGTGTGTGTGTGTATATTTAAAGGTGGTTATTATCATTTTTTAGACAAGAGAGTACCAGTTCAGGTGAATTCTTGCGTTTAGAAATTTCGATTGACACAAAAGATAAGAAACAGAAAGGCAATTTTCCTTTCCGCAAATATTGTGATTACTTATGACACTTGGACGAGCGAAGCTCGTTAACCGACAACTATGCGAAATTAAGTCAGAAGAATGCGTCTTTCGCTTTACCAGAGCACCTAGAAGATGAAAGTGCTTCTTTGCTCTAAGACTCCTCCGATAGATGGCACCACCGGAGAATCCACTCCCTCAATTTTGACATTGATTTGGAGGGAGAGGAAGTTTTCTCCAGACTATTTCACCCATGGTAACTCTGCTCAACGACTCACCACAGGACTTTCGATTCCACAGATTTAACGAGCATGCATATCGTGTGTAATAGGTGGGGTCTTTGGCGGCATTGCGAATAGAATCCAACCCTTCTGGGTGGAAGGACGATGTCCTAACCACTTGGTTACCACAGCCCGACTGAAAATCTATTCAAGCAACTTATGCTTCACTTTAACTTCACCAAATGGCCTGGCATAGATATCACGCAGTTTCTGAAATTACCTATTTATATGGGAAAGAGAGAACAAAATTCTAGCGCGATTTATAACAACTTCACAGATAAATCTTAATGAAATCGATGGAATTTAAGCAAAAGTATTTAACGATACATTTATATTTTTTGGTTCTTTCGAATATATCTAAATATTTTTTTGTAGATTTTAGGTTTATTTGCCGATTTCGGAGAATAAAGCATTCTGCGTCAATGCTACCGAAGATAAAATTCATTTTTTAGCAATTTAGAAGAAATGTACTCAGACGAAAAGCTTGAGACAACGTTTAGATTTATTATGCTAGTTTTTCACCCTGAAAATGGACAAAATCCTTTAAATGATAAAAGACCGGCAGCGACTGTTCACAAGGGAATGCACAATATTATCACTTAAAAGAAAGTTCTACTTACATCGTAAATTTTAAAAATACGGTGTCTCTGTTACATTATGACACCGATATAATTATTTTCTTGTTCTAATCGGTTCGCATATCACTATAAAATTGAAAAACAATTTTCTTTAAAAGCTTCGTCCGTTATTAAATACTTTAGGACTGCAATTTGTAAACACACATGCGCAAATGCTGCATTCCTTAGTTAATTATTCATATATTCTTGATCTTTCCGAAACTTCCAAATATTCTTAATATCGTTTCGATTCCATGGTGATTAACGTGCTCCATAACATGTTGCACAATAATGTAGCTCGCTGCTAAAGAAAGTTTTTATTTATATTTTCTTCATGGATCTTCTATAAGACTTGCTTCTTCAAATAATCTGGCACAGTCGATCTTTTTCAGAAAGGAAAGATTCTTTTTTGAATTTTTTTCAATTATATGGAAATTAAAAATGCTCCAACTGCTGATTCAATGCCCTTGCAAAACGATTTGATGTAAAATTTTTCATCAAGTGACAATGGTGCGTTACTGACGTCGAACGGAGAATCAACAGGCATCTGTTTACATCCATTGAAAATTTGATCCTTTCAGAGATGATTTAGATGTCGTTTGGCGGTTTTTGAAGGTATTACTTTTTAAATCATACTTCCTAACGATTCATTTAAATAAACAAGAATTTTCTTATGTGTTTTTAAAAAAGATTAGCAGACGTTTAGCGAATATAGTGAGAAATGTATACAGTTAGTCAATAAAGTATGCGTACATCAAGAAAAAGTAATATCAAATCCAAATTTAAGTTGCGAAAAGAGTAGTTTTTCTCTCTCTTCTTTTAAAGTTTTATTTGATCCTTTTAAATTCTTTTAAAGTTTTATTGATAGTTAAAAATTTAGTTTTAATAAGTTACTTTGAAATTATTTCACTGTAATATTTTCATATCTCTACCTTCCGGCAAACTTGTCTAGTGGTCAACGTGCCTGACTATGGATAGGAAGGTCCTGGGTTTGAATCCCGGTTCAGGCATGGATGTACTTTCTCTCTCTCTCTCTCTATCCTGTCTTTGTCCTTTCCTTGTGTGTGTGAATGAAGTATGAATGATGCCTACTCTATAAACGGGTCCCTATGGCATGTGTGAGGGTGCGATGGTGGCCCACCCCCTGTGGTGCACCTGTGGTAAGACCTCGGCAGCTAAAAAGTCGCTGTTTCTGGCCGGTTACTTGAGTATCAGGGAACAATAGATTAATAGACTCTGTTGCAGTTGTAACTGTTTACAATCTGCCATTGGAAAAAAAAATTCATATCTAATAATTTATGCTCACTAATTCTTAAGAGATAATTGGCCAGAGATTAAAGCCAATAAACAATAAAGCCTGCGTACAACGCAAAAGAGGCGTGGAATTTCTTATCTAACTTTTAAATTTCAAACTTGAGAATACAAAGAATGTTACACTTTCAATGTCATTGACTTCCAAAGCAAATTTAACGTTGATTGGAAATTGTTATTTCTATTTTCTTTGACGAAAATGACAACCAATAAAGAAATTCCTTCAGTTACGAGACAACTAATTATAAAATTGAGAGATGAAGGTAAAACTCTTCGTGATATTCGTAAAACCATTTTCTAGTGTACAAAGAGTTATTCAAAACTACCTGGACACTGGTAGTCTTGTTGTAAAACCAAGAGGTGGAAGACAGAAGAAGTTAACACAGGAAGAAGAAATAAAAAATCTTTTACGAATTACACAAAATTCTAAACTTTCTGCTGAAAGCATTGCAAAAGGCATTTTTTTTTAATTAGCAACAATGAAATTTCTCCTGAAACTGTACGAAAAGTGCTGCGAAAGGCCGATTATCATGGACGCAAACCTAGGTCTAAGCCATACATTTCCGATACAAATAGAAAGAAAAGAATTGCTTTTGCCAAAACATATTTAAACTCTTCGCAGGATTTCTGGAACAATGTAATTTGGTCAGATGAAATTAAATTTACAATATTTAAAGAGTTAATGGCCAGCCTATTGTATGGAGAAAACCAGGTACAGAACTGAATCTGAGAAATTTAAATCCAATTATCAAACATAAAGCTGGCGGTGTAATGGTATGGGGGTGTATGTCGTCGAAAGGAGTTGGAAATCTTCACATTATTGATAAAGTCTTGGATCAGTATGCTTATCTGGATATTCTAAAGAAATATCTACGAGATAGTACCCGAAATTTAAACCTTTATAATACCTTTATTTTCCAACAAGATAACGAACCGAAACATGCAGCTAAAATTGTGAAGAAATGTTTCCTCTGTCACACTTCAAGACAGTTGAGTACTCCTCCACAATCACCAGACCTCAATCCAATCGAACATTTGTGAGCAAAATTGGAGACACAAATTCGAAAACTCAATATTACGTCGCGAAATGAGCTAATTAGTAAAGTGCAGGAAGAATGGGCGAAATTTACATCAGATGACACTGAAAAATCAGTTCAGTAATGCCCAGACGTCTGCAAGCTGTTTCGAAGAATAAAGGTTATGCTACAAAGTATTGAAGTAATTTAAAAAATTTATATTTTGCATTTTTTAAAAGTGTACGCAGACTTTATTGGAGGGGATTTCTGAGTTTTTTGACAAAATAAAATTTTGTAAAAATGTTAACAAAAAAGTATTATACTTATGTTATTTACTTTTTATTTAAGCTTACAAAATTGTAGCTAATATAAGAGAAAAATGCAATGATTAAAATACATTTTTCAATATTTTAAGTGTTTTTTAATTTAAAATTTAGTCTGTACGCAGACTTTTGCGATTAACTGTATAAGTAAAGCACACAAATTGTTCGCAGATTGATGTTCTACCATCTAACTAGATTTAAAAATTACTGATCTTGTAGGCTTTTATGTTTCAAATTTCAATCTCGTTTAACATTTGTTCCAACGATACGCAGTGATTGAAAATACATAAGGAGTTCGCTTGCCCCTATCAAGAATAAACGTAAGGCAACAAAAAAAAATCAGCCTAAAAATGTTGCTATTAAATTATTGAACTAAATTAAAATTTGATTTTTGATTGGTAACATCCCATTGTAAAATGATGTTTTACGCAATTTTATATATATTATTAGTATATTTCATAATTTTAAGATTTTTTAGCAATATTCAATAGTTAAATATTAATTACTAAACATGGCTTTGAGTAAAATCCGATAGACCTCAAATTTTTCTATGCCAGTGAAAATTTGGATTTATTTATATTTGATAAGTTTCGAAGAATAAAGAATATGCTACAAATTATTGAACTGTAGTATTTTTTGCTGTAATAAATACTCGATATTTAATTATTAAATAAAATAATAGTAATAATAAAGCCTTAATTTTTTGTTCAGAGCTAAAATACCCGTGTCTAGCACAGCATATTTGTAAATATTTTCTATTAAAAATAAGAACTGTAAATAAAATTTGCAGTTAAAATTATAAAATTTAAAAATTATTCATTTCATTAAATGAACGTTTGATTTTAAATTAACATGTTTTCATCATAAACATTATTTAACTAAGTGAAGGCAGAGACAAAATATTTTATCAAACAACTTTTACCACTATTGTGTACAAATAATTAACAGATTTCGTAATTAACTTAAATATTGATGGATAAATAAATTTCTTCGTCTTAGAAATTTTCCATTTAATCTTCAAAGTTTGGTTTGTTTGTCTGGCAAAGTTCATTTTTTGCCTACGCGTGTTCAAATAAGATTGGAACCTACAATTAAAAGTGGATTCCGAAACACTACAAAACCCGAGGTAAGACTCGAAACCACGAACTGTTGAGCCAAAGACAAGAATGATATCAATGCGGCTTCGGTCAAAACAGTAGATAATTCAACTGATTTTTTTGCATTTTCTAAAAGGAAACACAACATTTATGGCGAAATGAGATTAAGCTTTACTGAAATGTGCTCTGTCATATTGAAAGACAAATCTATGATATGAAAATTAGTGAATAGTGAGAAAGTGTGGTAAAAATGTTTAGCAGTTGTGCAGAAACTCGATATTAGCCATACGATTCGTAATTTATTCATAGCTATTGCATATCAAAGAAGAAAAAAGTCAGTTAAATTTTGGCGAGAAAAAAACTATTTCAAATTCATTCTTTAACGATAAAATTGTAAGTTTTAAGATATGCTCAATAAGGATCTAATAACAAGCAGTGTAAGAGAATGAATGAATTTAAAGAAGTAATTGATGGTTCCTGGTATTAATTAGAAATTATTTACTAATCAATTATCAAGTTATCATTAAATGAAAGATTCAGTGTTCATGATCATTGAATGATAGAATAGAGACTGATTCTTTTAGGTTATAAATTCGTCAACCAAATAATTTTTGCTAAAATTTAAAATAAAAATTAAAAAGTTCTATTTTTAATTTAAAATAATTTCTTACTAATATGTGAAAAATATTTATGAAAAATGTTTGCTTTATTTTATTTTATTTTTTGCTATTGTTGATTTCATTTATTTTCTGTGTTTAGTTAAAAATAATCCGATTTTTTTGTTTCAAATTTTATAAAACTTATTATATAATATAATAATTAGCTCTTATTAATTATTTTTTATTGAAATTAAAAATAACATTTTCAGTTTTTAAATATGTATCGTTTTTCATTTTTTTCCTTCAGGTCACATTGAAAAATGTCTTAAAAAATAGATATAAGATCACTTGAATAATGTATTTTTAAAGAATAATCTATAAACAATATTTTTTATTTAAGACAAAAATTCACAAAATAATTTTAATAAAATATTTAAAAGGACTTGTAACATAATACAAAAAATTGCGTTACAGAAAAAACGAAGCGAATGCTGTAAGAACAAATATTAAAATAAAATGAGCAATCGATTTTGGAAAAAAAAAGAAAGAAAGAAAAAAGAAAGATAAGAAAAGAAACAGATTTCCAAAGGAAGAGTTTTTTACACAAAAGAGAAGCGAATATTTTCTTACACAAATCTCAAAAACAACAAAATATTGTAAATGAATATTATTTAGAGTGGAAACAAGAAACGAACGTAAGGATCCTGTGTTTAAAACCAAATTATTTTTAGCACACAGCAAACCTATTTATTATTCTAAATTGTGTTCCCAATTTTAAAATGAACTATGAAACGATAGTAATATAAAGCAACTTCCAAAGTAAATTCTAAATACATTTATTATTTAAATAAAAATTATATTTCAAATTTCATACGAAAATCTCAAATTTTTAAAAGTAGAAGTATGCTTATGACAAATTTTAAAAGTAGAAGTATGCTTATGACAAAAGTTTTATTAATAAAGATATATCAAAAGATTTTTCCTCTTAAATCTGAAATTATTTATAAATATGGGTAAAATAATTTAAATGCAATTTATTCAATCGTAATTTATTTTTCATAAATCATATAGAATAGTAATAGCACTAAATACATAAAAATGTGAACAAAAGAAGTTTAAAAAAATATCCTTTTTTAATAATGAACTGTGTAAAATTTAAAGTTTCTGAACCAGTTTGAAATATTTGCTATCCGATCGAATTTCTCGAAATATTAGTCCAAATAATAAATTACTGTTTTTACCTTTATCATTACGTTTGTTACTGGTCTGCAAACAAAATCTGCTAAATCTCATAAATTTGACCCTAGAATAAGTGACGAGTTTATTTCCTAAGTTGACTTTCTTCTCCCCATCGCGTCACACCTGTTGGAGCAACATTTAATTCTACAGAGCTTTTAAACTACGCAAAAACCCTCTCACTGCGATGGTCATCAAATATAGATCAAGCTTCGAACCCATTATTTCAAGTGTTGTGACTCTTCTTACCAGACCACCGCTGATGACAAGCAAAACTTTGCAAGAAATGTATCTATTTTGTATTTATAAAATTAATTTATTTCCCTTAAATAAAATTTTTTATAGTTTTAAACATAAATTATTATCATTTTGATTAAAGAGAATTGGTTTAAATATTTAACTATTTATTGATGGATAATTTTATAAATAAATATAAATGGGAATTCCAGAAAAATACAATAGAATTGCCATTTTTAACAAAATTAATATAATTCAGTGAGTTTTTTTGTCTCCAATAAGGAAAAACGAATTTTATCTGTAATTTGAAATCTAAAAGAAATGTATTTCTATCATCAATCTAATCTACAACCAACTGAAGTTAAGTTATCCAAACAAACTCTTTCAAAAGATTTATTAATATCTAAAAGCTAACTATGATTAAATTAATTTTAGTTGTTTTTATTAATAATCAACAGTATTTTACTCCATAAGCAAATAATATTTTTTCTTATGAGAATCCTCCTTAACAAAACTAGTTGACATACTATAAATAATCACTATTTAATTTATGAATGCTCCCTATATTTCCCTACGCAAATATTTTAAAGTAACATTTACTAGATAAGCCCACGCGTTATGGATCTCCGTCAATATAATACACGAGGCGGTGAGGAATGTCGTCTGCTGCCGAATTTCACGGAAATCGCGCGCGCAAACAATGAGATACGATTCCAAGAGAAATAATAAAAAAATTAGTCCGTTCCTTTTATCCCCCATCTTGGTATTCTAGACGAAATCACTGACTTCTGAATACTTTTATCCTTCTCTTTTACCTTTGCTCTTTTGATCAGCATGCGGAATCGTTTTCAAAATGTATCGTTCGGAATCTTGTTTCGCAGACGAATTTATAAGCCGAAGACTAACACAGGGGAGTATCGCGTACCAATTTTATTTCTTAAGAGGTTGGAACACTGTGATACCAAGAGCTTTATAAATCTGGAAATATATTATGTATTAGAAAGCTCAAATATAAATATTTTCTTTCATTTCAATATTTTTGAATCCAAAAAAAAAAAAATCTTAATATTTTGCCATTTTAACAGAAATATTTTATTGGCATTTGAATACATTAAAAAAAATTTCTTTTAACACTAACTTTAGTTTTAATTAAAAATATTATTTTAAACAGCAATCAGCTGTATGTATATAGCACTTTATAACGACACTGTAATTTATATAATTGCTACATATAAAATAAGAAATATTTTTCTGAGATATATAGTAGCATCTCATTAATCCAGAGGCTAATAGAAAATGCAGGTCGCTCAAATTAATAAAGTATGGATTTTGCAAAATAACCTATAAATTAGGTCATGGTACATGAACTGCTGTACATATTAAAAATTGCATTTTGAATTCAAGAGAATGACATAAATAATTATAAAATAAAATTAAGTATAGTATATACATGCATTTTTTTACTTAAACATCTAATAGAAACTACTTTAAATATGATGGTCCAAGTTTTATTTTTCTTTTCAAATTTGAGACATTGAATGATTAATCCTTCGCCACAAGACCAGAAACTGATACTCATTACATGGTCGGCACATGTGAACCAAGTCACAGAGGTGTAACCCAAGTCACTCCACCCCAAATTCGTTTATAAGGAGGGTCATATTCTTCATTCACTCAGCAGAAAGGACAAGAAAACATAGAGAGAAGAAGGTACATCCATACCCGAACCGGAATTTGAACCCGTGACCAACAGCGCAGGTGTCAACCAACCACTCAGACATCAGATGGAATGATGGCCCAGGTTCATCTTCACTAAGCACTCATGACTCACTTAGTGGTCCCGAAGCTACTGATATTTCGTTTTAGCGATCAATCATTGAACAATTAATGGTAGTACACCCGCTTTATCAGAGTAGGTGCCCTTGCGGCTCTTTGGTTCGGGGCACCAGTAGATGAGATCAAAATGCTCTTATCCGTTTCATTAGTGGTCACCTATCACCAATAACTTTTGTCGGAAGCATTAAACACTTCCAAATGTACACTAGGTGCTCTTTTGCACAAGCCTCCCTTGGTCAGATTTTATCTTGTCTGGTAATCACCCTGCAAGACCTGTCTCAAGACCCCCTTTTAGTTCTCGATTTCTTCAAGGTGAATGTGCACTAGATGCTCTTCCGCACAAGCCTCCCCTCGTCAGATTTTATCTTGTCTGGGTCTTACCAAGCAACAAGACCTGTCTCAAAACCCCCTTTTAGTTCTCGATTTCATCTGGGTGAATGAACTCATGGACCTGATTTAGCATTACTGGTCACGGGGATAAGAAACAAAAACAACTAAAATTAATTGCTAAGATGTGTCAAGTATGGCTTGACTAATACAAGCTCAACAGCACTCCAGGTTCAACAGAAAACATTACGTCAACTCGCCTTTTATTTACACAGTATGTACATATATATGTATGTATGCATGTAAATTTAAATGGCTATCCGGATTAAGCGTAGTCCGGTTTGATAGGGTTTGGATTGCTGAAGGTTTGTTGCGTTTGCACATTTAAAAACTACTAATCAAATGTTGCGTATGTGTTTAAAATTTAGTTGGTATACTGAGAATATCTATTTATATTTATAGGTTTATTTTTATCCGTTTTTAGAAATTACAATCCTTACCATCAATGTTCTTAATTTTTTGTTAAGTTAAATAAATTCAGTGATAGGCTTATCATTTATGACTATTACTAATTTATAAGTAAATTTTCATCAGAAAAATGACAAAAATTTGTATTACACAATACATGTATTTTTGTTGAACTACAGCTTATTGTACGAAAAAGGAAGTATATCTTTTCATTGTTCCCCTAAATGGCCTTTAAAAATCACTTTTTTTCCTAGGTGAAGAGAAAAGAAAACAGTTTTTGGAGAACATTTACATGAATTATTTGGAGTTACAAAAGAGAGTTTTCTTTAACAAGAAAAAGATTTTTGATTTTTTTATGTGATAATTTTGATAACACATCAGTTTATAAAAATAATTTCGGATTTTATTTAAATGCTTGAAGGGAGAGCGTTTTGTTGAAACATTTCCAAATGATCATTTCACAAAAGCTTAAGTATGCAAGATCAACAACTAGAAAAGAATCATATCACATTTGGTAAGAAAAAAAACAGAATTTTTTATACTTTTCGTTAACACTACTATGATTTTCGTAATATATAAATATATATATATATATGTGTGTGTGTGTGTGTGTTCGTTTTGCATTTCCAGTAATTTGTACCTCTTATTGTATATATGGGCTCCTTTAACAAAATGTATGACTTACGCCACCTCTGTTGTGAAGTTTCAAAAAGTGCATTACCAGATATGGTTAAGGAATTTCGAACTGACCGATGATGTCATCGCGCACCACTATTCTCAACGAATGAGTGACCAGTACGCTGTACCATTTTGAGTGTATTACGATTTTTCGAAGTTTTTTTTTGGTTGAGCTCTCCTATCGAGCAGACGTACTACAGATGCCATGGTTGATATTCACACAAAGAGATTATTCATGTATTAATAAAAGATAACCTTGAAAATTTTTAATTTCACCAAGACAAAAAAGGTAACTACGAAATACATTATATGTTCATATATATATACGTGTGTGTGTTCTTGTGAAATAATTGCAGTTGCTCTATGGAAATTGTGTAGCCAAACATTTATATTTCTACATAATAATCATCATACTGTTGATGATTTTCCAAGGGACTAAGCTTCTTTATGTCCTACAATATTCAAGCATAGATAATACTTTTTTCTTACACTTCAATTATTCGACAGCTTCATTGAACACCATTCATCATTATTCCAGCTTAACAGCTACTGTAGATTGGTAGTGAAAACACTTTATATACTTTTATATTTTGGCATTAGTGCTATCAGCAATAATAGTCCTCAAGATCTTTATTCATGTCACTCTCAGTACTGCTACATTAATATGATATAATAGTCATCAAGCCTTTGATAAGTGCTCAAACGCCAATTACTTTGTATCGTAAATCAATTGGTCATAAATGTATATTTCTCCTTGCGTATCATTTAAAAGTTGTTCCAAGAATTTGTTACATAACAGTTGTTAGCATTCCAGCATAATAGTTTCCACATCAATAAACACCCAAGCAGCTGCAGTCATATATCATCCCATATGTTGCCTTTGATATGTGCTTCTTTTTGTCTATCAGCAGTTGTTATTTCTCTTACTTCATGCATTAAAATATTCATACTAACACAAGTACAACAATCTTCGGCACAGGTGCCGTATAATTCATGATGCCAAATTCTTGAAAATTTAAATTCAAATTCAAATTCTGAGATTGGGAATTTTTTTGCGGATTTTCTTAAGTATCTGCAATTTCAGTTTTATTAAGTCCTATGTATGGAGATCCATAAGAATTATGCAGAAACTTCTATTTTGGTAGCCCTTGTATTTATGTCATCACGCACGTCACATTACATCATCTTGGTAACATTTCTTCATCGCCAAAAAAATTCAGGATTTGGAATCATGGATTATACGGCACCTGTGCCCAATCTTCATGCCGACCATCCATCCAGCTACAATCATGTTGTAAATGTCATTTTACTTGCATGGTTTCTTCAGTGTGTTGCATTTACGGTGACCAGCAGTGTAAATGAACGTATTATACCAAGTTTCATCATTCTTCTTTTTCTTTCATAACGCAACAGCCCAGAGCGGGTCTTAACTTGATGAACAGTATCCCGTCAAACCTCTTTTTGTCCTTGATTTTTGATTTCCATCACTTTATTTTCATCTTTGTAAGATCCTTGCTTGTATGAGCTATAACCATCTATTTTTGAGTCTTGAATTCAATGACTCTTTCAACTTAAAATTCTTCTCAAATTCTCTCTTTTATTTGGTTTTACAATGTAGTCCAGTCCTGCTGATCGCCGAGATTTAATAAACCGAATCATTTTTATCCTGTTTTACAGACAATCAAGAGTTTTATTGTTTATGATTTTCCACTTTAAATTGTTTAATTGTAATGGTCTCAAGTTCCGCCATAAGACTTTTCTTTCAAAGATTAATTGTTGCAATCATCAAAAAATCTAAATTTCGCTACCCAAGCCTGATGATTGTTTTATAAATTTTCATTTTATGTATTTTGGTAAGGGAATTCATTCTTAAATAAATATTATTATAAATAATAGTGTAGTTTTCTTCCAGAATAATTTCAGCATTAAACTTGATATATTAGGTTGGGGAGTAAGTTCGTAGCGTTTTTATCAGACTTTTATTTAAACAAAAGACAATAATTATATCAATAATATATTCGTCGTTGCTGTTTACAACTTCTTTCCTCCTCTCGACCAATTGATTGACGTCGTTCCGCCAAAAATCGTCTGGTCTGGTGTCAAAGAAGTTGTTGAGCCAGTTTTAAGAACGTCTTGGTGCACTGGGAAATACACGAAAAGAATGCCACAGTCAACAGGAAGCTCTACATTATCCAGCTTCACCGCGTGAATGAGGCTATTCGACTGAAAAGACTTGATCGACATGGTCAAACCATACTCCTTCACGACAACGCCAGGCCCCATGTTGCACAAGTCGTCAAAGTCGCACTCCAAGAGCTCGAATGTGAGGTCCTTCAGCATCCGCCATATTCTCCAAACCTTGCACCGACCGATTACCATCCTTTCCACTCCTTGTCAAACCATATGAAGGGCCTTACTTTCGATAACAAAGGGGTTCTTAAAAACTGGCTCAACAACTTCTTTGACACCAGACCAGGCGATTTTTGGCGGAACGGCGTTAGCAAATTGGTCGAGAGATGGGAAGAGGCTGCAAATAGCAACGGCGAATATATAATTGATTAACTTATTAATGTAGTTTTTTTTTTTTTTTTTTTTTTTTTTTTTGTTTAAGTAAAAGTTTTTGATAGAAACGCTACAAGCTTATTCCCCAACCTAAAATTTTTTTGAACCATTCGTTTGTACAGTAAAATTTTATTCATACACTGTTGATAAAACAACAAAAAAGACAGTAAAAGAAATGTGTTGTTAAAATCGCATTATCCGTTTTACTTCCTGCTACTGGATGCTTTTAATTATGTCTTCTCTGTAAGAGAAAGTTACATTTGTGAAACGTTATTATTAGTTTCAAATTGAAGAAACGCACAATTCTTGAAGGCAAAGATGTTCTTATTGCAGTTTGAAATTCAACACAAGAAAAATCCTCTATATTAAGAATCTGATTAACTGATCGCCACAGAACTTTTGTGATAATCTGTTAGTTAAGTTCTTGTCAAAAAATAATTGCAATTCAGCAAATGCAACTCCCTTCCCACGACATTCAATCGTAATTCGAAAATTTGACTATTTCAAATGCCACGGAATAAATAAGAGGTTTTTTAATGTATAGAATAATTCAATATCCTTACATTTGATATCAATTTTAATATATAATTTTAAAAAAAGAACCTATAGCATCATAATAACAATCAATAGGATAAATAAAAAATGGTAAAAGTGAAAGGGAAATGAGAGCTTATTTATAACAGTTAAGAAATATAAAAGCATTTACATTAATCGAAACAAATTCCAGATATTTTAAACTAAAAATTAAGAATGAATAAAAAAATTATATAAATGATACACGTAATTCCTAATTTACGCTAGAATATTTTTCTGATTTTGTTAACTTATTTTCAATTGTAATAACAGTAGCAATTTCTTAAAAAAAATAATTTTTACACCACGTTTTGTTGGAATAAAAATAAATATTTCCATAAAATGTCTGAGACATTTTATTTAATAATTCATAAAAGAAAGTAGGTATAAGCAAAAAAAACTGTTTTTTAATCATAGAATAAATTATATTTTTAACAATATGATTTTTCCGGTTGACATTTTCCTCTCTCCATATTTGAATAACTTTTATTTCTTAGTATCTTCTGCGCATGTCCTTAAATAGTTGATATTTTCATTTCCCACTTCTTGAATATCTTTCCTTTGTCGTTTGCTTTCATTCCTTGGTCACGAAAATCATCTCATATAGCCCTCAGAACTATTCATTTGAGGATTTGTAAAAAATATAAATGTCTGTAAAAAAAAATTTTGAATTTTGGTGATTGAAAAATGAAGAATGCAATCGACCTCAGTCTTGAATAAGAACGTAAATGTGTGTTTCCTGATTATTAAATTGCATAACAAATGTTTATTATTAAATTGTAAGAAATGTTTGTTATTAATGTTTACTATTGCATTGTATAATAAATTAAAATCTATATCTAATATTTAAGAACATATTAAGAATTAGAATGTGTCTGACATAGTATGGACTTCTTATTGTTTTATGATATTAACAATACTTTATGTGCATTATTATATATATTATATCCATAGAGTACATAAATATATATATATATATATATATATATATATATATATATATATATATATATATATATATATATATATATAGTATATATATATATATATATATATATATATATATATATATATATATATATATATATATATATATATATATATATATATATATATATATATATATATATATATATATATATATATAATTGCTAAATAATATTTATAACAAAGATTTCCTAAAAATAACCACTAAATTACGTAAGAGAAAAAAACAAATTTAGGTATAATACTTGATCTCGATTTGTAAGACAGTATTTCTAAAACTAATAAAATTTATTATATATGCAAATTAATTACAATAGTTTCTTCTATTCCTCTATAATAATCAAGAATTTAAAAATGAAAAATATTTTTATTAATTTGAAACATTTTAAGCACTCCAGAAGCAGATTCTAAAACTAAAAGAGTTTTTCTTAGATATTATTTGATTTTGATAAAGTTGGTAGAAAATCGCTGATTTGAGTTAAAATTTTTCATACATTTGAAATAAATGTTAAAATTAATTTTTTATTAAAATTAAAAACTAAGATAATTGGAATATTATATTTAAGTAACAAATTTTGTAATTTGAGAAATTATTTGCAAATATTGGCTAGTTTATTTTAATTCTCACTTCAAAATTACTTATGTTTACATTTTAAAAACTACCGTATTAAAAACGTAAACTAATACACATTTAACACTAAGCAAAATGTATTTTAAATTTTATCTATGTTTCGTTAATATCTAATCCTAATTCAAAATATATTTGAATTTATAATGTGCACTTAATATGGAAAATTAAGCAATAATTTGCTAAGGATTATAATTAAACTGAATAGCTATCAATTACAAATCGTATATTCATTATATTTTTCTGAAAACAACAATTGTATATTTCATTGTAGTTAAATAAGTGTAAATTATTAAAATTTTAGAAGTAACAATGAAAAAAAAATATATTAATGTTTTAAATTATTAGTTTGACGACATTTAAAACATCGGCATTTGCTGAGATTTAAGAAATAAAATTATTTTTATCATACTAGGGTAAGTTCTTATGTAACACTGGTTTCATATTGGTGTAATCAGCCTTCTCTTTTGCACTATTCAAAGCAGCTAATACTGGACCACTTTCTTCCCTATTCATCCAAAAAAATCCTTTTTATTACCCAGCAATTTATACCTCGTCATAAAAGAATGTATTCTTTGGACCAAAGCCAGTTTTCAAGATGATCTGCCGTTATTATTATTATTTTTCCCTATTTTTTCCCCTTTACTTATATACTCTTTCGTGACTTAAGAGATAATGGACTTTGGGGAGTTGTCTTGCTTTCTTTTCCCCTCAGGTTTTTCAGATAGCGACGTACCTTTGCGGGGACTTTTTTGATGAAAAAAATAGAATGATTTCTTAAAGAGGTCATTTTGTTCTCTTCTTTGTTGAGACAAATCTCATCTTCGGAGATACGGATTTAAAGGGAAAATGGAAGACGGCGATATCAAACTCATATTCTTTCCTAGATTTTGGAAGTTTTAAGTTCGATAACTTTTAAAGTTATATTCGGTACTCAAGTAGCAGATAAACAAAAGAAAGTATGAGCTCGTTCCTATTTTGAGATAAAACTTTTAAATTTTAAGTAAATTTACGATATATTTCAAAGAAAAGTGTCGGAAATTCTTCATTATATTTTATGTTGATAGCTTTCTGGAAAATTTTGGAAAGTGAACTATATCTTTAATACAAATTTTTGTAAAAATAATGCAACAAATTAAAAAATTAAATAAAAAAATATCATTTATTCGAATAAATTAACAATTGAAGATTAGATTAACTATTAACATATTGAAAATTGCAATTAAAAATGAATAAAACAATGAACATAAAAGAGAAGCTTTACAATAAATAACAAATATTGGATCAATATGCTCTAAACCAAACTCCGTGACACGACAGCCCATGTGGGCCAAGGCTTAGACTGCCCACAATTGTTTTCATAACCTAAAGTCCTGTGGTGTGGAGCATATGTCTCGGTTACATGGTCAACTTAAGGCAAAACCCCCAGTGTTTAGTTCCGAAGCATGATTGGTATTCAGTTTATTGTCCCACTGAAGGGATGAAAGTCTGCATCGCCCTTGCCGAACCCGAGGATCAAACCTGGGACCGGTGATTTAGGAGCGTGAAACACTGAAACTGAGCCACCGAGCTTCGAATCAATAGGCATTAATCTAAAAAATGGTTTTAGAAGACACAAAAAATTACAAAAACATATATAAAAATGTGTATTTATGAATAATTTTAATTAATATAACATAAAAAATCAAATTAAAGAATAAAAAATACAAGATGAAATTTAAAAAATTGAATATTTACATAGTAAGTAGTGTTATTTATATTCAATAATAGTTCAAAATTGCTCTTTAGTGTAAAGTGGAGCAAAAGATTTTAGTGCAGGTTGTCATCGAACTAGATGAAAAATAGTGAACGGTCAGCGTGTTAAGATAGCCGAAACTGCCTACGGAAAATGTGCTGCAATAAACTAATTTTGTTTCTATATGGCGCATATAAAATTCAGTACATGCACTACAAATAAGTTTTTTTCACATTCGTACTGTAGATTTCTACTGTATTCCCAAAACTTCTAAAAAATATCACTCTAAATTGGGGGTGTTAAGAGGAGAAATAAAGTAGCACATTTTCTTCTGTTTTATTTATTAAAATAATACTTGTAGTTATAGAAAATTATAAGCATTTATTATTACAAACAATCAATAATTGACAAAAAACCAAGAATCAACTCCCAAATGTAAATCAACAATAAAAAATAGTCATAATTTTAATGAGACGGATGTACTTGATAAATTGACAACAAATTATCAATATTTGGCGACAGTTTTCTAAGAAGTAATCTCAAATTTCTTCCCGTTTTGTGATGTTCAATATGCTGCTTTTTTTTTTGTTGTTGTTAAGAGGTTTCTAACGGCACTAAAACTTCTTTCGCAACAAGATATGACGAGGTTAACGCTATCAAAAATTTTCTCCCAATTTCCCACAGCCCACGATATTTTTCGGGGATTTCTGCCTGAAGCTGTTTAAATTTGAGAAATATATGAATTTTAAATAAATAATATATATTTAATCAATATTAATTTCTTAGCAGCAGCACAAGGCGAAGGTTTGATTTTCTGCTTAAGAGGTTACGGGTTAGTTATACGTCACAAGTCAAAATAATCAGGCGGAGAAAAAATATATGATTGCTAAAAATTCAAAAGGGTTGGTGCCACTACATTTCAGTCGCCTGTGTTGGCTGGGTCGACATAAGTTTAAAAGTCAACATCAATATTTGACGATGGCATTTAATATAGATTAAGATTATAATAATTTCACAAATCTATGCAGACGGAAGCCTAATGCAATAAAACTTAATTTTATATAATAAATAAATGATATTATCCGCTTAAAAACTTTTGAGTAAAAATAATTAATTTTGCTTTAATAACTAATTTATGCTTAATTGCTTTAATAACTCAATAATTAATTTTGCTTTAGTATTTTAATAACTAGAATAGAATGAAAAGATTTTGCGAAGCATATGATAAGTATATAGTATTATTATATATTAAACAATATAATTTTGAAAGTAATGTAAATAAATTTTGTTTCTATTAAATTTATAATGCAGTATAATATTTATTACAACAAATTATTTTAATAATTTATTCTGCAATTAAAACTCTTTAATATATTCGTAGAATTATTTTTACAAATATATAAAAGGAATGTGCATAAAAATAGTTTTAGTTAGTAATTTTTAAAATATTTTAAGTTTTAACAAAATGAAAAAATCTTAAACTTGATCCTATAGAGTTCTAAAAATTATTTTCTCTAATTAAATTCTTCTAATTTTGAGCTTTATTCAATAAAATTAATGCAAATCAGAATATTTTCCGAAGTGATTTTCAGCATAATGACTACTTGCTTGACATCTTGAAACTCCCATAAGCACGAAATTGGTTGAAGTTTCTAAATTATTCTACTCAAATCAAAATGGTGTTCTATTTCCACAAACAGACCGCAATCAGTGTTTCGATAGCGTACACACTCCGAATTCCTTAAGTTATGGCCTTCTGTTGGCTATTTGAGTTTTAAATATGCGCTTTGAACAAATTCTGGTAAAAGTTGGGAGATAATTCTTCCTCAAATGGGAAAACTTTTGGCTGTAAACTGAAAATGTATTGTAAAGCGAAATTTAACAAAAGATATAAGGCAGTTTTGATTTAACATATTCAATTACATTTTATTCAACATCATATTCATTCAGAAAATACAGTATGGATAGATAAATAGAGATAGAAAGATAGAGAGAGAGGGAGAGAGAGAACTGAAAATAACAATAATACAATTCTGAATTTTTATAAATTATTATTCTGATAAACATTTGTCAAATTGAAGTGAATCAAAATTTATCTTCACGTTTGGACAGCGAATGAAAATACGTGTATTGAATCACTTCTAAGATGAGAAATGATGTCGAAAATTTCAAACTAGTGTGTAGACTTTTTATTGTAAAAAATGAAAAAAAAAAAAAAAAGCAAAATTAGTTTATTTCAGCTATGAATATTTTAGAAAAAATGTGCCTGTGGATCTGTTTCACACGTTTGTGCTTTTTGCAAATTTGTTAAAGACCGAATTTCATATAATATATTTTTAATTAAATAAAAAATATAATAGAACTTGAAATAACTAATATTTAAATGAATCTAGTTGTGAAAAAGTAATTTAACTCTGTTATACATACATATGTATACTCTTTATGTGAACAACATCTTTCATCATAATAATAATTATATATATATATATATCATCGTTTACCAACGTGTCTCCAGTTTTGCAATTCCCTTGCGGTAAATCTCGATGGTTTTGGACGTAAAGAAGTCCGAGAGTGTTTGGCGCAAGTCTTCTTCATTAATGAAGAATTTTCTACGAATATATTTGTCCAGGGAATGGAAAAGGTGGTAATCTGAAGGTGCAAAGTCAAGTGAGTAAGGAGGAGGGCACAAAGTCTCCCAATCAAGTTGGCCCTATAGTATTCCTAGCCTCCCGTGCGACATGTGGCTCTACGTTATCGGCCAAGGACACTACACTTTTGAAATTAACCAGGGATGACTCCTTTTGTTGCAATGCCTGTTGCACACAATCCAATTGCTGCGAGTACAAATCCACAGTGACCGTTTGGCCCATTGGAAGCAGATCGTAGTGTACCACTTAATGACTAGTCCACCAGATACAAAGCATAATCTAGCGTGGCTACAAAGGTGGTCTTCAGATGTCTGGGACAGCATCCCAGGGTCACAACCAATATTTGGAATGCTTAGGAATGTCCTAAAGGTCCCACTTTTAGTCACTGATCAGTAGTTGATTTAATATGGATGCACTTGGGTATCGTGAAACAACGATTAAGGATGCTACTCGTTACTGATAGCTGAAAGAATTTACTTGCTCAGCTTATACGTTTTACCTAAACAGTGCAGAAGGTGTCTAACCTTTTCACTGGAAACGACAGATAGTCTGGTAAATTCACCACGCGTTTAACTATACCGTCCTCTTCATGGACTCATCATTCAAGGCCTGTGGTCGTTCCCTTCATCATCGAGCTTCATCATAGAGGGACAAATCTCCCTACCTGAATTTGTGAAACCAATGACTTGCCACGCATTCAGTCACAGAACTATCCACAAATGCTTGACATATTCTGTGATTTGATGCAGCAGCTGATTAGCCATTTTAAAGTCGTAAAGCAAAGAACACCGATCGAGCTCCTTCGACACGTCTATTTATCTTCGCTACTGTACGAGTTACGATTGATCAGTGTGGGCTGTGCACCTGCTTTTATAACGATTGATATTCTTACTCTCCACTGACAGATGTCTCAACCCCGTTACACTTAATTTGCATGCTTATTTTCACTGCATTCAATAGCAACGCGAAAAATGACATGAAATTTCTGTTATACCTTGTATATGTAAAATCATATATTATTACTCAGATTCTCTAAAATTATGGGAAACCTTCCACTGTGAAAGCAGTATGACTTACATATGGGATAATATATGACTATATTAAATACGTAAATATAATGTTTCCGTATTACATTGTTGTTTATAGCCTCAAGAATGTTTTATGAGATTATGAAACATCATCATTTTTCTTAATTTCGTTTCAAATGAATCTGAAAGAATAAACCTGTCAAATTACTAGATAGATGACAGTGAGAGCCCGTCTGATTGGTGTATCGTTAACCACAGTTCCACATATATTGGGATTATCAATCGGTCCCGTGTGGAAGGTCATGACAATATACAACATTAGTAGGAAAAATATAATTGGGAGACAAAACTGTGCAAATAATACCAAACTGATTGGATGAGACAGGCAGAACAGGATTAGGACCAACGGAAAGAAGACCACGGAAGCATAAGTGACTGATAAGCTGAATTAACATCTATAAAACCCAATATTGGAACCCCGATTACTTCAGATTACTTTTAGTGTTTCACGTTCCCAAGGCACAAGTCCTAGGTTGTATCCACGAGCTGGACTAGGTCGACTTAGGCTTTCATCCCTTCAGTAAGTCGATAAACCAAGCATGTTTGGGAACTATGCACTGGGGGTCTCACGTTAGATGACAACTTAACCGGAATATAAGCTTCATACCCCAGGGCCTTCTGCTATGAAAACAGTTATGGGCACTGTAGGCCTTGGCCTACATGGGCTGTCGTGCCACGAAACTTAGAGAGTAGTAGTAGAACCCAATATTGAACCATACCGTTCGAAAACAATTATATAAAATATTTGGGAAAGAGCAACGATTCTAAAATCCCTTGTCACAAATGAAAATTGGAAACAGCAAATACAAAGATCAAAGGACTATATAACCTGGATTACGGATCAACCGAAAAATATTTTTTTTTCTTCTGAATCAAATTTTTTGCTTTTTCTCACCATGAGAAGGGATTACGAGTGACTAGCTTCAGCAAGCAAGATCATCACTTATACTATCTCTTTCATAGAGTGAAGTATGGGGATGTCTCGGTAATGGTGTTTTAGCCTCATCTGTTGATTTATTGTAGGTTTCCTTGTCACTTCACTAGCAACCTCACTGGACAAGGAGTCATCAGTCAGGTATTTCCTTGTCACCTCACTGTTCAAGTTACTAAAACTCTCACTGGACAAACACACACCGACGAAGTGACTCCTTGTCACCAGACTGCGCAAGTGACTAGCAACCTTACTCTGATCAAGTAACTAGCAATCTCACTGGACAAGGAGACACCAGTAAGATGTCTTCTTGTCACCTCACAAGGCAAGTCACTAACAACCTCGCTGGACAAGGAGGCACAGATGAAGTGACTCCTTGTCACCTCACTGCGCAAGTCACTAGCAACCTCACTAGACAAGGAGACACCAATAAGATACCTTCTTGTCACCTCACTGGGCAAGTCACTAGCAAACTCACTGGGCAAATCACTAACAACTCACTGGACAAGTAGTCATCAGTGAGGCATTTCCTTGTCACCTCACTGGTCAAGTCACTAGCAACCTCATTGGTCTAGGAGACACCAGTAAGATGTCTCCTTGTCACCTCACTGTGCAAGTCACTAGCAACCTTCGCTGGACAAGCAGACACCGATGAAGTGACTGCTTGTCACCTCACCAGTATGGTGTCTCCTTGTCACCTCACTGGGCAAGTCACTAACAATCTCGCTGGACAAGCAGACACCGATGAAATAACTCCTTGTCACCCCTCTGCGCAAGTCACTAGCAACCTCACTCTGATCAAGTAACTAGCAATCTCACCGGACAAGGAGACACCAGTAAGATGTCTCCTTGTCACCACACTGGGCAAGTCACTAGCAACCTCGCTGGACAAGAAGGCATCAATGAGGTGTTTTCTTGTTCCCTCACTGGGCAAGTCCCTAGAACAGAATGTGTTACTGTTTTAGCCGAACTTCATTCTACTGCACAAACATTGTGTCCGTCTTTAGACTGCAACTATCAAGATTATCCTTCTCGAGTTCACTACAGTTGAACTGTTCAAGCACGGTTTCGGGAACACGAGAACTTCGTTGAATATTTTTCGTAGCTTGCCCAACCACCGGATTTAAGCATCTTAGAACACCGAGTTCTGTTTTGAAAGAAAGAAAGGGATCCTGTTAAACTCCTCTTGCGAGCAAAGAACTTTAATTTATTTACCCGAAATTTCAGTTCACATAACGTAATAATATGTCAAGAATTCATCATTGCTCAACGCGACATTTTTTTTCCAAAGACAGATTGTAGACAGTTACAACTGCAACAGAGTCTATTAATCTATTGTTCCCTGATACCAAAGAACCAGCCAGACACAGCGACTTCTTAGCAGCAGAGGCATTGCCCCACGTGCACCACAGGGGGTGGGCCACCATCGCACCCTCACATATGCCATAGGGACCCGTTTATAGGGTAGGCATCATTCATACTTCATTCACACACACAAGGAAAAAACAAAGACAGGATATAGAGAGAGAAAGTACAACCATGCCTGAACCGTGATTCGAACCTAGGACCTCCCTATCCGCAGTCAGGCACGCTGACCACTAGACAAGTTGGCCGGCTCAACGCGACATAATCAAGCACATAATCTTATACGCCACACACACATGTTTTATTAATGCATTTTTGATTGGAAATCCTCAAGAGGTAATAACAATTGACCAAACATTTTTTTGATATTTCTTGGGAAATGCCCTTATAAATATGAATGCTATAACACCTTTTCTCGAGAATATATCTCGTGTTTGAGGGGGGCATATCATGGATAAAGAATGTTATTCACCTGCCCCGAGTAATAAAATCTAGATTACTTTTAAGCACGCAACCCGTTAGCTGAGTCTGAAGAAATCGCAGATACCAAACTAATTTTTCACTAATAGTTAGGATCAAACCTGAAAACTATTATTAAGAACTCAATTCTACAAACTCTATTAAAGTGATCCAATAAAGTTATTTCATATTTAACAGTTCTCTTAACTTAAAATAAATTCTGGAACTCAAAAAATTGCATTAAAAGAAAATAAGCTGAAATAGAAGAAAAAATATTCGATTTTTTTGCATACTAAAATTTTCTTTGTAAGAATATATTGTGCTTAAAAAATTGTTTTGAAAAAAATTAAGAACACAAAAGTTTTGCACATCAATTGTAAAATTTAAAAAACATTCTTGGGTTAGTATAATATGTAATATTGTAATATATTATATATTATTAGTTATATAATGTGTGTGTGTGTTATGATATGTACTATTATAATATACATAATATTATTTTCGTTAGACTATAAACATTTTTGAATTATATATTTTTATGTTAACTTAATGTACGATTAAAAAAATTTTAAATAACACTTTACAGCAAGAAATTATTTTTGGATTAAAAAAAATTGCACGGATTTTTTTTATATTATTCATATTTATCTTTTATTTCCCTTAATATTATAAGGCAGATTGATGCATTAATTGTATTATAACAGATATGAGAAAAATCTGAAAATTCCAATACCGACGCTTGATTTGGTGAATAATAACTTCATCAATTATGGAGATTTAATAATAATTTCCTTGAAATGAGAAAGCTGTTGAAATTTCAAATGACGTTAATGACAATTCGGCGTTTGGCACTCTTGAAGTGTTGGTAAAATATAATGAATACACTTATAAGGTTGATTTAATAACGTTAGAATTAATGCGAAACCTTTTGAAGTCTGTCGAATTTACGAATAATAAACAGTCAAATTTGACTTAACAATAAATCTAAACATTTCTGCTAACTGTATGATTTTCTATAATAAATATGAAGTATCAAACAGAAAGGAATTTGAGTATTATACATTTGAAAGATCACGCTTCGCAAGTAAAGGTAAAGTACTTCACTACAAAAAATCGTAAGATGTATAATTTAAGAAAATTATTAATTAATATTGGTATTAAATTATTAATTAATAAATATAGGTAATAAATACTAATTACCTATTATCTGCTTTTCATTGAAATTATAACTTAGAAAATATGTTAACCACATCTACGATAGTTCTTTTATCTGAGGATGCAAAAGAAATTTGAAACCTCTCCGTCTATTCTTTGAAAAATAACATTATTATCGAAACTTTGTAAGGCCATAACCTCATTAGAGTTGCTGAATATTGGTCGCTATCTGATTTATTTCCTTTTAGAATTTATGATGATATTCCTTTTACATTCATGTCCAAAAAAGGGTAACTTTTAAGCAAATCCTAACAACTTTGAAAACAACGAGAAAAGAATTTTTCAAACTTTGCGCAAAAGATAGTAACATAACCTTCAAGACAAATTAGGACTTTAGATATTTCAAAGAGTTCTGGTAAATTTGCTATGTTCCGCTTTTCCCTGAAATGCTTTTTTTTTCCCTTATAAATATAAGAATACTTTCTTTTGTATTGGCAACTTTATTTAAAAAAATTCAAGCACACTTTAATATAGTTAATTTTAGAATAATCTGTTGTATAATAGATTTTCTTATTATTTTCAATTTATGACGAAATTCTAAATTGGGGTACAAATTTAGTGTATTAACAATTTTGTGGAAATATTCTCTACATTTTAAAAAAATAAATAAGACACACAAATTTAGATTTTTATTTTATAGAAAGAATTCAAAAAATATCAAAAATAAAAATATCTATCCACGCAATTAATCCTGTTCTTTCTTCTAAAATGTGTACATGTTTACAGCATTTATCATAAGTTCATACCCTATTCAATTTATGATGTGTGAAATAAGTTACTTTTATAAATGCTATAAGAAATCTACATTAAAATTTAAAACTTTTGCTGAAAATATTTCAAGAACCTTTGAATGCGTACTTAGAAAAATTCATTAAAATTTGAATATAGAATTCGTAATTTAAATAAAAATAACATAAAAAATAGGTATAAAAATAAAACAATCGATAAAAAGGAACAAAAGATATTCTGTAATGTGCATTTTAAAAGTTTATTGAACTTTGTTTTACATTTTTCATTGTATAAAGTAGTTAATTCAACAATTTACTTAATGAAACTATATATATATATATATATATATATATATATCTATATATATATATATATATATATATATATATATATATATATATATATATATATATATATATATATATACACGAGGGTTAGTGGGTTAGTCTGAAATTTTTGAAATACGCGCAGACGAGAATTTACGAGATAAAAATAACTTTTTAATTTTAAAATAGAAAGTATTTTAACACAGAAAACGATTTTTTACTGACTTACTTCAACTTGTTTAGCATAGAATAAATTTTAAACAGAACAGAAAATGGAGTTGGCGCGATAACATTTTCACGCTATGATTTTCTATGATTTTAAAGCAGGATTAAATCTACAAGAATGCGTTCAACAGTTGCAATTAGCATTTGGTGATGGATTTCCAACTCGTGCTACTGTATTCAGATGGTTTAGAGAATTTAGAAGAGGTCGCAATTTTTTTCAGGATGAAGAAAACACAGGAAGGCCGCCGTCGGCAGTAATCCCGGATAATGTGTCTGCAATACGAAAAATATTTATAGATGATAATTGCTGTACTTATCAAATGATACAGAAGGAACTTAACATTGGACCCGCAACCATACACAAAATTATTCACGAAGAATTACAAATGAAAAAAGTAGTTTGCCGTTGGGTTACCCATAATCTAATTGAGAACCAAATAGAGGAGCGTGTCAGAATCAGTAAAGAAACTCTTAAATTGCTAAATGATGGTGGCCACCACATCATTTCTAAAATGGTTCTGAAACGTACATACCGTTTTTTGACGTTCCAACAGGTCAAGAAAGCAAAGTATGGGTCTTTGAAAATGATCCCAAGCCAACAATGGTGAAAAAACAACGCACACTGAAAAAAGTGATGTATGCCGTTTTCTTCAGAAGTACGGGATTGGTCAAAGCTATCAATTTGGAAGGACAGAAGACAGTAACAGCAAAGTGGTATACCACTAAATGTCTTCCGGAAATTCTACAAGAACAGAATGTTAGGAGACTAATGCTTCACAATGACAATGCATCTTCACATACAGCCGGATTAACAGTTGAGTTTTTTAAACAAAAACAAATTAAAGTGATCGAGCATTCACTGTATTCACTCATTTACCTATATGCGACTTTTGGTTATTCTTTAATCTAAAAAAGAACTTATGTGGACGTCGTTCTCATTCAGAAGAAGAGATTGATGTGGCTATAAATGCATTTTTTTGGTCTATTTCAAGAAATGAATGGCTTGAGGCATTTAATCTGCGGAAAATGCGTCTACAAAAGTGCATTGATGCTGGAGAAGACTACTTTCAACACACCTAAAATTTTGTAAGTATTATTTTAAAAGCTTAGTTGTATCTCAAAAATTTCAGAGTGACCCTCGTATATATATATATATATATATATATATATATATATATATATATATATATATATATATATATATATATATATATATATATATATATATATATATATATATATCCAGAGACCTCTTTATAGATTTATTTTGATCAAACTAATTTTACTTATTTTGTTTATGTAAATTAATACTATTAATCTAGACTCTATTGTTTAGATTGTAAATTATTTTTTTAAAATATTTCTATCAGTAATTAAAACATTATAAATTTGATATTTTCTATTTTCATATTTTTGCTTAGGTTTTACTAAAATTATTAAAAATGAAAGGAGAGAAAGTTAATTGGCGAATTTTATATATCATACAATAAATTAGTAAGGTTAAATTATTTGGTAATATAAATTACATAAGGAAAATAATTATTTTATTCTAAAACAACAAATTAACATGTAATAAAAAGAGCAAAAACTAAAAGATAGTTTTTATTTTAATACAAAATAAATTTATTACAAAAAATTTCACTTAATTTCCAGTAAAGCATTTTTATTGATTTCACTTAATTTCCAGTAAAGCATTTTTATTGATTTCACTTAATTTCCAGTAAAGCATTTTTATTGATTTCACTTAATTTCCAGTAAAGCATTTTTATTGATTTTACATAATGTTTTCAATATTTCTTTTGCTTGATTAAAAACAAATATAATTTTGAAGAAACATTTTTTCTTCTACTATACACGAAAATGGCTGCAAATATAAATAATAAAAATGATACTTGAGAAGAGGACAATTTAGTATTTATAAATGTTTTGTTTATGAGGATAAAATAATTTTATGTAATCTCTTAATGTTATTGTACTAAATATATTATAGTTTAAACAGAATAAAGTTTAAAATTTTAAGTATAATGTTTATACTACTTAAAGAATTTACGCTTTTTAATCAATAATTATTTAGTTACAACAGTATTATTAATAATATAAGCATAAATAATTAATTTAAACTATATCAAATTAAAATTTCCCAATTTATGTGTTGAGAATCATTTTTTTGTTCTATAATATATTAAATTTACAAAATACTATAGTAACATTAGTCTGAAATAAAAGAGCAAATTACACTGATGGGAAAAGAATCCCAACACCAAGAAATAATCATTTTAGAGTAATGAAATTTCAGCAATACATTTATATAGGTAACGTACATAATTGATTACAATTTTAAGATCGCAGGTTAATTTAAGCCAGAGAAGAGTCATTACAGAAGTGAAATACAGGTACATTAATAACCGGTGTAACCGCCAGAATTTTTAATGCAAGCATACAAACATGCATGCATTGAAACATACAGGTGTTGTATGTCTGTTTGTGGGATGGAGTTCCATGCCTGTTTCACTTGGTCGATGAATACAGGAATGGTTAATGCTGGTTGTGGATGACGCTGCAGTTGTCGTCCAATGATGTCCCAGTGTGCTCAATTAGAGACAGATCTAGTGATCTGGTAGGCAAAGGCAACATGTCGACACCCTATAGAGCACGTTGGGTTACAACAGCAGCATGAGGTCGAGCGTTATCCTGTTAGAAAACACTTCATGGAATGCTACTCAGTAAGGTTGAATCACCAGACTGACGTACACATTTGCTATCAAGGTGCATGGGATAACCATGAGAGTGCTTCTACTGCAATAAGAAATTGATCCCCAAAACATAACTCCAGATGTAGGTCCATTGTGTCTAGGACGCAGACAGGATGCCTTCAGCCGCTCACCTGGCCTCCTCCTAACCAACACACGGCCATCACTGGCACCAAGGCAGAACCGGCTTTCATCAGAAAGCACAACAGATCTCCACTCCGTCCTCCATTGAGCTCTAGCCTGACACCATTGACTTCGAAAACAGTGGTTTGGCGTTAGTGGAATGCACGCTACAGGACGTCTGGCTCGGAGCTGTTCTTGAAGTAAACGATTGGTAACAGTTCGTTGTGTCACTGTGGTGCATACTGCTGCTCGAACTTCTGCTGTAAACGCAGTACGACTCGCTACGGCCATACGTCGAACACGGCGGTCTTCCCTCTCAGTAGTGCCACGTGGCCGCCCAGAACCCGGTCTTCTTGAGGCAGTGTCTTCCCTTGACCACTGCTGCCAACATTCATGCACAGTGTATGTTTTCCTGCCAAGCCTTTCTTTTGTTCTAACTCAGTGAGCTGTTGATAATGGCTTCGTCGTCTTCTTAAAGACATTGTGGACTAGCATCAACTCACTACATCAAATCTCGACGCTAAACAACGCTCAGGAAAGTTACAACTCGTATTTAAAGCAAACCTGATTTGCAACTTCCATGTCATGCTACTAGCGTCACACTGATGTGCCGAGCGCAAAATTTGAATCGACGTCATCTTTCAGATGCATGAACACGCCTGCCAAACTCCTTCTTGGTGTTGGGATATTTTTCCATCAGAGTATATAAACTAAATAAAATATGTTTTAATGCATTAATGTGGAGCAACTCCTTCTTGGTGTTGGGATATTTTTCCATCAGAGTATATAAACTAAATAAAATATGTTTTAATGCATTATTGTGGCTCAAATACTATGTTAAAAATGTATACTGAGATCTGTTTTACATGAAGTTTACATGTATGTAATAAATTAAATAACTTTAATATAAATGTATATTGACGAAGCAAACGCCATTATTTTAGAAACTTTTTGTGCTATCAGATTGAATTACAAAGTAAGCCTGCATTGGTTTAATAAATTTATGATCGTAAGTAAATAATATTGGTGAATTCTAATAACTTAATACAAGTTCTCTGTGTCATATTACATCATAAACTGCAGAATTCTTTCCAAATTAAATTTTGTGAAAATCGGGGTGAAACTTTTTCATATGCTAATATTAAGCACTTCATCTGATTTTGCATAACGTCTTATGCAATGGAAACTTATTTAAATAACAAATGAGAATAATTCAACTGAAGAGGTAATTCCTTTTATGACAAAAATAAGAAATAAACGCTGAGAGATGCTCGTTCTTTTATTTTTTTTTCTCTCTCTCTCGACAGCCGGACTTCGGCTTAGAGTTTCGTTTGCATGCTGACAAATGCTTTTTATAATCACTTCAGTTCATTTCAAAAGTTATTGTACATTTACATGCTATTAATACGAAACGCTTATAGATAATTTATTCTGAAATTATTTTTACGAAATAAATATTTGATATTATTCGTTTTTATAACTTTACAATTGAACTTTTTAATTTGTAAATCATATTTATTTCATAATAATAATATATAATGCAATTTTTGTGCATTCTAATTTCAGTTTAAATGTTTAAAATAGTTAATAATTGTAAGAAATTTTATGATAATTATAATTTCAAACGAGATTACAATAATTAACCCCAATACAATAAGGAAATAAATTATTAAAAAGAATCAGCAAAATATATAAGTTTTAATAAAATGTTAAGTACAATACATTGAAATGTATTAATTTATATTTATTCTAAATTGCAAATTTCTTAAATATGGATTGTTTAAATTAATTTCTTAAGTAAATATACAAAATCTTTCTCGTTTGAGATGGGAAATATCTAAAAATTACCCCATTTTTAATTCAATGAATAAAACAAAAATAAAACATATTTCTTTATATAATTATTTTAGAAATTTGAATTAAAATTGTGAAATTTCTTTCAATGTTAAATAGTGTAATTTCACTTTCATATTGATCAATTCCATACGATATTATTTTATAGTATTTTTATTACTACAGTGTCTCACAAAAGTGATGGGACACTTGTGCTTTACAAAAGGAAACTGTAATAAAATAAATTAAAAATGCATGTACAAAATTTTTGTGTGTGTGTTTCATACTTAAATTTAGTAACAATTATTACATAACATACATTTTGTCACAATATTAAAATATTAAATTAAAAATATAATTGTTTAGAACGGAGCAAAAAATAGCTCACATAAATAATTGGACACCATTAGATATACAACAAAAATCATGTGAAATAAGCAATAAAAATATTTTTGGATGTTTTATTTTTACTCAAAAGCAATTGTCAACAATTTATAAAATCATCTGCAGTATTTCTCTTCAGATTGTTTTGGAATTTTTGTGTTTTTTTAGATGTGTGCAGCCATGAAACGAAGAAGAATCTTTGCCTGAAATTCGAAATTTAGTTATTAATTTGCATATTAAAAGTGGAAATTCTATTAGAGGAACTGCTGAAACAGTTAACTTGAATCATTCAACAGTTTTTAATATCATTAAACGATATAAAAAGAATCATATGATTCAGAACAAAAGAAGCCACCAAAGCTATCCAATGGAATAAAGTGAATTCTCCTTCGAATTATTAAAAAATCCAAAAATGAGTGCTCTTAAAGTTGCTGCTGATTTGCAAGCATTATATGGAGTAACTGTTAATCCTGAGACTATTAGAAGAGTAGTTCGATCTGCTGGATATCATGGTAGAGTAGTCAGGAAAAAATTTTTCGTAAGTGAAAAGAATAGAATACTCAGACTGGCGTTCGCAAAATCCAACATAAATAAAAATTCTGATTACTTGGAATAGAGTTATATTTACTGATGAGAATAAATTTAATATATTTGGTTGTGAGACGGTGGAATCTTGGTGTGGAGAAAACCGAGGGAAGAATTTCGTAAACAGAACTTGGTGCCAACGGTAAAACATGATGGAGGCGGAGTTATGGTATGGGGGTGTATGTCGTCTGCTGGTGTTGTTAAACTTGTTTTTATTGACAATAAAATGGATCAATACAAGTACATTAACATTCTGAAGTAAAATTTGAAATCTTCAGCACGAAAATTGAACCTTCATAACGATTTTAAATTATACTTGGACAATGATCCCAAGCACACTGCTTTGAACGTTAGACTCTGGCTGCTGTATAATTGTTCTGAAATAATAGAAACACCACCACAATCTCTATACTTAAATCCCATAGAGAATATTTGGCAAGAATTGGAATTAAGAGTTTGCAAACACACCATTTCTTCAAAACAACAATTAAAAGCGGTGTTTTAAGAAGAATGGAGTAAACACTCCAGAAATCAGAAAACAATTAGTCAAATCCATCCTAAGAAGATTAAATCATGTTTTTAAAGTAAAAGAAAATCCAACAAAATATTAAAATCTTTTAAAAAGTAAAATTTTTGGATAAATATTTTATGGAAAAGTAAATTGTCCTATCACTTATGTGAATTTTATTTGCTCTGTTCTAAACAATTGTATATTAAAGTAATATTTTAATTTTTTTACAAAATGTATGTTATGTAATAATTGTTACAAACTTTAAATATGAAACACACCCACAAAAAATTTGTCCATGTATTTTTAATTTATTTTATTACAGTTTCCTTTCGTAAAGCACAAGTGTCCCATCACTTTTGTGAGACATTGTATGTTATTACGCAATTTATTTAGGATACTTCATTTTAAATAAATATTAAAGTAAAACAAAAAACAGTTTAATACAGAAACTAAAATTTCAAAAAATTAAATTTCCATGAAAAATTTTGTTCGATTTAAAACATTTCTATTCCATGTAAAATGGTAACTTTATTAATGTTACCATCTAATGCTATTGCAAGATTTGTTATTTTATGTAAAAACAACAAAACAATCAAAGAATAGAAAACATCAAACATTCAAACTAAAAAAATAATTTTAAAAAATCGTTTCTAAAACAAGGATATTATATTTTTAGAAGAATTTATTTTTAATATTTGTCACAATAAAAAACAAAATAATCCTAGATGGGTAAAATTATAAATTTTGGTAAAGATAACAAAGATAAATGAAGACAGTAATATGATAATTTGCTAGATTTTTTCATGCCCATGCATTAAAGAAATAAACAAAAAATCAGACAAGTAAAATGGAATAAAAACGCAAATTTATCATTTTAAAACAATTTCGCTCTGATAGAAGAAAATAAATCCAACTTGAAATCGTTTACTTGCATGCTGAGATAATCTCGTCTTATAAGCTCCCATTTCCAAAATAGAAATGAACCGTGAAATATCGAAGCAGTTTTGTATTAGTTTGAGGTATATATTGTCATATTAAAATATGAGCAAATCATATTTTATGCAAGAAAGATGACCACAACTTTTCGTTTTCAGTTTATAAACATATATTTTAGGATAAAACTCCGTAGGAATAAGCAGATGAAATTTATTGCGTTATTATATGAACGTCAACACAAAAGAAAAGGTTATATAAAAGGCGAAGAAAGAGGAAGTTGAGAGGCAATTTATTCTTTTGCTTATATTATTTTATTTTTTATGTAATTAAATAGTTTTTATATGTTAAAAATTTATAATCAATATTTTATAAATTATATTTAATTATTATTATTACCTTGAAAAGTTCTTTTTTAAAAAAAATATTGTCTTAAAATGCTGTTTAATGGTCTAGAACTCAATGAAATACCTCTGTTCTAGTTATTCTCTGTTCTTTTATTACTATTCTATTATTAAAATATATTTGTCTCTAGGTAAGAAATTCTTTTCAAACTCCTTCGTTTTATTTATTAAGATATGTTATTTTTATACAAACATATTGAATTAGATTCTAGCAAAATTGCCATTAAAATGCATACAAAAATCCTGATTTTATTACATTTTAAAGAAATTATTTACCATCTGCATATTTCTAACAGGTAATAACTAAATACATGCAATCGCTTAGAGATTCTAAACTTTTGTCAGACGATGAAGTCCATTATTTGATTTGGAGTTCTACTATACACACAGCATATTAAATTTGAAATTAAACTTTACTAAATTTTTGAAAAGTTTAATATTTCTCAAATATTGTACTTTTAGTTAAGACAAGCACCGAACCTGCAGCTTTTCAATAAGTAAGCTATACTTTTTCCACCTTGATATATTTCATTTAGAAACAATGATTTATACTTATATTTTATAATTCTAAAGCGACCTTTATAAAAATATATCTGAACACAACTTTGAAAATATGTTTATTTAAACTATTATAAAATCTTTAAAAACATGTATTTTCATAATTTGTTTATCTTATTTTGCTAAATACTTACTTACTAAAATGTTACTTATCTCAAATTTTGAAATTAATTATATATATATATATATATATATATATATATATATATATATATATATATATATATATATATATATATATATATATATATATATATATATATATATATATATATATATATATATATATATATATATATATATATATATATATATATATATATATATATATATTGTGTGAAAGTGAAAAAATTGTTCTTTTGAGAGGAGATTAAATATTCGATTCTAATACAAAAAAGGACAGTCATGTTGATAATGATATGATTTTTCTTTATCATGACTTGATGTCCCCTAATTAGTATGAAGTTGTTGTTGCTCCGGCATGCTTCCCTGTACCTAGGCTTTGAGTTTGGCTCTAACAGTTAGACCATAGGTTCCCAAAGGGGTCCATAGGAGATCACACGATGGTCCACGTAGACATGAAAAAACAGGGGCTCACAATTTATAAGTGGTGGTCCATGCAATATTTTCTGGTTTTCATAGTAAAGAACAAAAATTTTGGCTTGGATTTACCTATCAACGTACGCAGGTACTATCATTCACTAGGTAGGTACTCAAAATTATTCGAGACTCAGTTCAAATACAGAATTGAATAGAACAATAGATAATAGTACAAGTGTACACCACGTGTCGAGACTTGCAAAGTACCAGCCGTGCGCCAGCTCGTTCGAGATGCTTATTTACACCTACAAAGGGATGAAATGCGACTTGGGTTGTGCTTGCAATCTACTTTAGTATAAATACGAATGCCACAAACAAAATGTTACTCATTTGTTTCCAGGATTTTGAACATAAAAGTGTGACTGTGAGTGAATCGATCTGCCTATTTGTTATGCATATTTTTATTGTATATTGTAATTTATCAATCATTTTACATTTGTTTTACTATTTGAGTTTAATAGGTAATTATGTACTAAAAATTATAAATACTAGAAATTATTCTAAACTTCTATAAAAAAACAAAAAGCCAGGGAAGATTAAACTTTATGTACCCAGGAAGTTTTTGTTAGTAGCAGGGTGTCTACCGAAAATACACTACTGGCCATTAAAATTGCTACACCAGGAAGAAACACAGTTAACAAAATGATATTTATTGGACAAATATACTAAAATAACAAGTGATTAAATTTGCAAAAATTTGGCTGAATAGATCCTGAGAAATGAGTTACCAAGAACAACCACCTCTGGCAGTAATAACAGCAGTTATACGCCTGGGCATTGAGTCAAACAGAGATTGGATTGCATGTACAGGTACAAATACCCATGCAGCTTCAACACGATGCCACAGTTCATCAACCGTAGTGACTGGCGTTTGGTGACGAGCCAGTCGCTCGGCAACCATTGACCAGACGTTTTCTATTGGTGAAAGATCTGGAGAACTGCTGCAAACGTTGCCGCAAACGTTGTCGAACTGTTCGTGCAGACACTTGTTGTCTTCCAAACGACTCCATTTCTTGACTCACTGCTCGTGACGTGGTTGCACGATCCATTACGGCCATGCGGATAATATGCCTGTCTTCTCGGCTGCTAGTGATAGGTGGCCGTTGAGATCCCGCATGGCATTCCGTATTACCGTCTTGAACCCATCGATTCCATATTCTGCTAACAGTCATTGGATCTCGACCGACGCGAGAAGCAATACTGCGATACGATAAACCGCAATCCCGGTACGCTACAATTCGACCTTTATCAAAGTGAGAAACATGCTGGTACGCATTTCTCCTTCTTACACGAGGCATCACAATAACTTTTCTCCAGGCAACAACGTTCGAATGCAATTTGTGTATGAGGAACCGGCTGAACAATTTCCTCATTTAAACACAATGTAGGTGTCTCTACTGGCGCCTGCTTTGTCTAAATGCGCTGAAAAGCTGATCCTTTGCATATCACAGCACCTTCTTCCTTTCGTATAAATTTCACGTCTGTAGCATGTCGCCTTCTTGGTGTATCAATTTTAATCTCAGGTCTCGACATCGTTATTTGAAAGTGGTCAAAATTATCATGATGTTTCCAAAAATAACCATATGAAAGTGTGTAATGAAACTTAATTTTACTGTACATTATTAGATTAAATAATATTTCCTTGCTTTTGTTTCATACATTTTTATACAGAAAAATGTACGTACAAAGAATTATCCTGAATTCAACTTCTAATTGGCACATTGAAATTGGTGGGAAAAAAAACAAATTTAATTCTATGATAAAAAAAAATGAATTTTACAGTAGTTAAATGTTCTTGACTTGCTTATTTATTTTTTTTATTCCAGGCAGTTGGCATAAACTAACCATAAATATTTTTTTCTCCTATTACATTTTTGGAAAAAACATTTCTTTACAAAATTAAACCAACTAAATGTAAAATACACTGTTCCAAACATATATTTTGGCCTTGTATAAAAGAATATGCAGACAGGTGTAGCTACAAATTTCATCCATTTCAGATGACCAAAGATAACCAACACATCCAGTTGCCTTTGTAATTTTAAACCACCTTCAAGAGAAATAAGGTCAACATCATCTATTGCTAACCACATCAAGCAAAAGATATTAAATCCTGAAGAATAATTGACATTCATAGGGTCTTTCCGTCATATCGTTTTTCCATTATTGAACCAGGTACTAACCAGGCATAGAACCTATTACTTTCAAACATGCTCATTACCTTAACTTCAATTTAATAAATAATTAGTTTTGTAAATATGTTTGATACGAATTTCAGTTGTATCATACCTTAAATTATCTTACTTTGCTGAATATGTTTTGAACATTGATAATTATATCATAAAAAAAGATTAAGCAAAACGTGTTAACACATTGTCACTTTTCATGTCAAACAATCAATATAATGATTGAGATCACATTCCTCATACATATTTAATTAATATTTTATCAGAATTTTGATGAAATAATTAGATGTAGAATATGCATTTTAATAGAATATAATAAAAGTATTTGGATAAAATAAAATGATAAAATATCTGAACATTTTAATGCATTATGCCGGCAATTTTATTTTTTTAAAAATTATTAGTTTTAATTACATTAAAATTAATATAGTTAAAGAATAATTAAACTACAATAGATAACATATGGGCCTCAAACTCTTGACATTACAACTGACAATGAACCACTACATCTACTTAATCACTGAAACGATATGGGAAGTGAAGTTAAAACCTTACTTTTCAAAGTTAATCTAAAGTCATTAAATACAGATAACAAACTCGCAATTTTGAAAAACAGTCTGTTGGTCAACATCTGAGCTATCATTTCTTTATTGGCACTGTACTAAAGTGAAGGAAAAAACATGTCTCCCACCAATTGAGAGACATTTAATGCTGCAGAACATTTAACGTGAGAAAACCATCTTATCCTGATGTTTTGGTTGGATACAGTATCGAACCCACTAACGTTTAAATGGAGAACTAAACACACTCCTTTGATTAATTACTTAAAAAATAATTTCGAATTTCTGGTTTTCGAACTGTGTATTTCACTACGAATTTTATATAAAATTGAAAATGTCACAAACAATTAATACCTACATAGTTTTACATTTAATTAAAAATATAAATCAACGTTAATTTTTGTTACTGTATCAAATTTATATTTTATTTAGTGTATTAATGAACTTGTTTAAAAACGTCGACAGAATTTTTAATGCAAAATCAGGAAATTGCTTTTCTATACAAAAAAAAGCACTTTGCAAAGATCTTGCTTCTTATCTTCCAAGGAATAATTAAAATACAAGATTTAAATATCAATAAATTTATCTTCTTTTTCCAAATATTTCAAATGAAATCAAAGTAAATTTTTATAATTTTAATGAAATTTTAATAACAATTTTTTGGAAAAAAAAATCATAATTTTTTTTTTTTCTTTTTTTTCGAAAAATTTACTTGTCTGAAGTTTTTTTTTTTATTTTTTTTTTATTCCACTTAAGTTTTCTCTACGTAACAATCCATAGAAAGTAAGCAGGGTGATAAATCACCTTTCTTGTTTTGATTTCATCATTTGCAGTTTTTCGATTTTTTTTTTAAGTCACTTCATTTCCCTCGACACAACTTGGAAAACTTCAGACATTTTGTTTTTTATCTACATAAAACACACAAAACAATTTCGCTTATCATTTGGACAGGAAAAAGGGATGAAAAGTGCAAAAATTGATTAACAGTTAAATATGTTTGTAGTTCGTCAACTGAGTGAAAAAGTGGTATGTGTGTAAAAGAATTCTACAAAGTTATAAAAGTTATCCATAAATATGTTTTTAATAGTTTTAGCCTTTTAATATTTTGTTACAGAAATACATTAATTTGGGTGATACAAGCTAGATTAGAAATGTTGTTTAAAAATTATTCCCTTTTACTATTTTTGCAAAAAAAAAAAAATTTAAAGACAACGTGGCTAATATTTTGCAAAATAGTAACTAAAATATGATTTATCAAGAAATGAATTGATTAAATGTATTTTATTATTTATAAATAATAATTAAAATATGAAAATTTTCAAATTCTTTCGAATATCTTTTCTAATATCCTATGATATTTTGCATTCTAGGAATATTAAATAGCAAATGAATACATTCATTTCTACTGAAATAAATACATTCTTCAAATTCGATTTGTTTATTTATTATTAAGTAATTAGTTATATGAATAATATAGAACTTATTATTTATTTATTTTGTATAAATTATTCCCATCTACAAAAAAAATTGAATTTCATATTTTGTTTTGATGCGAGGAGAAAAATAGTCATTTTTTTTAGTTATAAATTTGTTTGCGATTGCTCGAAGGTAATATTTTTATCATTAACAAAGCAAATTATATTAATATTTAAATGTTATGGTTTTCTTTTTTAAAAAAAAAATATTTCATACGAATGTAAATAAGAATGTTTCATCTTCAAATACATACGAAACTTTTGGCAGCCTCTAATAAAAATAAAGAAATTGTACAATTTGCCTGAAGTCTGTGAAAAGTTTTTAAAACTATAATTCTACGAGTAACTGTCAAAACAAAAGAAATTGAAAAATAATTTTAAAAATATAGGTAGTTTTTATAATTAAATGACACGCAAACTTTAGTTCTACGAAATAAAATATTCAAGCGTCCTTTTAGCACATATAATTCTAAAAACATATTTTATATCAAAGACACGTGAAATGGATTTTCTTCTTATTAATATTCTTATAGAAAATAACACGTTACTCTAGTGTGATGCAGTAAACTTAGATATCAATTAGAATTCTTGATTATTATCCAAGTTCACGAGAAATTTGGATTTTTTTCAACGGCTTAAATCAGCAAAGAACTCGTGGAAATGACGAGAATTAAATTTCTGACAATAGTGTTCAACGTAAAATATCATGGAGTAAAACAAAGTAAAACGGCTTGAAGATCTTCGGAAACAAATAATTATCAAGAATATCGTGTTGCTTGTGCTTGATAGAATTTCAATGAAAATGTTTTTTCTTGTTTCTTTAGCTACCAAACAATAGTTTTGATGTTTATAGTCCTCACAATTGAACAAAATAAATAATTCACTTTAACAGAAAGAGTCAGAATTGGTCAAAAGATGATGAGTAGTGCTCCATCAATATTACACGAAATCTGATATAAGTTTAAAGAGCTTTTAATTAATGGTATCTATTGTGATGACTACTATATTTTCGAAATCTAGCACTTTACGATTGTTATTTGTTCCATTTTCTAAAAATATTTCATCTGACAATAAATTTACTTTAAATGAAGACAACAAAAGTAAATTTCGGTCAATTTTTACCAGTAATAGAGCAGAAAATTTATAAGCAAAATCACGTTATTGTAAGAAAAACTGGAAAAGAGTATTGAAACAAAATGAAAAATATATAATTCAATAAAATATTTATACACCGTAAGAAGTTATTTTTCTTTCATCAAAAAAAGAAAACTTTTATAACGATTTAGTGTATACTTAAAAGAAAATATATTGCAGTTTGCTTTATTAAAATGAAGGATCTCACAAGAGGACTATGGTGAAGTAGATCCAAATGCCAAATTATGATCTCAAATAAAAATAATCAAGTTAATAAATTTTAAACACAATAGACTTATCAAAGTTATGAAGGCTCCATAAAATAACCGAGAAACGAGTACCTGATCGCATATCAACCTCGTCACTATACAGGAGAAATTAGATAGAGATTTGAAAATATGACGCATTATAAATATTAAAATCTATTCTAGAGACACACATCATTAATATTCCATGGTATATTGATAATAAGTTTAATGCATATAAATGCATCCAATATAAATGCGCCTGTATAATTTTTGAAAGAGTTAACATATAATTAAAACGATTCTGATAAAGGATTAAAGAAATGCAAATATTATCGATTTACCGATAAAATTTGCTTTTTTAAAATTCCTCTGGCAGCAGCTTATTACTGCAAATTAAAACTATCGTCTCATATTTTCATATTTATTTTTTCTCTTTTCTCGAAATGTCATTTCTAATCGATTTACTGACAGTTTACTCTTATAACAGCTAATTATTTGAAATTAAGATTATTGCTTGTTATTTTGAATTCTCTATTCCCCCTTTTTTTATCAAAACTTCACGATTAAGTAAGCAATGAATGGATCGATGTATTTATTTGATTTGAGAAAGGAGAATATATTTTGTTTCTTTTCTCTTAAAAATATAATGATAGATGCGGTATATAAAATTTTCTTGGAGAATACTTGGAGAATAAAGAATAATTTTGATTGCTATAAAATTTTGGTTTATGGAATGATGTTTACTAAATAAAGATTATTTATTTTTGTGAGTACAAATTCAAATTACTACTTATTACTTAAAATTTTTGTTTAGGATTATTAATCAAATAATTATTTTTTAGACATTTAAATGATTTTTTAAAATATTAATTGCTTATTTCATGTGCTTATATTGTATTTTAATACTAGTTTATTACAATATAATGCAAACACACGCAAATTAATTTTAAATACTAAACGAATATCGAATATATAGATAAAAATGCATCATATATAGATTATACTTAACATTTATTTTGCGTACTTTTGTATTAGCTTCACCGCAGAAACTTTTGCTCCAAAATTTAACTAGAATGAGCGCTAAACCTATAATCTAGAAATTATCTTTTTAATTATAAAATATTTACTAATGATTGTAAAAAGAAATTTAGAATTATAAGAACAAAATGTTTTAATTCATTCAGCTTAAAAAGCTGCGTTGACGCAAATACGTATTTACTTTGCATCGTTTACAATTTTACATTTAAATAGGAATACTTATTTACATTTTACATTACGAATATTTAAATGTAAATTCAAGATATTACCAATAAATGTTTTGAACTTACATTTAATTATTCTGAATATTTACCTACATGTAAGTTCAGAACATTTATTCATATTTTTTTCATTAAAAATATTTTAAATCTCACAAATGGAGTATGTATATATATATATATATATATATATATATATATATATATATATATATATATATATATATATATATATACATATATATATATATATATCTTAAATCTATATATCTTAAATGATGTGATATATATACATATATATATATATATATATATATATATATATATATATATATATATATATATATATATATATATATATATATATATATATATATATATATATATATATATATATATATATATATATATATAATTTTAAATGTTAACAATACTATCTTTCTTTAAAAGTATTTCAAACAAAAAGTATTTGGTGAAACTTTTAAAGAACAATTTCTTACAAAACTTTCAAGCCTTAAAAATAACACCCCAAAACCAAAATCCACTTCGGGAACTTTTAATATCACCTTCCCAATTCAATCTAGATTTTAAATATCGATCCTTAATATGACAGGCTGCAGTTACATAATAAAGGAGTTGTGAACATCATATATAGAAGGCGAACTATGAATGCATGGTTGTGGAAATTCCCGAATACTCTAGTGGCAACGGGTGGCTAATATATCACATCCTTTTGGCATCTAGGGAAGCGTTAATTATGGTTTTGACACACTCCCAGCCGTGGGCTTTTCCGTGGCACCATCGACCAAACCTCTAAATTGGATTACAGTAAAGAATTCACGAGAGTCGATAGGAGATTTTCAGCAAAAGGTATTTACTGAAAAGGAGATAACTGACTGGCATTGATTCCTGAAAATATGTATCGCATGAACTCTACCGATTTTATTTTACTGAAGTTTTGACCTTAAATTTAATTCTTTTTTTTTTTTTTTTTTTAGTAAGAAGAAATTTAGTGTCTACAGTAACATTAACTCTTCCCACTCCTATCGTTATTAAAATTGAGTATTGAGACATAACTCTGGCTCCATCCAAATTCAATAAGCATAGTGGTAATTTTGAGACGCGATAAAATGACGAGGTCAACATCAACATCTGAGCTGTCACCCTTTTTTCCACCTATATTACATCACACAGCTAGCCATTTTTTTAACATTCTATATAAATTTCGACGTGTGAAAATATTTTGCTCATTAACTTTTAAATATATATTAAGGATTAATTTCCAACATCTTTTCAATACTTTCTTATGTAATAACGCATATATACTTTGTTTTTGTCTATAATTATTTGATTGTTAAAAATTATTTTATATATATATTATTCAAACAAAACGAATTTCATTTAAAATAAAAATTCTGTTTTATATATTGATGCAATGCAACTGTTACAATCTTCTGTGATCTCACGAGATTTCATGTGTACTGAGCACTTTCGTTGCATAGATCCTCTCATTTCTTTAGTATGTTTTAGGATCGAACGTGTTGTCTTCCGAGTGTAAGATTAACGCTTATTCTTAATAGAACATTCCAGATCTTATGACTATAAAGTCAATTCAACCATTATGTTTCTAATTGCTTATTTTACTACTGACCAAATCAGCAAACCACAGTGAACAATAGTAATTTCAAGACATGTCATTGGAATTGACATTAATTTTTTTCAAAATTCTACGATTTTTCAACAAAGAAATAAATTCTTTGTTGAAAAATCAACAGATTACAAGGGTCAACAGATTACGACATACAAATACATTATTAGCACAAAGATTTTCAACTCTATCAAGTATTAAACCTGCTACTCGCGAGAGATGACTCTCTCTATCAGACTTTCGCATCCCCAAGAAGTAATCTGATTTTCAGAAAATCTAACAAATACATATCCACATTTATAAGAGTTTTTTAAATATTCCCTTCCCCAAAATTCTTATATTTTTTATATGTGTCTTTCTTTACATTTTGCGCGTTTTTTCCAGTGATTTAAAAGCTTTGATTCTTTATATGTACCATAACAATAATTTCGGAAATAAAGTCGATTGCGAACAAACTTTAAAATCTTCACATTTGATGGAATTTTTTCATCAACAAACGAGTCCACTTAACCATTTTTTGGAGAAACTAGACAAAATCAACCTTTTGGGAGAGATAGAATTTTTTGGTTTTATGGTTCAAGAGTTTCGCTTTGTTCACAAAGGCTAATTCACAACTGGAACTTACAATTCAAATGGATTTTGAACCCCTCTAAATATTTATGTTCGATGTTAAAATTGAGACTCAAATCGCGGAAGTTGAAAGACTGGAAATTTACCATACAGCTACTAAGTAGAACACGAAAATTCGAGAAATTAAACGGAAAAACATTTGTGAAGGCGATAATTTGGGAAATGGATTTGAACCTCAAACTATAGTCCTCTATTGAGAGGAGATGATTTTCTCATTCGGACGATATATTTTATGTAAGAAATCTTGACTAGTTATTTCAAAAATACATAATGATTCGAAATAGCGTATAGTCTGTCCTTTACCAGGATTATCAAGCTTTATCCAGAAATGTGTTTATTTAACTTTAGTCTTACTGCAGCTGCGTGAAAGATCTTATTCAATTCAATTTGCAACAAAATGGGGCACGCTTTTTTTCATGAACATTGTCCACCATAACACCTTTGAAAATGTCGCTGCTATAAACAGCATGTATTGTGAGTCGATTTACAGCCAAGTCAATGTATAAACGTTAGAAACTTTTAATATAAATTTATTTTAATTTGCAAAATATCAAAATTTTTAATTTTTTTTTCAATCATTTTAAATATTTTGTGTTTTAATTGACGAAACGTTCAAGAATTATTTGCAATGAAAATATTTCATCCGCACTTATGTACATTTATGTCCAAAATATAAAAATTAGGCAATTTAAAAGAAATGTAAAGTTATGTATCTTTAGACCAAATAACTATTTTCAGGTTTTGTTATTTTCTAAGAACTTATTTTTGCTATGGCACATTGCTATAAATGTATTTGATACCATACTCGTATTTAGATTTCTGCTGTGGAAGTTTCATAATTATTTTTTTAAAACTAGAATGAATTATGTATTATAGTAGCATAGGTAGTAATTTTAAAATCTTTTGATATTTAAGTCATCGTTAATAAGAAATGCTACTATACCATACAAATTAATTGACTACAAATAAATAGGACATTAATAATTTCAAAGTGAAAATTTGGAGAACTCAGCTTAATTCAGGTATCAACCCCTTCATTAAATTAAAATTACAAAATGAATGTCTGTATTTAATAACTTCGGTATACATAAATCGAATAATTTAAATAAATGTAATAAAAGATGACAAATTTTTGAAATAAAAACATCTGAGCCATAAAATACTGAATTATTATCAATAAAAAACTTATTGAACACTGAAAGTATTATAACTTTCCATATAAAAAACCCAAGATTAAATGAACTCTTCATTCAAAACTCAATGCATTAGCATCACATACTGCGTTAATTTAATATTATATTTTAATAAAAAATATTTTTAATTTTATATATTAAATTATTTTTAATTAAAAATTAATATAATAATTAAAGATAAAATTATAATTAAATTATATTAATTTTAATTTAAAAATTATTTATATCCATCTTTTGATATAATCAGTAATTTATGAAATGTATTCTTTTCCATTGATATTCACACCCGTTACAGGAATAACGGGTACCTTTCTTTGTAACCGTTATTCCTTTAAAGTTCCGACAGTATCTTTCTTTTGCTTTCATTCCGTGTCAGACCCAATTCATTATTTAACAATGATGACACTCGAATTAAATCATAGTCTTCTCCAATTACGGCGGTGTATCCTCCCCTACTTTCGGCTAATGATGTGAGTTGGTCCCGGAAGCCATGGAGTTATTGATTTCAGAAAACGATGTTCATCAAACTTTCTTGTTATTTCTCCTGCCGTCCACCCCTCCGACTATCTTACACGTGTACATCGGTATCGGGGCAGTCCCAAAATAAACCCGCTAGATTTGGGAGCTAAAAATAGCTTGTCCTAAGCCCTTCGATTTCGCTTGGGTCAGAGTTTAGAAATTTGCCCTGGTATTGTTGACGATTTCTATAAATATATTCTATAGATTGTTATTATTTTGTCTCTTTGATATTTCTCTTTCTGTTTCCCTTTTCTTTTTACTCTCAAATATCTGCAAATTTACTTAACCCAACAAAATTGAAAGAATATACAACTTATATACAAAACTCAAATTTGTTCGCTATAAAATAAATTTCGTTATTATGGAATTCTTTATTATAAATGTTTTTAAAGGTGAATAAAATATGTTATCTTCCTTTTCTTGTATCTATTTTTCTTTTTCATAAGTGCTTATAATCAAGTTACATGGGCTTTGTCGATTTACTAAAATGTATCCATTTAATTAAAATTTCGTTGCGATGAATTTTTTCATAATAAACATTCTTAAGCAAATTTTGAATACATTTTCATAACCGGTCACCCATTCTACTGCTCGCATCTATTAATTGAAAAATAAGTTTCTTCGGATTCGTCGGAAACATAATTGATTGTCTTAAATTAAAGTATTTGAAAAGGATAAATATGAATAATATTTTACGTAATAGATAAACTATTCTTATTGAAATAAATATTCACATCAAAATAAAATTATAAGATTTGGATTTTAATTAATGTGTGTGTGTGTGAATTCAAAAGATATTAGATTTTCAAGCCTTTTATTTTCAGATTCTTCTTTAAATGATACAGAAATAATTTTAGATCTAATAATTTCGGAAAATTCAAATTCTTCATGGACATAGAATTTTTGTAATGCATTCAAAAGCATTTAGATTCAAGGCAGCCACATAATTCTAGAATATTTTCAATTCGAATTCTTACGAAATTGCTACATATCTCACATCTATAATATCTCAAGATTCAAGAGGTTTTTTTGTTTTAAACTTTTGAATTTGAAAGATCTTATTTTAATATAATGTGTAGCAGAATTCAAAACCTTTATATCCCTTCAAAACTTAATATAAAGAAATCAATTGAAAGTTAATTTCATGTCATACACAAGATTTGAAAGTTTTATGGTTTTAATGTGTACAATGAATTTGGAACATTTGTAGGAGATATTCTTTGGATTCGAGTAATGAATTAAAAAATGTCTAAATTTGAATGATTCGTAAGGCTGGAGATTTTAGATTTCAAACTTCTATCGAATGGATTCATAATTGCCTAAATTTAAGACTATCCATGATTCATAAGCTTCTTCTGCCTCAGAATTTTTATAATTATTTGAATAGAATTCAGATTCAAGTAGTCTTTAAGTTCTTTAATCATCCTGTTGATGTCGGGTTGTATACTCTCCAATGTAGACGAATTCCTTTCAGACCTACAAGATCTTGACTTACAACACATCCACTTGGACAAGCCAAGCTCTATGCTTAGCTATACAAATTTAAGTCAGTAGGGTGCGTCTTTCGCTTAAACAGAGCATCACGAAGGTTAAAGTACGACTGAACAAATCCTGCAATAGATGGCACCACCAGAGAATCCACTCTCTCAATTTTGACATTGATATGAAAGGCGGAGGGAATTTTCTCCAGACCTTTGCACCCATGGTAACTGGTCTTTCCATTTCACGTGTTTAATGAGCACTTATATCGAAAGTACTCGGCGGGCCTTTGACAGCATTGGGAATCGAGCCCGGCCTTCCAGACGAATGGCCTATGCGCTAACCCCTAGGCTACCACGGCCCTCTCAACAATGAGCACAAGACATCAACAAAAAATCTCAATAACAGTTTGATATTTTTCAATGAATTCAGTTCCTGCGAAAAGGATAGAAATGTAGGTGCCTAAGTTGCTATCATTCTGTTTTCTTAAAACGCCCTAACTCGTTGCCATAAATACCCACATGAAATGAAATCCAGTTAATATAGATCTTATTATGAAACCAATTGTGTTTCATCGTAAAGAAAATTTAAATTCTAATTTTATCACCAATGAAGAACCCATTGTTCAAAATAGAAGTGACCTTAGATAACGGATAGGTTCTTCAAAGCAGTTTACAGATTTAGCCGTAATTCTCTCATTAATTGAATTCTTTTTGAAAATTGAGAAGAAGTCTGCTGGTTATGCCAACTAAGAATAATTTTTCCGAGAACTGTCAATGAAAATATCACTATCAACAACAATATATTGTACTTCCATTATCATTGATTTTTAGAGCATTTTAGAAGCGTTGTGTACGACAACCAGAACCTATTTGAAGTCATTTATGAAACTATTAGGCTGGGGAATAAGTTCGTAGCGTTTTCACTAAATACTACAATAATTATATCAATAAGTTAATCAATCATAAATTCTCTGCATTGCTGTTTACAATCTCTTCCCACCTCTCGACCCATTTGCTGATGCCGTTCCGCCCAGAAACGTGAGGTCTGTTGTCAAAAACATTATTGAGCAAGTTTTTAAGGACCTCTTGGTGCACTGGGAAATGCTCGAAAAAAATGCCACAGGATGCAGACGTTTTTGGTGCAGTATCCGCACACTGATGACTCAGAGACCCGAAGCTGGTGAGAAATAGCTCGTGTGTTGGTATTCGGATTATCTTCGATGGACTGTAGTACTTGTTCTGCAACGCGTTGACAATATGCGTCGGTCGTCTTCTCCCCGTATCCTGCATGTTGCTGCGCAGTGAACCACTTTCGCACAAATTGCGATGCACGATTGCGAGCATTTCATGCTGCAATATTCTTCTGTAGGGGTATCGATCTTCGTAAACTTGCCTAGCTCGGCGGCCACTTTCGTCAGCTGCATTATATGTGAGATGCATATCCGCTAGCTCTTGATATGTGAAACGATTCATCTTACAACTTATAAGTCAGCTACCACACTGATGACAGCGTGAGTGGTAAGGCCAGCTGGTTGTCTACACACAGCGCCGACTACACACGCATACGTACTTTAGCGGACATACTTTCCTATGTGAAATCGGTATAATATATATATATATATATATATATATATATATATATATATATATATATATATATATATATATATATTTGTGTGTGTGACGTACGTATATTGCTTTTGATTTCCGCAAAAAATACATCTGCCAATAACACCATATCCTGCATTCGGTCACCATTTTTGATAGCGTCATTAAATTACAAGACAAACTTTATACTAAAGTAAACTAACGTATTTTTCTTTCTTTTACTTAAAAATCAATTTCATTGCAAAATGCATTGTAATTTGGAAACAAATTTTATCCAAGGATTACAATTATAATGCATATTGCAACGCATTGCCTGGTAATCCTTGACAATAAAAAGATTAAAAAGTACATTTCAATTATTTAAATGAGGATTAAGTTCTTATTCTTAGTTGAGAAATTTTTAGAATTCTAATTTGTACGAAACTCCTAATTTCGAAGCAAATGACTATTGTAAGCATGTTTACAAAATCCAACTGACACCTGTTCTAAAAAAATGATAGAGACACTTCTCGTATTCACACTGCTGATGACTGTCGTCTCTTCCGCATAATGCGTTTTCATGCTAGAGGAAGGAACAAGTAAATGAAAATTTGAGAGTCATTACAGGAGCTTTTAACTGTCGTTTTGCGCACCTGTCCCCGGGGTTTGCCGAGGAGAAGCAGCCTTTGGAAATACTCCATTACCAACAATGGCCTCCTAATTAAACAATCACCGAGATTGAAATCACAGTGTCTGCATACCACCTTCAGCCTTGGACGTTTGCCAGGAGTTTTGTTTGCAGGGAAGAAATGCCATCAGATTTACGGCTACTAGGTCGGTGAGATTCGCCACCTCCATGAGAAAGACAGTTTCCGAATTAAGTGATTAAAATTCCCCCACAGGCCTAATCAACGCAGGTTGATTTATTTCTGGTAATCTGATCACATAATGAATTAGAAAGTAATGTCTGGAATTATCTCTGAAGGTGATTTTACTTTGTGTTTTTATTTATTTTGTATGCCTTTACATTTAATTTTAAATATAAAAATAAAATTACTACAATTATATAAAATGGTTAAGAATGTTAAATCAAGTTATTTGCAGAAAGCTTGGCCCAAAATATTTAACATTAACCTTATACCTTATAATGGCTTCATCACTAGAGGCTTCTATATGTAACATATATAAAATATTTTAATATGGTGCTTACGTAATCACATTGGTATACTTGAAGCCAATAGAAAAATGCAATAAACATTACAATTTAGTCTTTCTTCTGTAATATAAATCCCGTGTGCTTCATTCATAAATTAAAATCACAAGCATTTTAAATCACGATTTCTAAGTCCAAATAGTTATTTGTCCCTGTAAAGTTCTAACTAGAAACTTGTTGAGATAAAATTGGCGTCTGAAATAATGAATAGAACATAACTCTTATTGATATTTTAAGCCAAGTGTAAACAATTATTTTCGTGTACTTTTTCTTGTCTAAAATATTATGCATTAGCATAATTCTTTCCGATCTAGCAGCTGAATGGTTAGCGCTCTTAATAATATATGGGTTTGATTCCCACTTCAGACGTAAGTATTTGTAATGTGTGTGGTTTGAATTCCATTTTCACCTCCATCTAATTAACACTTGTGTGCGAAAAATGACCTTAAATCAATAAAAAAAATCAAAACAATCAATATATTCTAGCCTGCAAATTCATTTTTAGGATAAAAACTGCAAAAATTGAACAAAACACTTAATAGTCGAAGTAAATCATAAATAACCGAAGACTGAGTTTTTATCACCTAGAGTGATTTAGAAGTAATATATAAAAAAAGATTTCGGGGCTTTTCTGAAGTATGAATACGCGTCATTGCTGATAATTTCTCTTTGAAACTAAAGTCGTTGATGATAAAATGTTTTATAAAAACATTGGAATAGTTTTCATTTTTTTTGTCACTTATATATTGTCAAAAATAAACTCATCATTTAGGTTACATTCCAATTGAATAATTCCATAGCAATTAGTTTCACTAATCACTTAGTGAATGTTGGTAATTAAGAGCTGTAAGTGGCTGTTAAGGATAGAGTAAATAATAGTTAACGTATCTTATATGAAGCACACACTGAATGCTTTGAGAATAAATTTGGGACTTTTCTTTTCCTAATATAAACAGTGGCTGACTTCATAATATAAGCTATAAAACGTTCTTGTCAAAGGCTTATATAGGTACATAATAACTCCTAATTTAAATCTGTTACAAACTACTACGATTACTTTCTGAAATATTAACTTGCCTATTTTAAAACTGTGCAACTGGTGGTGAAATACATTTTTAGGCATTAACGTTATCACACAAAGAAGCAAAACAAATAGCATTGTTTTATTTAATTCACGTAAATATCAAAAGTAGATTGAATGAGTAAATTAGTTACTCCATCCAGTGTCGTCGCACCATAATGACCACAGCTGCTTCTTTTGCAATATAAACAAGCCTCAATGCCTGCTGCAGTATTTCAGAAATCTTTGTATTTTGTGTGTTCTGTATTATTTTTCTAATTCACGACTCATGTTAGAACTATTCCCCAAGTATTACAATGAACAATATTCCATTTTTTATCAGACTTAAGAGTTTTAAGCATACAGTATCAATTCATCCGACTGTCCGCTCTGCAACTTGGCAGAGCCAACGAACTGGACCCACCTCCACCGCTGTGCAGCACTGCATGTCAGGTCTGAATCATCGCTAGCCAGAGATCTTTTGGGGCAATGATTCCGGTCATCGCATTTATGTACCGTATTCACCTGTCCTGTCTTCGTCTCTTGTCTATTTTGAGAATTTCCTTGTGTTTTGTTATTCCTTGTAATTAGATCTATCATTAGAAATAAAAAAGGTATAAAGAGAGTAAAAATAAATAAAAATTGAGATAATTTTTTCCGATAAAATTAGAACTATGAGGCTTTTGGAATATTTGGTAGCCAAAGATATTTTATGTTCGTATCACATCACTAACTTTACGTTATTAATAAATAACCTTGAATACTGTGTCAAAAATTAATCATTCGCATTTTAAAAATAGCTTATTAATATTTTAAATATCAAAGAAAATTTTGATGTAAACACAAATATTGAAATTCTCAAATAAAATCTGAAATAAAATGTAATGTTTTTAAACAAAAAGGTAAATTCATTTCACGAATGAAATCCGATTGATTTTAAGAGCTATAATTTTGTTCAGTTAAAATGTGAAAGTTTACAAAATACATATATTTTTTCAGTTTTTAGTATATAACCGAGTTAAAAATTTGAAATATCCATTTTAAAAGTAATTTCTAATTTTATTAAGTATATATTTGTGTGCTTCAGAAGTCATATTCTTATTTCACAAAAAAACACTTCTCTTCTTTTTTACCTCTTTTTTATGCTTTTCTGACGTTGAAAGAAAATTCTTACAACTTTGGTATAAAAAGAAATTTTTTTCGACTTTTGTGCAACATTACACAGTTATTGCAACATTAAAAGAAGGTCACTACTCTAATCTAAATACACTATACTGAAAGAGCCAACAAATATCCTTTCGAAAATACTATCAAAAGTCATTTATTATTCTAAAAAAAAGAATTGAATTAATTTTGTTGAAGAAATTGCAGACAGTAAAAAAAATATTAAGTGAAGGGAAATTTAAAAGTCATCCTCCAAATCGTTTGGGGTTTCTATAACATCGTGAATACTGCCTCAAAATCTATTCAAAACCCATTATGAGGGTGGTATTCCACATCCAGTTCCCCCATCTGAAAACCCACATTTTAATGACAATAGCTCAAAGAACGGAATAATAAAATCGGGAAACGATTTCCTAAATAATGGAAGGTTATGATGGAGTACTTAAAATCCGACGTCATTACATTCTATTTTTGAAAGAAATCTTGTATCCCTTAACTGTTTGAAGATGGGACCAAGGGAAAAAAATGCTCTTTATCTGTATCAAACAGGAAAAATAAATTAAAAAAAGATTCAGTTCATAAATGGAAGACGAATTTTCCGGAGTAATAAAGAACGAGCAACTTTTTTTACAATAAATTTGCATTTTGAAATATTTTTTTGTTATAAAATGTTTCTCGTTGTAATTTTTGCATTGAATAATCACTTAATTTTTCCTTAAACTGTTTATAAATACATGTGAGCTTAAAGTTAATTTCATGTTATTTATTGTTGAAATGTTTATTCACAAAAAAGCGAATGCTTTCAAAATCAGATTCAGTGCTACAAGGAGCTAAGTTTTAGAATTGGACATCTAGTGGGTATGCCATATTTGCTCAAAAAGAAATATATAGCCGGAGAAAGGAACACCCATACCCAAACCATGATTCGAACCCGGGACCTACTGCTTCAAAGTCAGGAACGCTAACCTCTTCATCATCGGTATGTCATATATATTGTATTAAAAATTATCAAACAACAAAGGATGTCACTCATTTAAATAGTACATTACATAAAATAAATAATTTTAAAGAATTAAAATAAGAGTTTTATTTTCTCAACTAAATAATTAAAAGAACAACACGTACTTTCATTCAGTAAATAATTTTATGAAACTTCAGTGCATAAGTATAAACGAATTGAAGTTTTTATAAAAAATCATTTGAGTTTTCAAAGCTATTGAATTTTTTTTTTTAAATCGTGCATAAATTCTAATTTCGTAATACGAAAAAAAATGCAAACATAATAAAAGAAATTTGAATTTGTTTATATTACGTAATTCATGATACAGCGGGTAAGAGAATTATTTAAGTTAGAGGAAATAGAAAATTTCGGCTTTATAAAGGTTTTGAATAGTGAAAAAATCAGCTAGATCTTTAAATGTTCTAAAACTGCTATTCCTTAAAGCTTGAAATAAGAGATTGTTAAAGAAAATATGAATTTTAATATAAATAGTAAATAAAACAAGCTTGAAATAAAATACAAACTTTCTCGATAGTAATTGAATAGAATTTGCCTACTCATAAAATAATACTACACAAAATTAAAGTGATCGCACATACAACAATGTCTCTCACTTGAAGATCAAATTCAAATGATGTTCTTGGGAAATTAAAGAAATAAACAACATAAATATTTGATGAAATGAGCTAAGGAGGACATGTACTGAAATGACACTTCACAATTATTTTTCAGACGAAAAGTAACTTTATTTAGAAGGCTTGGACAACTAGCATGATTCACAAAAATAAGCTTGAAATTTCTTCAGTGGAAATTTCAGAATAGGTTTTTGTGAAGAGATAAGGGAGAGAAGAATTTCTCATATCACGAGAGATGGGAATTGCGACGAGTTTCTAAAAAAAATTGATTCAGTTTATATCAATCAATGGTAAAAAAAACTTTTCCTAATTTTCAACTGATTTTTAGAGTGGACGAAACTATAAATTTCACCAAAGTAGTTCACTATGTAACGTGTTAAAATCAACTACAAGTTAGTTTCAGAAAAGAAAAATCAAGGTTTTAAGTTGATCAATCCATGGTGTAAATTTTAACTACATAAAAAGATCTTGTGATATCATTTTACTCGTTCTTTGTGAGAAGATAAATGCGAACAGGATTCTGTACTAATAGAAAGTAGCCATGATGAATAAATTGTATAAAATTCTCAAAACTTTACACACAAACATGATTAATTCTGTAATATCTCATAGTCAGCACCAGGAGCAGTCTGAAGAAGCTACGTTTTTTTTCTTTATTTTGTGTGTCATACTGAATTTTGTGCACTACGTAGGCGTGAGAGAGTTGTTAACGAACAGTCACACATTAGTTTATTTCATAACAATTTAATTAAAAATTATGATTATGAAACTATCGAGGAAAATGGTGGATCAACGTCTTTTTAGTTTTGTAAGAAGAACATTGTTTATTTTGTTGTCTTATAATATTTCTAAAGAGATATTTGAATTGAAAAAATGTATTTATAAAATATTTAATTGTTTTTAATCTTCTGCTCATCTTTGGCAAATATGCAGTTAGTTGTCGATCTGATCAATAAAGTGATGATGAAACATAAAAAGAAAAATCAGCATTCGTAGAATTGTCTTCAAGAAATTTAAACAATGGGGCAACGTTTGAGGAAAGGTCATCATACAAAAAATATTTGTGTATTCGTAAAATATATTTTAAATTAATATGAGTATATTTATACTTATAATTTATTTAAATCAATTTAATTTAATTTTAAAGAAAAGTAAATCATTTATATCACAATCGTCCAATAATTTTGAAAATCACTGTACTATATATGCACCCTGCCGACCGATGGCTGAGTGGTTAGCGCTCCTCACTTCTGAGCTGTGGGTCCCGGGTTTGAATCCCGGTTTTGGCATGAATGTTACTTTCTTTTTCTGTTTTCTCTGTCCTTTCTTCTGTGATGATGTATGAATGTAGCCTACCCTCTAAAGGTGTCTGTAGTGGTATGGCGCAGTCAACGCAACTAGCTTCTGTGACTTGGTTTACAGATGCCCGCTGGGTAACGACAAATGAATAGCAGTTTCTGGCCTTGTTGTGGCATAGGGTTCGTCACCGAAGTGCCCACCGTTACAAAAAAAAATTATATGCACACTAAATCATTAGAATTAGAAACCTTTGAGATTTTCATATAAATACTTTCTAAACTTGAAGTAATCACATTTTTATGGCCTGGTTTATATTTCGTTAGAATGTAAATAAAGTGTGAGAGTGCATTTCACAATAAAAGAAGTAAATGGGAAAAACGGCAGATCTTTAACCATTTGAAAATGGTATTATTGTTCATCCCATTTTATAAAGGGATTCGATTTCAAGGCACGAAATTTCACTGGATATTGAAAATTAACCATACCAAAGGTTTTTCCTATAACTGTACAATTCTTCTCTGACGACAAAATTGGAATTTTATTTTGATTCAAGCAACAAAAAACACCAAACTTATGCTCATTCCAACATATTTCAACTCGAATCATGTACAGAAAATGTCTGACGGTAAGAATGTTTCTGACTTTCATTTAAAATAGATCTATACCCTATAGAAATTGTGAAATGGAGGAAAGACTTTTATAACAGAACTTTCTATTATCTAACTCATATACACTACCGGCCATTAAAATTGCTATACCAGGAAGAAATGCAGATAACAAAATGATATTTATTGGACAAATATATTATACTAGAAATAACAAGTGATTAAATTTTCAAAACATTTGGCTGGATATATATAGATCCTGAGAAATCAGTACCCAGAACAACCATCTCTGGCAGTAATAACAGCAGTTATACGCCTGGGCATTGAATCAAACAGAGATTGGATTGCATGTACAGGTACAGATGACCATGCAGCTTCAACACGATGCCACAGTTCATCAACCGTAGTGACTGGCGTTTGGTGACGAGCCAGTCGCTCGGCAACCATTGACCAGACGTTTTCTATTGGTGAAAGATCAAGAAAACGGGCTGGCCAGGGCAACAGCCGAACATGTTCCGTATCAAAGAAGGTCCGTACAGTACCGGCAACATGCGGTCGGGCATTATCCTGCTGAAACGTAGGGTTTCGCAGGGCTCGAATAAAGGGTAGAGCCCCGGGTCATAACACACCAGAAATGTAACATGCACTGTTCAAAGCACCGTCAATGGGAACAATAGGTGACCGTGACGTGTATCCAATGGCACCCCATACCATCATGCCAGGTGATGGGCCAGTATGACGATGACGAATGCACGCTGCCATGGTGCGTTCACCACGAAGCCGCCAAGCACGGATGCGACCATCATGATGCTGTACACAGAACCTGGATTCATCTGAAAAGATGACGTCTCGCCATTCGTGCGCCCAGGTTCGTCGTTGATCACAACATTGAAGGCGCACTTGTCTGTGACTCAGCGTCAAGGGAAGCCGCAGCCATGGTCTCCGAGCTGAGAGTCCATGCTGCTGCAAACGTCGTCAAACTGTTCGTGCAGACACTTGTTGTCTTCCAAACGACCCCGTTTCTTGACTCACGGCTCGAGACGTGGTTGCACGATCCATTACGGCCATGCGGATAATATGCCTGTCTTCTCGGCTGCTAGTGATAGGTGGCCGTTGAGATCCCGCATGGCGTTCCGTATTACCGTCCTGAAACCATCGATTCCATATTCTGCTAACAGTCATTGGATCTCGACCGACGCGAGCAGCAATACTGCGATAAGATAAACCGCAATCCCGGTACGCTACAATTCGACCTTTATCAAAGTGAGAAACGTGGTGGTACACATTCCTCCTTCTTACACGAGGCATCACAACAACTTTTCACCAGGCAACAACGTTCAAATGCAATTTGTGTATGAGGAACCGGCTGAACAATTTCCTTATTTAAACACAATGTAGGTGTCGCTACTGGTGACTGCTTTGTCTGAATGCGCTGAAAAGCTAATCATTTGCATATCACAGCACTTTCTTCCTTTCGTAAAAATTTCACGTCTGTAGCATGTCGCCTTCTTGATGTAGCAATTTTAATGGCCGGTAGTGTAATATAAATTGACATCGATTTCATGTCATTCTCTGGACATAGAATGCACGTTTAGTCCAAACTCAAACAAATAAGAGATGTTGATCGTGAAAAAGTGGTCAAATAAAATATTAATCTTGCGTTTCTAAGCATATACATAAGTGGTATATTTATATAATGGCATCTAAAGCATAAACGTCTTCCTCTAAACATCTGAACGGCTTCTGCTATATTCTTAAAAGTTGTGTCTATATATAGCAAAGTAGCTATGTCGTTACAACGTAAAAACCATCTAGAGCGTCACACTATTTGGAAAATGAATATGCATTCCTTTTTCGAAAACGAAATGAGATAAAGAAAGTTATTTTCAAATTTTTAGACCATCATCTATTGGGTTGTTCGAAAAGTAATTTCGTTTTTTTTTTTTTTTTTTTTTTTTTCGTGGAAATGTTATTATGTAATAAACAAATACTTTATTAAATTATATATTGGCCGTTATGGTCCAACACGTTTTTCCATCTTTCTGGTAGTAGCATAATTTTACGTTCATAAAATTTTTGGTCTTTGCTGGAAAATAACTAATCGGGGTAGATTTTGACCTCCTCATTTGAGGTGAAGGTTTTATACTCTAAAACTTTTTGGAGTGACTGGAACAAATAATAATAATCCCATGGTGTATTGTCTGGAGAGTATGCTGGGTGTGGCATTTTATCCCATTCAAGCTGTAATAACTTTTGGTGAGTGACCAAACTTGTGTGAGGTCTCGCGTTGTCTCGGTGAAACGCTACACCTTCCCTGTAGATTAGTTCTGTTCCTTTCTGTTGAAGTGCATCATTCCGTTTGTCCAGCTGATGACAGCAGAATTCCGAATTAATCATTGTGTTATCCGGTAAAAAAAAAAGCGATTTGTTTAAAATCTTACCAAACAGACCCCATCACCTTTTTTTTCTGAATATCGGCTTTGGAGATGGTTTCAGCCGGTTCATCATTTTTGCTCCATGACCTCTTGCGTTTGACTTTGTTGTATGCAAACCATTTTCCGTCCCCAGTGATGATGCACTTCAAAAATGGATAATTTTCGTGGCGTTTGAGAAGCAAATCGCAGACTTTAATGCGGCGACGCAGATTTCTCTCTGTGAGAACATGGGGAACTCATACATCGAGCTTTGAGGATAATCCCAAGCCTTTCAAGTGATTTTAAACTATTGTTATTCACCGGTTCGCATAAACTAATGCTTTTATTGCGTCTTCATCAGCTTCAACTGGCCTTCCCGAACGTAGTGCATCTTCGACATCAAAATTGCCGGATCGAAATTTAGCGAACCAGTTCTGAGACAGGCGTACTCTCAACACACCTTCTCCATATACATTGGTCAATTTCTTTCTTGCTTGAACAGCATTTTTAACCATTCTGTAAGATATGTTGAAAATTCTCTGCTTATGGCTCTTCATATTTAAAAGGGCACCAATCAAAAACTACTGAATAGAATTAATTGGATTTTTCACACACAAGCCTTGCTATATGAGCTCTCAAAGCATACAATAATTATACGGCTTAAGTGTGAAGTTTGGTGCAAAAAAAATACAATTAAATAATCTGTCAGGAAAAAATTAAATTACTTTCCGAACAACCGAATATTTAGTACGAAGAGATTCCCAGTGGACATTAATGCAAAAAATGAAACATTTGAACTGTGCATTTCTTTTTCTTTTCTATCTTACAGTATGAGAAGAAACTCGAACGAAAATAAAAATGTTTTGTGCAAAACACAATATCGCAATGTGTCACATCGCTGTCATATATGATTTCCAATAAAATATCCCGTGGTTACAACACAAGTGTTTCTTCCTTGTACATAAGGCAATCAATATAAAGAAAGTAGATAACACGCATATCGAATAAATAGTATCGCATTAAATCCCCTTCACTTGCCCTTGGTATTCAAATTTCTTGCAATATGCAAATTTTTTAAGAATGTTATGCTTGTATCAATAGGAAAAACATATTTTTGCGCTAGTAATATACTGATGCTCATGGTCGAGTTATTCTTTCAATACTGAAACTTGTAAAACAATTTTAGTGTAAGATGAATGTGTGAATGGAACGCAAAACCAACAGCAGTGTGGTATCAGCAACATTTCCCTGACGGTCTGCGTTTTTCTCATCAAATCATCCTAACTGTCGAAAAACACTTAAGAGAAACAGGCTGTGTAATCGCCAATTCAGTCGACCTGGCATTCCTGCTCAGATAAGACGCCAACAGGGTGAGTTATTAGCAAATGTCCAAGCATATCCAAAATATACATACATAGATAACGGTGTAGGCGAGTCCCGGACTGTACCTTTAGGTTAACGTCCATCACCAATTGTTTCGTCATTTTGAACCACGGTTAGGTGACAAGTTTTAGAGAGGAGGGTGCCAGGAGAGGGGTGAACGTTAAGATCAGCAACATTTCGTCATATTGATAAAAATTATTCGTAGTGTAAAATGTTAGAAAATTTCAGACTTTTACTTTCATTTTCAACTATTTAAGTTAGTAACTATGTATATCAATCTTAATTCAATTATCGAAGAAAATGGGGAAAAATGTTTGAAAAAATATTGAGTACGTAGAAAATATGAACTAAAAATTTGATTCAACTCATAAATATATTTTATTAAACGTCTGAATTAAATTAAAACAAATATTTCTACTTGTATCTTAAATATAGTTTCATCTGACTGACTGATTTAGAAATCTTGAGTCACGAGTTTACTTTCCAACATTTAAGAGAGATCTTGCAATAGAAAACCTCATTATACCTTATGCTTCAATAGTTATAACTGCTTCATCTTATATACAAAAATTGTCTGAATAATTTCTTATACTAAATATTAAAAAGAATTAAATTCTTCTTTGGATTAAATTTCATTATTTAATTCACAGTTTTCAAGAGTGAAATTACACTGATCCAATCATAATGCGTAAAAATATGTTTTTTTATAAAATATATAGAATTGGTATTAAATATATGGAATTATAATTATTAATAGTGGAATTTATATTTTTTATAAAATATAAATTCCAATATAATCCGTCGTACTTAAAAGTTTCACTCTTATTTGTTAAAAGAATCATTGGTGATTGCTAGTTGTGATGGAAAAGAATATCTTTTGAGTAGTTGCCACTACTAAAAGTTAAAAGCGTGTTTCAACAAATTAAGTATTGTGTTCATTAAATAGAATTTCTTTTGTTTAATGTTAAGGTAGGGATTTCAGTTGACTTAAAAACTTTTTCTTATATTAAATTTTTTCCCATAGTAAGCTGTAAAATCAATGTCCGTATTTTCAATCTAAATAATTAATGTGCTGTACTGCTCCACTTGTATTAGTTTGGTTTAAAGTAAATGAATCAATGACTTGATTTATGAGGCCACTGTGACCTAGCAGGTTAGGGCATTCGTACTCGTTATCAGAAATTAGTGAGTTCGAATCCTGACTCGAACATAGATCCAATATGTCCTTAATGGTGAATGGGACACGTTAAATATGCAGTAGCTGCAATGTCTTCCACGTGATATGATACCTCTGGGGGTTGCAGTCCCAGTCAGGGGTCTTCTAAATTACAAAGACCTGACCACTTTCAGGGCAAGGATGCCAAACTCACAGGGTACTCCACTATATAAGTTGCCATCATTCTCTGCACTTGAAAGGTGGAAATCATACTGCAGCTGGGCATTGGAAATACAAAAAATTATTTCAAATATGAAGAAATGTAATTTAAAACTTTTATTTTTAATTTGAATTGCATCTATATCTATTCAAAAGCGATATTAAGGAAGATTGTACACTATGGTCCCAATTATGAACAATGTACAAATATACAAACATTTAAACAGTTGTAAAATATTTAAGAGCTGTATTTAAACAGAAATATCAATGAAGATTTACCGGAAATTAAGATATAAATTATTTTGTATTTAAATTTTTCCTTAAAAATAATAAAATATTAATTGGAATATAAGATACAAAATCCAATACAAATAAAATGTCATTTGGAAATAAATAAATTAATGACTTAAAATGAAAAAATGAGTAATACGTATGAATTATATATTTTGGAACTGCGAGTACATGCATTTACTTTCCATGAATAAATTATAGCCTAAAAAACATGTAATAAACTGTCATGAGTAAATTATCACTCGCTTGGAAAACAAATAAAATATTGCTTAAAAATAATAGATGAAACAGCTATTTTCGTTACATGCCAGTTGTATTCCAACAGTTTGAGTAAATTATAACTCAGAAACAGTTTAAGAAATTGCTCGAAAATAAAAAAAATTAGCAGATAAATTATGAATGGAACCTTAAAAATAAAAAAATGATGTTTAATGAGATTTTTATTTGAGTAAGATTTAAATCCGATCTTAAAAACAATTTCCTTACAAATATTTTTTAAAACGTCTCCCTTTTTTTAAGAGAAAAACAGTACTTTCTCGACTTAATTATTAGAAGCTACTTAACTTTCGAAATTTAAATCAGTACTACTTGAGAAAAATATTAATTTTTTGATGATATTCATATAATCATATATTAAGAAAAACAAGCATATTAATTTTGCATTTAATTTCATGTTACAGGAAGTCACACTGCATTTGAAAAAGAATACAATTATTTAAATAGCAATAAAAACAATAAAAGCTATTAATTTTGTGTAATAAAAACTTGAAAAGGGTTACATTTTTTCGTGATAATATGCATCAAATATATATATATATATATATATATATATATTTATTTATATATATATATATATATATATATATATATATTTATTTATATATATATATATATGCATAATAAAGATATACTAAGAATGTTTCTCAATTTTTTTTATGCATCACAAATCTTGAAACAATAAGTTTTCTTATGCTTGTCTTCTATAAATCTTTGCAAAATTCAACTGTCATTCAAATTAATTTTCTGAAGGTAATAGTAACGAAGAAATTTTAAGTTCTCTTATCGAGAGAGAGATTTATGATCTGTGCAAAATTGGTTTATTTAACTAAATTTAACCAGTAGACTTAATTATTAGAAGCTACTTAACTCAAAGACTTTGACATAACACGTCGCGTTTTAAATATATAACGTTAAATTATCGTGTATTGCAAGATTAAAGTTGATAATTTGATTGGTTTGCGTATGTGTGCGTGCCTTACCTTTGCTCACAATTTAATTAAGAGCTGCAGTTTAATATGGATTACGGAACAATATTAAGTAACTGTTATACATTTTATTCAGGCTGCTAATTAGAGTTATTTAAGTAGGTTATTGCCATAATCTTTGGCAATATATTTCTAAATACGAGGTCTTAAAACAAAACCATCTCTTAGTTTTGAACAACAATCAAATAACGTAGTCGACATCTGTGCTTTTCCTCACATTGTACCAGAGTATAAATAAGAGTGATGGTGTCTCTCACACAATGAAGAGACATTGACTTTCATCACAATGCTAGTTTTCAGCTGGGTCAAATATCTAATCCACTACCTCCCGGTCCCAGAAAGATCACAGAATACGCCATTTACCACTAGGCTAATGCAATTTGGAATTTAAAGAAACATAAATGATTTAAATTTTTGCAGTATGTAGTTTTCACGGCGTAAAATTCTAAGTCATTTTAATGTCCACCAGGTCAATTACTTTGGCACAGATGCCATATAATCCAAGATGCCAAATTCTAAGTTTGATGATATTTTTGGTGGATTTTCTTATGATTCTGGTAACCGGGTTTTTATTACGTCATAGATACAGAGACTTATAAGAATCAAGCAAAAAATTCTATTTTGGAAACCCTATCATTTACGTCATCGAACAAGTCACGATACATCCTCTTGGCAACATTTCTTTATCGCCAAACAAATGCTGAATTTGAAATTCTGTATTATACGGCATCTGTACCATTACTTTCTAGGAGATATTTTCGTATATAACGGCCTACAAGCGTATCGCAAGTGAGGAAATTCGGAAGACTCCCAGTCCTCTTTTAGTAAAGATTAAAGGCATCATCGTTAAATTTTCCATTATATTGAACCACATTAAAGTAGTGAGTTTGATACCGGTAGTGTGGCATTCTCCTCTATACATCACTAATGTGGAGGGACAATGAACACGTTACGAACATTTAACATGCAGAGAAACTAAAATTGTGATTTTCTACTGGATGAAGCAAACTAAACCAGATTAATTTTTCTACAAGCTGAGTTTCCGCTGCTTCTAAGCTGTGGATATTTGCTTAGACAAGAACCAGAGTCACGTTTTTGCTCTTAGTGACGTTCCATTTCTTTTTAGACTTGTAATTACTAAAAGATATTCTTCTTGGTAGGAATAAATGACATTTTTCATATTCTAAGTATCGGCACAGATTCTATATAACCCAGCATGCCAAATTCTGAATTTGGTGGGGTCTTTTTAATGGATTTTCATATGTATGTGGCAATCTTCTTTGTATTGTGTCTTAGATATGCAGACCAATAAGAATTGAGCAGAAAATTCCATTTTGGCAAACCTAGTATTTACGCCATTGCGCAAGTCACAACACGTCATCTTGGTAACATTTCTTCATTGCCAAAAATATTCAGAATTTAGAATCCTGAATTATACGGCTCTAAGTCTCTTTAAAACTGATAAAAATTTCAGAATAGTCAGATATGAAAGAATCCTAAACAAAACTTTATAACATCAAAGTAGATGTAAAATGAAATTGAAAATATTAAAAGTAAAACAAAATGTGGTAGTTATAAGCTATGAATTTAAACTTTCAGTAGTGAACAGTGATATTTTGTATTTATGCAAATCTGTGAATAATAAATTCATTATGAAATAAACAAGCTAAATTCATGTTCTTTTAAACTGATGGATCACCTCTCTTTCTTACTAAGTGCCATATTATTTTAGGAACATTTATAAACTTCACTGCTATTGAAAGAGTTCGGTACAATTTCTGTAAGCCCTAGTACTAGAATTGTGTGCATTTCTTCGTATACTATTAAAATCACGAACTGTACTTAAGTATTAAAAATAATAGGAAAATCAGCTGCTTAAAATAGAACTAAAATGCCGACCAATGGCTGAGTGGTTAGTGTTCCTGACTACTGAGCTGTGGGTTACGGGTCCGAATCCCGGTTTGGGCATGGATATTACTTTCTTTCTCCGTTCTCTCTGTGTTTTTCTGTACTTTCTTCTGTTATGATGCATGAATGTTGCCCACCCTATAAACGGGTTTGTGGTGGTATGGCGCGGGCAATGCTACTCTCCTCCGTGACTTGGTTCACAGGTGCCCGCTGTGTAACGCCAATGAGTAGCAGTTTATTTCCTTGTTGTGGCATAGGGTTCGTCACCCAAGTGCCTACCGTTGGAAAAAATATATAATTAAAATGTTTATAGATGTAAAGTGATTTAAAATTCTAAGTATTATTAGAGATTGCTGTAAAGTTTAATGAATATTATAAATAATTTATTCGGTAAAACGTGTTGTAAGAAAATATTTATAAGCTTAATTAATGAAAGTGTTGTACAAAATTGCTTTTTTTTAATCCAAACATTTTACAATTATTATTTAATTCAAAATACTTTATAAGCAATTCCTTATTATTTTTATTTTATACTACCCATTTTAGATTTACACTATTCCTAATTAGAAGAAAGAATTTTTACTTGGATTATACAAAAAAAGTGTATAATATATATATATATATATATATATATATATATATATATATATATATATATATATATATATATATATATATATATATATATATATATATATTAGAAAAATGGATTTTAAATGTAAACAAGATATCTGTAGACATACAAAGTATCTGGTGCTAAAGTGTCCAATGGCTGTTTCATTAAACTACTTGCATTTCTGTAATATTATGTGGTGTAAAAGATATATATATCGAAATGGAGTTAAAATTTTGTAATTTAAATACATTTTCAGGAAAAATTACCTTAGTAATTCTTTTCAATTACTTTAAAAATAAAATTTGATACATTGACCACTGTATTCAATTCAAACTAAACAATTTCAACTTAGCAATTTCTTTTCATAAATAAAACATAATTTATTTATGAAAAATTTGTGATTGATAAATAGGAAACAAAACTAATAAGTTTTAAAATGGCCTGTTATATTTTTGCTGAATGAGAATAACCCTCTGGAATATAAATCCCATTATCAAGGCGAAAACAGGGGAAAAATGAAATTAAATATGGCTCAAATAACCGATATCGATTATTTTCATCGTAGCTTTCATCGGATGCGGGAGAACAGAAAGGAGCTTCGTCAGCGCGAACGGCGGGAAAAGTTTATTTTGTTACCCTCAGGGTATGGTGAATAGTCGTCTGCTTGTTCCCCCCCCCCTTCTTAAATAGGTAGTTATAAAATTTTAAGTAATATAAAAACAAATTATAAACCAAAAAGGTGGCAGAAATATTTCAAAAATATAATTCATCTAACTCAAAATAGGCTATTTTCAACTAAGCAGTTTCTTGAAATCCTAAATATTTATTCATACATTGGTAAGAAGTCTGTAAAATTATCTTTGAAGTGTGTCTTACTTTTTGATAAGCAATAATCCTGTATAGATTATTTCATTTTAGATTATTGTATAACAAATTGATTTATCGGGTATATTGCGTTATTTTTTAAGAATTTTGACAAGGAATTGAAAGAATTCAAAATTTTTTCAACTCAAAATATTCAAATTATAAAAGATTCTCTCCAGTTTATCTATTAATAAACTGAAGAGAAATACATTATATAGTAAAATACCAGGTTGTTTATATCAGTAATATTAAAAATAAAAGTTTTGAAAATAAATACAACATTCTTATTAATCTAGAGCACAGTTCCACAAATCAGTATTAAAATTAATTTAATTTAATATTTGAAGAATTAAAAATTTAATCAATTAAATTTAAATGAAATTAAAAAACTGAATTTTTATAATCTTAATACTTTATGTTTAATACTTTTTAAATGATCTAATTGAATGAACTAAAATATACATTATTATAATGCGCCTGATTGCTGATATCCGTTTTCCATCTTTTTAGTTCTACAAAGCGTGGGAGGGATGGTGCTTTGTGTAAGAGTGACATTCAGTGGGTATGCCCTCGTTAGGGGTTGGGTCTTCGTTATTTAGAAACTAGGATCAAACAGAAAGATTCCAGACCTAGCCGGCTATTCATAGAGGAATCATTTCACACGGAGGACATTGCAACCACGACATATTTTACATGCTCTAGAAGAAAGTAGCGAACACGATGCCTCTTCAGTTGGGTCGGTATTCGAACTCACTACCGTATGATAACGAGAACGAATGTCTAAACAAACTAGACCACCACTACTAAAATATATAGATATAGAACAAAATTCTAAATTTGCTCGTTTATAGGAACATAATGTTCCTCTTTTTTAAAAGTATATTCGAATTAATGGAATCCAAACAGTCGAGGTTGTATTTCAGAAGTTCTGTTTTATAGGGGGGAAATATGTCAGGGTTATATAGAGCGAAATCTCTAATTATAAAACTTTTAATTTTGGCCGCACGTGGCGCTGCTAGTAAGATACGAGAGAGGAAGGATGAGAATGAGGAGACAGAAAACAATATGTTACGTGTTAAGCTCATGTCTATGATTATCCATGCTTTATGTTTTATGTAAATAAATATTACTCTTGTGTAATTCATTGATGATCTCTTATAAGTCACACTCAGCAAGAGTCCGCGACAAGAAATATCACGAAGACAAAATATAAAATCGTTATTTTGGCACTTAAGGTATAAATACGATTAAAGAATTCTAAAATTTGCACACATTCTCCAGGCAAAAATTATATATTGTTTTGTATACAACAATTATGTCTCAAAATAAAAACTTTTTTTTTATTTTCCTTTGACTTATAAAGAAATTCTATATGGTCCATCAAAAAAAATTTATTTGATTTATAATTTAATTAATTAGATTCCACCATTTGGTTTAAACTTTACGATATTTCTGATGCATTAAGAAATAATAATTTTTAATCAAATCAAATTTTATTTTTAAACAGTAATATTTGATTTTACAATATTCGGAGATAACAGGATTTGATCACACAAAACGAGTAATTTTTTAAATGTTTCGAGTCATCTGAGTTACTGCTTTTATATGTACTCCGATTTTACTTTTAATTTACTAGATTTTTATAGAAACACATTTTCCGTAAATGTGATAATACTTAAAGTTTATGCAGAACCGACCCAATTAAGGATCACTTGATCCTTAATTCAATCCAGATCCACAGAATGAAAAAAACCATCTCATACTCTTTGTTAACTTCTTAATTTCTTAAAATCTCTTGCTACATCCCCCCCCTGATAATTAAATTTAACGTATTGTTTTAGATTTGATAAGTATAATACCCGCATTTTAAAAAGTATTTAAAAATTTCATATTCTGTTCTAATTGTTTGTATTTGTGAAACTTGTGTTGTGTTGTTGTTGTTGTTGTAGAGTGCCAGCTACGCAGGCATTATTGGGTGCGCTTTACCACATTTCCAACTGAACCATATTTAGGTGTGGACTACCTCAGTACACACATGCCATAGATACCCGTTTATAGGGTAGGCAGCCATTTCACATACAAAGAAAGGACAAAGGATAGATAAAGAAAGTAGATCCACATCCGGACTGGGATTTGAACCCAGGACCTCCCTACCCGCAGTGAGGCACGCTGACCTTTAGATTAGTTGTGCGACGTGAATCTTTTATTCGGATGATACTACATAGCTATTAGCATAATTTAAACTTGAAATAAGATCAAACTAAGGAGATTTAAATTTAAATTAGTGATGTAAACTCACTACAGAGAATATATTTTAAGTAAGTAAATTTCTTAAATTAATTTCAGAAGTAGCTTATTTAATACTTAGTGTATTATATGACAGAAACTTAATGAACTTTTCTTTTGCGGTTTAGATATCTACCAGCTTTTATTCATTTGATATGCTTCCGTAATGGAATTCGCAAATGGAACATGAAAAGGCAGGTTTGCTTTCAGCGTAAGCCTTATAACCCAGTTTGAGGAGGTCTTAGAAATGTTGACAATGGCAATCATTTCCAACTTACCAGGATTTGGAGAGACAAACAACATCTAAGTCATTCTCCGCTTATTGGTGTACGAGATTATTCCTTGTGAACATCTGTTGTTGATTTTGGTGTTCCTTTCTTACCGGACCCGATATCCTGAGAGAAGGCGGAAATAGATTTCCTGGAAATGAGATCTGTCTTGCTGACAACTGTGATGTCAACTTCCGGAAAACTTAGCAGAAAGATGTCATTCGAAGGTAATAAAATAGAATGGAAATTGCGAAAGAAAAATGTCTGATCAGTAACTCTGAATTGATTTAATTTTGATATTTCGAAAGTCGCCAAAATAGTCAATATTTCCAAAGTTTGAAATAGAATATTATTATCAAATTCTCGAGAATCGGAAACGTAATTACAAAATGGTTTCAAATAATTCAAAACTTCAGAATAATGTGTAGAAATGAAATAATGAATTTTCTCTTCAATATGTGTTTCTTAAAATATATTCGAAAGCTCTAACGGTCTCGAATAATAAAAAAAGAAGCAGTTTAATGCTAATTTTTTTCGATACTAAGAGTTATGTCAAATATAACCATTTGATCATTTAGAAGGCAATATAATGACTGTGAAATTTTGTCGAATCTTAATTTGAAAAATTCCTCTTAAAAGTCAAATCAATAGAATATTTTAAAGAAAAATTATATTAACAATAGCATTTTTCAAATATTTGAAGAGGTAAGATTAGTATTAATACCTCTTGAATCTGGATTAAAATATTGAATCATTTTTTTAATCCTATTTTTTAAATCTTTCGAATATTTCAAAGGAAAGTTCAGATTGATATTGATATTTTCGAGTATTACCATGGATATTGATGTTTTCGAATACATTGATTGATTTGAATGTTTTGAAAAATAAATGGGACACAAAAATACATTTCTCTTGAATTTCAAGTTGCTGATTTTCAAATACTCCATATCTTTCGAACATTATGAAAAAAGAAACATAAAAACATAGAATTAAATGTTTTGTAATTCCAATATGAATTTTGAAAGATTCTCGAATATTCATTGTGTCTCATATATTTAATATACAGCAGATACGATGCACTTTTATGAATTCCAATAGGAATTTTGAAATGTTCTCAAATTAATATCGGAAAATAATTTAATTCAAAATTCTCTTTCATCTGAATTAAAAAAAAACGTTTCTTGAATATCTCTTAGGTATTCAATAGTAGAAAACATAAAATAATTGTTAAATTTGAACGAATTCTAAATGGAATTTTGAAAATTATTCAAATGCATTAAATATTTCAAATATTTTGAAGTAAAACGGGAAAATTAATTTTAGGTAGCTTTTGTTGAATGTTAAATGTCTCTTGTATACTTCAAATTTCTTCAATACTTTGAAGAAGAAAAAGTGCGATAAATTCTGATACCTGTTGAATTAAAATTTTAATTTTTAAAAGTTCTTATAAAAAAATTAAATATTTTAAAAATTATATATAAATGAGAAAAATATATTCCATTCTATCAATTTCCAAACTGAATGCTTTGAATGCATATCTCTAAAAGTTTGTTTTTTTTTTTTTTTTTTATTACTATGAAAATTTAATTCATTTGTTTAAAACTCTTGAATATTTCAAATATTTTGATATTTTGAAGAAGTAATCAGATGAATATTTAATTATTTTGAATATTTTATGTTCTGAATACTAAATGCTTTTGAATTCAAAACAAAATCTTAAAAGTTTGCACAATATATAAAACTTTTTAGTGTGTTTTCAATATAAAATAATATGAAAAAAATAATATTAACAGTCTTAAAAATTTATTTGAAATGTTTAAGCTGCTTTCAGTAAAATATAATTTATTATATATTTAAAAAAAAACCTCAAAACAAATTAAAATTAAAAGCAAATGCACTTGAAAATTATTTTTATAAGTTAAACACTTAATACTTAATTAAAAATATTACTAAAAGGAAATAGGTTATTGAAAAAGATTTAATTATTATAATTTCTTAAATAAACTGAAATGTGGGGCATTAATATAAATTCAGACTTACAAAATATTTTTTTAATTATTAGAGAAATGGAAACAGAATCAAACTAAAAAATAATGACAAAATATTAACTTTGTGTTTTATTTCGGTTTTAAGACTAATTATGATAAATAATTTTTTTTAATACCAAATATGATAAAAAAAATTTATTGAGGATTTGTGATTTAAAAAATTCGAAAACATCTGTTTTAATAAAATAGTATATAAGGTTCTTAAATAAAACAAATTTACTGTTTAAATTCAAAAGTTGTGGAAAATATAATAAAAATTAGAATAAAATTTATAGTCAATTAATGCATTAAAACATATGACATATTTTATTGAATAAATTATTGAAGTTTTATTGATTGGTCCACATTTAAGATGGATTCACGTTTTTGTTGTACAAGGAAGTGTTTGCCAATGAGATGTTTCCAAACGATGATTGATTGTCAGTCAAGATTTTGATGCATTTCATTGGCAGCTACATTGCATAAATATAGATTTAATATTGCGTTAATTAACCACATCAAGTGACAATTTTAAAGGGGAATTTCGTTGTATGAAAGTAAAAATATCATTTCAAGAATTCTTATTAAGAATTCGGGAAGTTTAAATTTTGATTATTAAGAATTCAAAAACATTAAGTTAATGTAAAGCAAACAAGAAAGCTCTTACCGTTTTCACGTTGCCATTGAATGAAATGATAATAAGTATACAAATTGCTTATGCATAACATTACGGGGATAAATATATCACATGTTTGAGGCACGAGTCAGTCGAGAGTAAAAATATCAGTCACAATAAAATCAGGTCCGCCGCGCACATTCATCAATCGTAACTCTTTCAGCAGTGAAAAGAAATTTACGTTTCAAAAGAGCTTGTTCAGTGTTTTTTTTTTTTCCCCAAATTTTTTTCTTTACGACTTCAAAGTGGGCTTATCAGCTGCTGTCACAGAATATGTCAAGTGCTTAGGGATAGTGCTGTGAGTGAACGTACGGAAAGGCATTGGTTTCACAAATTCAGATCGGGAGATTTGCCCCGTTATGATGAAGCTGATGTCTGGTGGACTAATCATCAAGTGGTACCCTATGAGATGCCAGCAATGGTCCAAACAGTCACTGCACCCGTGCTGGACTCACAGCAGTTGAAACATGTGCAACACGCATCGCAACAGAAGGAGCCAGCACTGGTTAATCGCAAGGATGTAACTGTTCTTGGCCGATAAGGTATGAGACCGCATTTCGCCTGGGTGGCCAGGAATACCATAAAGTAACTCGCTTGGGAAGCTTTGAGCCATCCTTCTTATTCACCTGACCTTACACCATCATATTATAACCTCTTCCATTCCTTGGACAATCATCGTCGACGAAAATCCTTCACCAATGAAGCAGACATGTGCCAAGTAATCACGGACTTGGCGTCCAAAGCCCCTGAGGACAGCACAACTGGAGACATATTTTAAGAAATTGCTGGATGCCGATGAAGATTACTTTGAAGACTAAAAATAGACTACATTTTCTGTAGTTCATGTTCTTTTGGGTCATTAAAAATGGCAATAACTTTCTTGTTTACCATATAATAATCCTGGTATTTGTTTTCCGTTTAGTTCTATTTATTATAGGTACTTATACAAATATGGTTTTAAATTATGAATTTCGATTTTTCCAGCCTACAAACTCGGAAGTTGATTGGCTACAGTAACACTTATATTTCTAACATTCAAGTTGATATGGGACACAATTTCATTTAATATAAATAAAAATAAGTATTCATTTTGAAAAGTCTGTTTTATTCATGAATATATGAATAATAAAATTGCAATAGAAATGAAAATAATTTTTTAATGTACTTAAAAAATCATTGTTTATCATCAAGCACACAAATCTTTAATTTACTCTTTCACACATTCAGTAACTTTATAGATTTCCCAAGTTAATTTTGACAGCGTTTAGCTGACAACTGGAGTCTGTTACATTGCATTGGACGTTTATTTTTTCTAATATATTTCATCAAGAAGTGAACTCTATTTACGACTGCAAAGGAGAAAACCATAAATAATTCCTTAATATGCATCTTGACAAATGTGAATATGAGAGATAAAAATGCACTTTTCATTTCATGTTTCTCAGCTGAAATTAAAATTATGCTTAGAAATTTCCTATAATAAGAAAATGAAACCTTATGACTTGGTAACGATTTTTCTAAAGTTAATTTCTACAGAGCTACTATAAATTAGACATAATTAACTATTCTTTTAATTATATCTGTGTTTATTATATGCAATTATATAGGTTGTTATTTCTAATGCCTCCTATAAACTGCCTTCCTGCATTGATAAAATACGGGTGTCAGTCTTGTTTCGGAAGGTTCTGGATTCAATACAAAAGTCCAAAGAGAGAGAGAGCGTATATAGGTTCAATTTAAATCAATTTTAATGCCCTTCCATTGGTTAAGCAAAGTCTAATGTCCTACCAATTTTTTTAGCTTAGATTAGACTTAATTTCGCAGGAACTTTATTCTCATGAAATTCAAACCTCTAGAAGTGTGGTTTTCCTATAAAGCCATTTATATTTGAGGGGCAAAGAAGGCAGCCTCCGCTCGTTCCGGTTAAAGAGGGAAGAACCGCCATAACCACCGACAGAAACTGCATCAATTGATGGCCAAGATTGGGACGTGGAACATAAAGCAGGCAATAAGTACTCAATACGTGACCAAGAGGGGGTGGAATTTACTGCCTGCGTTGGATGTGCTTAGTGGCCGTCGCAAACCAGAATATATCGCTATATATTCTTATTACTCACAATAACGAGGTCAACAAGAACTCTAACTGAAAGGTGGGATTTGGATGAAAGAGATCTTGTGACTAAGATTAAACAAAATCACAAAGATCTCCAGTGTGAGTTGAGTTGATTTATGAGAATATCATTATAAAATTTGCATGTATATGGAGCCACATCTTCTCTGTTTTCAATTTTAATATATTATTTTATTTTTTAAAACATTTCTGATAAGTAACTTCAATATTTCATGTTTACATAACAAGAGCAAAAAATATTTTTCACCATATAGATATACATAAAAAATTTTAATTTAAAATGAATTCTAACATAATATATATAGTACTCAATTAAAATATTAAATTAAATCATTAAAAATATCGTTTTCTTAAGCAACAGAGCAAGTAATAAAACGATGGAAAAAATACGATACTAATAATAAATATTTTTATAACAATAAGAAATATTTATAACAATAAGAAATCATATTATTGTGATATGTATCTACAACACACACATTTTTTATCAACAAAATTCCGTAAATACTGCTATCTACATCATAATTTTAAACTGCATTTATGCTATTCTAGCGAAGAGACTTAAGGAATTCGTAAAGCATATAAGCCATCTTGAAACGTTTGGGTCAAATACCAGCTATGTTTTGAACACAAGAGGCGCACTTTTCGATACTAGATTACCGCAGATTTTCACAGCTTTCAATTTTTTGAACCTTGAAACTATTTTAGATTTGACGAATTTTATCTTAGCTTTTTAATTAACTTTTTTATCTATTCTGATTCTTAACATATAACAAGCATCGTAATTACTTTTAAAATTTTGCCTTTAAAAATCACCTCTTTATTACTAGTTAAACCTTCAGCAAATTTAACATTTTAGCTGGGGAGAAATTAATTTAAACTTCATTTCATAATTTAACTGATTGATTTATCATTTTTTAGTTGAAAAACTTTAAAATAACTGACACACACACACACATTTTAACTTAATATTATAACTCATACTGATCACTTCTTTAAAATTTATGCTGATATTTTTTATATATATAAAGGAGGGCAATTGGGTGACTGATCCATCCTCTCAACAAGGCTGGAAACTGCTACTCATTTGTGGTTACCTAGTGGGCACCTGTGAACCAAGTCACGGAGGACATTACCATTACGCATGCCACATCACCAGAAACCATTTTACAGGGTGGGCCACATTCATGCATCATCCCACAAGAAAGGACAGAGAAACACAGAAAGAAAATAACATCCATGCCGGGACCGTGATCTGAACTCGGGGTCCATAGTTCAGGAGTCAGGAACACCCACTCATTCATCGTTCAGCCCTTATACTGACATTATATATAATATATCGTAGTATAACTAAACCATTTCAGTTATGAACTGTTATCGCTTTATCTCAACTGTGCGCGTATATTTGAAACACACAATTGGTACTAGATTTTTTGGTTCAGAATTTACTTTAAACTGTAAGATTTGGATGAATCAGACATCGAGTGCAAAAAGGGACAAACATACAAACCAAACTTACTTTGCTGATAACTTCACAAACTTTGGTTGTTTGGTTTTTCACTGCATGATCATTTTTTTACACACATAGTTTTTTGCTGTTAAGATTCAGGGTGAGTGTACAATTGCAAAATTTGAAAATATTGTAAAAAAAATGAGAATTTAAAGTAAACTTAGGATCACTATCATATTTGTAGTTATATGTGGCAGCTATTTTTAAAAGAGAATTGAAAGCAAGTTAAATATATAGTAACTATTAAATTGAATTTTTTGAAGCTCCTCTCGTCAGCTTTATCGATGAAATATATCTTGATTTTATGAGAAAAAATTTCTCGTTTCATAAAATTTCAAAGACTGAGAAACGAAAATTCCCAGAGACATAAAATCTTACAAATTATTACTTAGATTTGATCAAAAAAATTAAGTAATCAAAATCTTTAATTTTATTAATTACAAAAATTAATTTTAAAATGTTTGTATTATGCACTTTATAATGATAATTTCATATTATATTTTTATTAAATAATTTAGAAAGACTAATAATTATTAAAATTTCAGTAAAGAAAAAGAACTATCTTTTTCGATAATAGTAAGAAATTTTTATTTTATTTTTATTATTTTTATGATATTAAATTAATTGTGTGGTAAGTTATCACAGTTAAGGTTAATCCTGAGCTATCGAAAATGAGATAAGTTAATGGACTCTAAACGAGAATATACGCATGATAATAATTATTATTTTAAATAATTTCTTTAAATTTGGAAAACATACTATATCATAGAATAAAACGAATTGAAGCATAAAACAATTTTACTTTATATTTCAATTCGATTAGAAAGCAAGATTTTAGAAAATTTTGAACACTTTTATTGTATAAATACATGAATTTCTTAACATGAATTCCTTTGTGTGTGTGTGTGAGCGCTTCTCTAAAAAAATTAATTAAGAATAAAACACACACACATATTTTTTATTTATATAAACTTATTGTTTATTTTAATTTTAATAATAAAGCCTTTTTTCATGTTTGTAAATAACATAAATTAATTTCAAAGTTTTATCGTAAACTTTCAGATTTCTATGAATATTATAAAAAATATAAATATAATAACTTCTGTACCTTTTCCCATTGCAAATAAAATGGCAATATTTACTCATAATTCTTGTAAGGAACTTTAATCAAATTAAATTTAAACGCATACACATATAAAAATATAATAAACATGTAGAGTAAATATTAAAGAATTGTATATTGTAATCAAGAATGTAAGAAAGTTATTGTTGTATAAATTTTGTATACCAATAAATAAAAAATTTTGTACAGTAAATACTGTGTATATAATGCAGCACACACATATCAACAACATTAAAGGAAGAAAAACAAACTCTCATTTCTTTTTCACTTGCAACATAACCTAAACTTTATGTCTGAAAAACAACATTTTATGGACTTTCAATACTTCTTTGGGAAAAGAAATAAACCACCGGGGTCTAGAAGGATTACTTACACTTTCGAGTAACAAAGTTTGAGAAGAAGATCTCTTCGAAGATTTGTGAGACAAAAATATTTGTTTTAAATATTTCAAATTCATCACAAAAATGCTTTCTTTTCGCATAAAAGTACCATTAAGGTTATTTTAAATGTTTTACTCCAAAACGACCCATTATTTGGAGGTTTTTTTATGAACTTTTAATAAAAGGAGTAAAATAAAGATTTTATGCTATTTCCTTCAGTATATTATGTTAAGTTTTCAGAATATTTAGAAATTGGTATTACTTAAAATAAAAAATATATATAAATATAAAGCCTGATGTTATAATATATAATGGTTCTGAATGAAATTTTTATATTTTTTCTATAAAGTGTGTAAGTTAATAAATTTGAAAAATAATCATTTAATTTATTTAGTATCAACGTGCCTAACTGCTGATGGGGAGGCACTGGGTTCGAATCCCGGTTCAGACGTGAGTGTACGTTCTCTCTTTTTCTATCTATCCTATCTTTGTTCTTTCCTTGTATGAAAGGGCTGTGAATGGTTGTTTACCCTATAAACGGATACCTATAGCATGTGTGTACTGAGGAAGTCGGACTCCACACTAAAAATATGGTTCAGTTGGAAAAGTGGAGCACCGCACCCCATATTGTCAGCCTAGCTGGCCCAAGACAACAACAACAACATTTATTTAGTAAGAATTCCATATTGTGTGAATTTAAATTAAATAAACTTTTCAAATAAATCTTTTTTCCTTAAATTAATTTATAACATTTTCTTTGCAGAATTATTCTTATTATATTTGAAAATATTTGTGAAATAATTTCTATATGTTTTGCCTCGGAAGTTACATAACTTTTTGTGCAATTAAGATAAAAGTGCAAAACTTTAATAAAAAAACTGAGAAATATGGAAAAGTGTATTAGATGAAATAAATATATTTTCTATAACCACAGTCGTTACGCATAGACAATAAGTTTAAAACAATGAAAAATGCCCACATGTCTCCATTCTTGAAGTGATCACTGTTCCGCAATGGTGTAACACTGCGGCGCGAGCAAATTTACAAGGAGTTTAAATTAATTTTAATTATGGTTTAAATTAACTACAAACGTTATAATCAAAATTTTGGAGAATGAAACCCCTTTCAAATTTCATCTTACTTTAGCTATAGACAGACATCTTGATACAAATTTCCTCCTTTATGTTGTTGTTGCAACAGCATGCTTCCCCATTTATCAGTTACATAGAAGCAGCCGGGTGGAGTTTTCGTGATTTAGAAGCAGGAGCCAAGCAGAAGAGCCCCAATACTTGGCCTACCACTCCCAGACGTATCATTTCATTTGGAAGACATTGAGACCACTCGCAGTTTTAACGTGCCCCAGCCGCCATCAGTGAACACGACATATCTTCGGTTATGCCGGGATTCTGAACTCACTGCCTCCCGATAATAAGAACGACGCCTTAACCAACCACGCCACTGCGACCTCTTACTCCTTTATGTGTACCCAATCTCAATTCAATCCCAGTAAATAGTTACTAACAAAAAAATAAGCGTTTTATTTAAACAGATTTGCTCATTTTTATATGTGTCCTTAAAATTCAACGCAACATAATAATCTTTTTTTTGCAGTACTTGCTCAAAAAACACACATTAAAGAACAAACATTATGATCGATTTAATTTACAGTATAGATAAAATTGTGTTAAACTTCTGAAACATTTTCAGTAAAAATATTAATATCCAATAAAAAAAATGATTCAAAATTTTTATTATACAAGAATTATTTTCTTTTTCAAAAAAAATTCAAAAATTAAACTGAAAGTCTTTAATTTTTCTTGGTTTTTTGGCAATGTTTTAATAAATATAACTCAACAAACAATGAATGGTTTCGTAAAAACGAAATTTTTCTGTCAACCAGATTTTCCCAATCATGATTAAAATTACCATTTTCTTCTTGAAGCATTGTCACATTTTACATAAATTATATAAATATATTTTATTTGCCTTTAACTCACTTTAATGTTGCCAGTTTCAAATTCATGAAATTACTACACAATCTCAGCTTCGCAGTATATTCAGTAGACATATCTCATAATAAATAAAAAAATTCTCAAAGGCCAAAAAGATGAAAAAATTAAAGAAGTTAACTCAAGTCAAAAGTAAATCTACCAAATGATTCCCTAAACATTTTGCCAGTATAAATTACAACATTTATAAACATATTTATCTTAAAATTTAAAAAAAATATGTAAATAAATCTTTTTTATATATACTACCAAAAAAGTCGTTTTATCTTGTGGTAAATAACTTGCTCTAAACTATCGTTTGCTCTAGAATTCGAAATTGTAGCACTTATATAAAATTAAGTTCTCCGTGAAAACATTTTGTAAAATATACTTTGTAATTGTACTGAAATTTTTTTTAAAAAAAAGGCTCTTTGTTATTTAAAAATTATGTAAGCGATATAAATCATTTAAACATTGCATAAACTCTTATTAAATAAATTATATTAATACATTTTACCTTGAAATATGTACTCAGATTTTCACCAAAAATACAAGCAATCAGTTGAAATCTTACCTGTAAAATAAAATAACACAGAATAAGAATTAAATAATTTAAATAAATGGAAGATTCAATAAATGTACGTAAAGAATGAGTATTTTGATATTTCAATTAAAAAGATTTTATTTATTTTAATACAGTGAAACACAGAATTAATTTGTTTTTCCTCCTCAAAATTTATAAACGAGACAAATTATCAGCGCTTGAATAATTAGAGACCAATTTCGAAGTAATAATTTATTCAGATACTTAGAACACACAGTTCGTCATTTCCATTTGAATTATCAATAATATCAGTGAAATGATTCAGTTGAGAAATAAGATTAAAAGAACATACTTTTAAAATGTTTCCTAAATAATTTTATAATGTAGGTTTTTGTTTAATGCACAGAATTTCATTCGAATGGATTCTTGCCCATTGTTTAATTTGAACAATGAAAAAGCTGTTGCACTGGTTAAGAATGGAGTTTTGATAAATCGTCCTCTTTCTTCTCACACGACTAAATTGTTTTTATTTACCTGACTGTTAGAAAAATTCTTAAACATGGTATGATGCAACGCAGAGTGGATAAGAGATTAAATATTCTTGGGTAAAAGAGAATTGTTCCCAGTCTTCCAAGAAAAACTGCGGTGGCTGTACTTAAAGGACTGTCTGGACATGATTGATTACAGGACCATTTCTATAGCATTAGCATGGTAGATTCCCAAAAATGTGTTTTGTGTGACTCTAACCAACCAATGATTGTTGAACATTTCAATAACTGTACCGTACTTTCCCTGGGTGAAGACACAGTCGAGAACCGTGAAGTAATGGCTTAAGCGCTAATATTCAAAATTTGTAAAACTAACTTTTAAATTGGTTCAGGTCTGAACTATTGTTTTTATAATTTACTGTATCCAAACGAGCGAATCATATTTAATTTAATGAGAATATTTTTTTAAATTTTCAACAACTATAAAAAGTCATTTGGGGAAGGAAATAACAATTCTGTATCAAAAATTCGTTGAAATCACTATATTAACTTTACTGCATATCATGGTTTTGAAAAGGTCTACTCATGTTAAGTACTCTATAATGGCACTTTATTTTTATGGTGTTGAAATTTTTAAAGGAGAGTACTGACTCTGATATTTCGTCGTCATTTAACTGTAATTCAAAAGATAAGTGACATCTTAAACATAATAAAAAATTATTTTTATTTATTAATAACATCTAAAATAAGTACGGTATGGGATGTAATTTGAATAATTCATTTATTTTATATAGTTATTTTTCGAAAATAAAACAATTTACAAATTTGAAATGTTTGAATCATTTATGTCTTGAATTTATTTAAAACTTCCAAAACAAAATGAAATCAGTTTTACAACTTATTATACATGTATATGAACATAATTTATAAATATTATTTAATTTCTTTCTATAGAGTATCCCATATAACATGGTTATATATAATTTTAAATTTTAATATTCTATATAATTTTTTTATTTCTTTTCTAGTTTTAAGGACAATACTGGGTACTAAAAGAATAAGATTTTGTCCTCTAATCTCTTTTACCATTGATTAAAGACGAAGCAGAAATTATTTTTGCAGTAGCCCGAGCCCTTCCTCCTACAGTTTCGGGTACTTTAAGCCTGTCTGCTAATTAGAAATCACAAAATGCGAAGGATTCAGAATAACCCTCTCAAACATCCAACTAGCTCTCACCCCCTCAAACCCCTGGTTGAAGCCTGCATCCATCCGATTATGAGATGCCACTCCTTCGGAAACATGCCCTTCAACATTCACTCACAATACGAGTACCAACGCCTGCTTTGGAGGGGACATCATGGGGAAGAGGGTATTTCAACTCTTAAACACAGCTGGGAATAAATTGAGTTATAATGAGTATTAAAAGAGTAAGCTAGGATTTGATAACTTTTAAATTGGTGTGGATCACTCGTTAATTTAAATAAGACTGACTACTCGACATATAAAAGCATTTGTGGGTTCCCGAGATCTCTTTAAATTGGATTAACAAAATTGATATGCATTATTTTTGAGTTATATTCAATTAATAATATAAATTATAACAATATGGAGGGCTGAATATCATCGTGACTCTAAACAACAGGTTTCTGATTAACGCAGACATTCGAAATTGAATTTAGTTCTTAGAATTAGATCTTCTAATTTAGTTAGTAAGAAAAATTTACATTATTTCTAGTCAATTAAAATTTAACTCTCCTACTAAAATCGTTATAAAAATGTATTTTAATTCGTAACCATTATTTTATAAATGATGTAAAAGGAGTTACAGCTTTTTAAATCTGAAGTGATGTCCATGGGAAACATTTTCAAGAAGCATGGCTATAATATATAACAATAAAAATTCTTCGTACTCTTTAGATGGCTTTAATTGTTCTTATTTGATTAGTTCTTATTAGTGATATGAGTTTGCTTTTCTCAATAGTTCTCACGTTGTATACCAAACATTGTTGAATAGTGAGGGAGGGAGTTAGATTTATGAATTCTGAAATCATGTCTGTAACATACATACATAAAAGATGAGAGTGAACCTCGTATTGTTCCACTCGGTTATCGTGTTTAGTCCACTTATCAACATTGAGAGTACGTAGCTTCCTCAAGGGGCCAGAAGATCGTCCCCAACCTGTGCCGTCACCCATCACGATGTTGAGAATTAAAGATTTACAATGGGGGGGGGGCTTAAAGCGTTGTATTGGGTCTCGCAGTGCCCACACCATTACAGTTCGGTTTCAGGCAGGGATGGAAACATAAGGATGGATGGTTGAAATTGATAAAATACTTAGAGAGGAATTTTAAAATGTATAAGTAAATAAAGCAATAAAAAGTTATGTGCAAATGGAGAATGCAACTATTGTGTGGCTGTAAAGTCCTTAATTGGTAGGCAAAATACAGTCATTTCAGTTGTGACGTCTAGTTCAAGTTTGTTGATACATAGGGGGTTAAAAGTCTGACTGATGATTCGCCTGTAGAGTTAATGGAAGATGGGCACCTGTCCTTGCACGGGTCGAGACATTTTTCTGTGAGGAGCTCAGCCATTAATGGTAATTTTTTTCTTCTGGAGAGATGAACGAAGACAGAATCGAAGAAAATCGGTGTAGCTAAGGTTTTGAGGGCATTTCAGATGGTGTTGGGCTGCGTAGGTTTATTCTGGGATGTAATAGAAAGAATTGACTTCTTGGCATCAGAAACAGAGGGATGAAGACGTTCTATTTACTTTTTAAAGTAAGTTGGGAATGGACCATGTTCTGTTGCGAAGTAATTTATGTAAGGGTTATCCAGTAGATGTGGCTCAGAGACTTCAGGAATCATTTTGTTAGTTGTTCTTCCCTGACATCTGTTACAGGTAGAGTTTGAAAATTTTCCTGTATCAGGTAAAAGATATAATTTACTAAGAATAATGAATGCCAAACACTGTCTACAAAAAACTTCTCCAAAGATAATACACGGAGAATATTCAAAAATCTTACAAAAAAATACTTCTGTAATATATTGCTTGATGAGAAAGAAACATTATATATATATATATATATATATATATATATATATATATATATATATATATATATATATATATATATATATATATATATATCTTTCATCAATACAATAATTATATTATTTTCGTATCAACACCTCGTCCGCTTATTTTATTTAGTATCCATGGATACACATATTTAAGTTGTTAATTTTCTCTAACCAGTTTAAGAAACAAATTCAAATGAACACACTAGGGAAATTTACATTTTATAAATTCATTATTTTATTTATTATGAATAATTATTTTAATATTTTTTTATTCTTTACTAGTTAATTCTTAGGTAATAACAATTTAAAAATATTAATATTTATTCTACTCTCAAATTACATCGCCCTATTTATGTTGTTTTAATAATTTTAGGTATCATCCATAAAACAACGTAATAAATCATAAATAACGTTCTTGAATTTAACATTTTAATTGAGGTATTTTGCTTTCAATTGGAAATTATGTTAATTTTATTACATTATCCCCGTAATATTCAAATAGAAATATCACTAGGTTAAAATGGCGCAATTCGAATTTCACTAGCAATATAATAAATTTTAGTTTGGGGGAATGGCAACATCGACTCGTTACGTCATTCGAGAAAGCTCCTCGTTCGGTTATTTGTTTTTCCTCATTAAATTGAGAATAGCTCTTTCCATATTTGGAGATCATATTTTCCAAAAAGCTAAAAAAAGAAAAGAAATTCCATTGCCATTGTAACTTGAATATTTAAATTGAATACCCCAGTTCTATGAATGACGCTGATGGTATATTTTTCTTTCGAAATCCATTTCTATGGAAATATAACTTATATTTAGGAATTATTGCTGCGCCAGGGTAAAAGAACGGATGCAATTAAAGTTTGTAGCCACTTCCCCCGCTCATTAGAATATATTTTCTTACAAAAGAAAGAAAAGATCTGAGCTGGCATAATTAACTTTGCATTCCATGAGAAGGAATGACGTCATTAGCTTTGAATTAAGTACCTATAATTGGAGTCAATTAGAGAAGGAAGAATTAACTGATGTCCAATTAGAATCGTATTGCAAGGCAGTATAACTTCGGTATACAGATAGTGTTTCATCTTCGTTCATTTGATTAAGTTTTATTATAGCTTAGAACATTTTTCTTTGGAATTAAAAGTTCCGAAGAAACTGGAATAACAATTGAAACTTATTTTTTTATATGATGTAGAATTAAAAATTAATCGAATGAGTGCACATTTTATGTCTTCTTCCAATTTGATTTTATTTCATTTTTCATGCTATTTTGTGATATTTTTATAGGATTTTATTGTTGTTTGTTTTTGTGACTGTAAACTAAGCCTATTCTAAAGTTAGTATCGTTGAATACCTATTTTCGCGCTAATTGTTGTTGTACAATTTGATAGCTAATGATTCATCTGGTTTTAACACCTGTTGTTTTCAATCTATAAAGCCAACTTTTTATTGTTAATAATCACTAAAAAAACATTTTAAAGATTTTGTTAATGTCATTGCTGGTTCCATTGTGATTCGGAAGCCATGATGAAAATAATGCAAAAGAATTATTAATCAACCAGAAGTATGTTGAATCTGGCGTTCTTTAAGTGCCCTCTGAGAACTCCTGATCTTACAATTTGTGATTTTTTGTTGCAGTTTCTGTGGGGCAGGGCGAAATGAAAGATAAGATTGTATATCACATTGCGTATGTACCACTTTACCTACAACTATGATTGTACTCAAGCATCACATGACTTAACCTTTGATAAACAGCTACGAGGCTATACTCAGATTCTCACGATCGATAATTAACAACCTATAATTTGTCATGCTAAGTAAGGTACTCATTTGTAATGATGTGCAGCAATACTTGAAAATGTGCTTTACATTCAACTTATGACTTGTAATGTTTATGTAACTCAAGAAATCTTACATAAAAAAGAGCTGCACATTTGTAATTGTGTGCATGAAACTTATAAATATTCAATGTCTCACTTGTATTACTTGTATGATATTTTGAAATTATGTGAAGGTGTTTTTTTAATAAAAATATGATTTATGATTTGATTGATTTCATATTCATTGTAAAAATTAAAAGCCTGAATTCCAGATGTTTCTTAGAACAATGAATGAAAACTTTAATACTTATCGATTCACCTAACAATTTAGCACTTTTATTTTATTTTTGACTATCAATAAATTATATATTAATTGAGCAGAAATTAAAAATGCCTTTAAATTTACATTTTTATAAAAAAACGGGTTACTTTTCTATAAAATATGTATTAGAATTTTCATAGTTTATCTACAGAAATGTAAAAGCTGTATGTGTGCTTTTAAAAAAGCATATTTGTAAATGGAGACGATAAAACTTCCACAAATGGTTTAAACAAAATATCCTATAAAATTTTGCATCTATTATGTACATCTATATACTTTGAAAATCAATTTAAAAATAGGTAGTACTGTATTTCTACATACAAATAATTTATTGGTTAAGAAACTATATAAGCAGTTTGATTTTAAGAAACTAAAGTTAAAAACAGTGTATAAAAAATATAGTGAAGAAAACTAATTCAGAATAAATAAACCTTTGAAATTAATTTATATGTATTTTTTTCATTAATATGAAACCTTAAAATAAACAGACGGTGTGATTTAAAAAAATTTCAAGGAATATCGTTTGTTTCAATTAGGTTATTCTTGTTTCAAAGATATTTTTTACGGATAATCTTTGTAAACGAACCAAAAGAAAATGTTTTGTTGATTTTGTAAAGAACAGATTTGCTAAAAAAAGAAAATTATTTTATTTTAGAACATTAATTTTTTTCTTTGGTATCAGTTTCATTTTTCTTGGAACAACATTTAAAGAATAGTAATTAGCAGATCTGAAGACCAGACAGTTATTCATGAAAATACTGAATGATGTTTCCATGACTTTTAACAAACAAGATGACAACGTCAACTGTAATATTGTTACAATTCTCTTGTCAGGATTTTCATCGTTGTAACCTGCGGATGACGTTTTCTTCTGACGTCATTTCCCACATCAGCCAAAACGAATTTATTTACAGCATTGACTCAAAGAAAACAATGAATGACATGCGTGGAAATGCAGTGGCTGTTGCCAGTTTTTAGGTCTGTCGTACAAAATAGTGTCAAATTCTAGTGATTTGGCTAAGTTGCTTATTTCGCTATTCTTTGTGAAATACGATAAAATATTTTTTTTTCATAAAACTTACCTTAATACTATTAATTGATTAATGTATAGATTATGAACAACAATATTTTTGTTCAAAATTATTCTACTATTTGGATATATTTTATATGAATAGCATAATTTTTAAAATATTCCATATAATATAATATTAACTTATAAAAAGTAATATTTTAATTATAATATAAATAACAATTATATCAACACAAACTGCTTAAAATAGTTACCAATTATATGAAAAATAGTAATTTAAATGAAAAAGTGTTAAAAATAATATAAATATCAGCTTTTACTTCAAGTTATTAAATAAATAGTTTCGTAAAATCTCTATTTGGATCATTTTGTGCCCTTAATTACACATTTAAAACAATGATGCACAGGCAAAAACTAAGAATCACAAACCAAACACTATTTTAAAAAAAATTTGCTGAAATAAATTAACTTCCGATTGAATAATATTAAATTATGTAAGTATTTAGATAGTACTGATTTTTTGAACCAAAAAGAAATTATTTATGTAAACTATATTTTTTGCTCCATTTCAATATCTTTTGGTTCTTTACAAAAATTTAGTAAAATCTCATGTAATGGTGAATAGTGAAGGAGCCATTATATTTATTATGTTCTTGAAAATGATAAGCATACTCCTGGACCTTATCATAATTGAGGAAATCAAGAAAATCTTCAAATGCCTAACTCAACTAATAAGCATGCCGTTACTACAACATCAACCTCCCGTTGTGAAACAGTTGATGGAACAAAGCTGGATCTCATGGAAACATTCACATAAGCTTTGGCTCAACTCTTCGTTGTGTATATACTTGTTCGTATGTGTATATATATATATATATATATATATATATATATATATATATATATATATATATATATGTATGTATATATATGTATATATATATATATATATATATATGTATATGTATATGTATATGTATTAAGATGGGGTATAATTTCGTTGTAGTTTTTTTTACCAAAGACTTATTTATACAAAAAATTATATCTCAATAAGTTAATCAATTATTAAATTCTTGGTACCTACTTATTATCGCAACCATATTTGCGATATTATGAGAGACCAGACCAATTCTAAAAATGGAATACGCTGACAGGAGCACGTAGTTGAAAAGTACAATGTGATAGAGAAACAGTATGAAAGAAAATAATATATAAAGAAAATTTGCAGTTTTAATATTGCTGTTTATAACCTCTTCCCAATTCTCGACCAATTTATTGATGCCGTTCCGCTAAAAATCGCAGGGTGTAGTGTCAAAGAAGTTTCTGAGTCAGTTTTTAAGAACATCGTTGTTATAGAAGATAACGCCTTTCATTGGGTTTGCCGAGGAGCGGATCAGTGCAGGGTCCAGATAATACGCCGTATGCTAAAGGACCTCACGTTCGAAGTCTGGGAATGCGGGTTTGACGACTTGTGCAACATGGGACTTGGCATTGTCGTGGAGGAGTATAATTTGACCATGTCGATTAAGTTTTTTCAGTCAAACAGCTTCATTTACGAGGTGTAGCTGGGCAATGTAGAGTTCTTTGTTGACTGTGGCATTCTTTTCGAGAATTTCCCAGGGCAGCAAGAGGTCCTTAAAAATTGGCTCAACAACTCCTTTGATACCATACCCGGTGGTTTTGGCGGAAGGGCATCAACCAATTGGTCAAGAGGAGGGAAGAGGTTGTAAACAGCAACAGCAAATATATAATTGATTAACTTATTGATATAATTATTGCTTTTTGTTTAAATAAAAATCTTTGGTAAAAACTTTGGGGTAAGAACTTATTCCCCATCCTAATATATATATATATATATGTAAGAACTTATTCCCCATCCTAATATATATATATATATTAGGATGGGGAATAAGTTCTTACCCCAAAGTTTATATATATATATATATATATATATATATATATATATATATATATATATATATATATATATATATATATATATATACATACAATGATCAGAGAGTGCTTGATTTGTTCAATTCATTTGTGACCTTAAAGGAATAATTTTTGACATTCAGTTAGAGGATAAAAATTAATTGACTCTAATTAGATTAATTAAATTCCAGCAATTTTTTAAGAATTAATTTTAATCTCTTAAGATTATTCATATTTTGATGGAAATTCACCAAACTTGAAGAAGAACTGCATTCGATAATGTAAGAGTATAATAAATGCATACTTATCCATCAACAAAAAAATCATTGCCTTCGCATTAAATTTATTCATCTGGTATTCAGTTGATAAATTATTAAGCTATTTTATGACTGATTTGAATACATTGCTGAATAAAACTTGAAAAATTTACATTAACATGCATACAAAATTTAGAATAAAACTAAAAACCTTTTCCCGTTAGGGAAACGTATTTAATATATTACCATTAAATTTATACATGTTTTCAGTTTGATAAATTAATTGATTAATTTAGAAGAATAATGTTACGTGCTATTTGGATACAGTATTTAAAGATTCGTGCTTTATAAAACCAAAACAAATATCCCAAATATTCATAAAACTCACAGAAATTAAACAAACATCTTCGTTAACAATGCATATTTTACTCAGTTTTGATTAATTGATTCATCATATACTAATTTCGAAATCAACACAGCTGGTTGATCCATGTGTACTTAAAATGACGTAGTCTCCCTTTAATAAGATTTAATTAAGTATCCCTCTCATATATTGGCTGAGAGAATAATTTACTGAAAAATTATTAGAAGGGTACATTATACATTATGTAACAAAATCCTTCTTGATGGTATATAAATGAATAAAGTAACATCACTTTGTACATTAAGGTAATTAACGCTGCTGACTATGCAAACACATTTCCATAGCATTAGTATATATTATATTATAGTTTTAACATATATATGTGTGTGTGTGTGTGTGTGTGTGTGTGTGTGTGTGTGTGTGTGTGTGTGTGTGTGTGTGTGTGTGTGTGTGTGTGTGTGTGTGTGTGTGTGTGTGTGCTATATTGTTGCTTATGACACTTGGACAAGCCAAGCTCGCTATGCTTTAACAAATGCGCGAATTTAAGTCAATAGCCAAGCTTGTCTTTTTTAATCAGAGCACCACGAAGATGAAAGAACATATTTGCTATTTTACTAAATCCTCCGATAGATGGCACTACCAGAGGGTCCACTTCTTTAATTTTGACAATGATGAGAAGGGGGAGAAAATTTTCTTTACATTATTGCACTCATGGTAACAGCTCAACAACCGACCACGGGACATTCGATTCCATGGATTTAATGAGCACATACGTATATCGCATGTACTCGGTAATTTTGCATGTGCTTGGAGACATTAAGAATCGAACCCCGATCTTCCAGATGAACGGCCTATCCCCTAAGCACTAGGCAACCCCAGCCGCACATATATAAGATATATATATATATATTGAGAGTGAAAAAATTATTCTTTTGACGGGACATTAAATATTCGGTTCTGATACAAAAAAGACAGTCATGTTGATATGCTGATAATGATATGATTTTTCTTTATCATGACTTTATATCCCCCAGTTAACATGATGATGTTGTTGAACCAGCATGACGGAGGTCCACGTAGACATGAAAACAAAAAAGGGTTCACAAGTTGTAAGACACTCTTATATATATATATATATATATATATATATATATATATATATATATATATATATATATATATATATATATATATATATATATATATATAACATTGTCAATGCACCTTAGTATTTAATAAAATTACATCATTATATCAAAGTACAAGAATACAAGAAACCATATTCTTTAGAAAACTATCCGTTGTCCATTTAATCTTAAGACTGTTGCCATCAATAAAAACTAATTTTGGTTAATGATTATTTTATTTCTGCTCTCACAGAACGAATAAAAAACTTCACTCTGATATACACATTGTCAAAAAGATTTATTTTACAAACAGAAGAGGGTACCCTCATGAGTATTTTGGAACTATAATTTAATTTCGCTCAACCTCATTTCAATAAGAATGGAATTTTGATAGATTTTCCTCAATTTAAGAAACTTTTATTATTTATATTATTCTCGTTTTTTTTTTTTTTTTTTTTTTTTTTTTTGCAGTGTACTTGAAAACTGTCTTTCATATATGATTAAATCATGTATTTTTACTGAATTTTTAAAAAGAAGTTATCAAGAAAAAAACAGAACTGTGCCTGCATGAATTTTTTTTTAAAAAAAATACTATCCTAATTTTTAAAATTCTGAAACAAGAGTCTGAGCAAATCAATAAAATTTGAATGAAACGGAAAAAGTTTTCTTAGTCGTGTGTGTGAAACAGCTAACTGAATAATTTAATATTTATAAAAATTTTAAATATTTATCCGTAGCCTCTATTTATTTTCGATACAGAGGGATAAAATAACAATGAATGGAGAAAAAAGTTATTTATATTTTAATTTTAAATTCTTCTTCTTGATTCCCGATCATTTGTTAGCAGCTAAAATAAAAACAAAAATTAAAATAATCTTAATTACCGATTTACACAAGAAAATTTCGACGGCATTTAAAAATTTTATTAAGTACCTATATAATAAGATATATAATATTAATTTACTTTCATTATAACACCGCTTAGTAGATAGTGTATTAGCTAAACGTCGCTGTCAAACATTGATACACGTTTTGTATAATTGTTGTTGTTGTTGCACCATCATGCTTCCCTGTACCCTGAGTTGGGATTTATCAGCTAGATACGAGGATCATTCTGAAATTTTTGAGATACAACTATGTTTTTAAAGTTATACTTAAAAAACAAGTTATACTTAAAATTTTAGGTGTGTTCAAAGTAGTCTCCTCCAGCATAAATGCACTTTTGTAGATGAATTTTCCACAGATTAAATCACTCAAGCCATTCATTTCTTGAAATAGATGAAAAAAATGCATTTATAGCCACATCAATCTCTTCTTCTGAAGGAAAACGACGTCCACGTAAATTCTTTTTCAGATTAAAGAATAACGAAATGTAGCACATAGCTAGATCAGGTAAATACGGCGAATGTTCGATCACTTTAATTTGCTTTTGTTTAAGAAACTCAACTGTTAATCCGGCTGTATGTGAAGATGTATTGTCATTGTGAAGCATTAGTCCCCTAACATTCAGTTCTTGTAGAATTTCTGGAAGATATTTAGGGGTATACCAGTTTGCTGTTACTGTCTTCTGTCCTTCCAACTTGATGGCTTTGACCAATCCCAAACTTCTGAAAAAACGACATACATCACTTTTTCAGAGCGCGTTTTTTTTTCAAGATTGTTGACGTGGGATCATCTCCAAAGACCCATACTTTGGTTTCTTGACGTGTTGGAACGTCAAAAAACGGTATGTACGTTTCATAACCTGTTACAATTTTAGAAATGATGCCGTGGCTACCATCATTTAGCAATTTAAGAGTTTATTTACTGATTCTGACACGCTCCTCCTTTTGGTGCTCAGTTAGATTATGGGGAACCCAACGGCAAACTACTTTTTTCATATGTAATTCGTCATGAATGATTTTGTGTATGGCTGCGAATCCAATGTTAAATTCCTTCTGTATCATTTGATTGGTATAGCGATTGTCATCCATTAACATTTTTCGTATGGCTAACACATTATCCGGGATTACTGCTGACGGCTGCCTTCTTGTGTGTTCTTCATCCTGAAGAAAATTGCGACCTCTTCTAAATTCTTTAACCATCGGAATATAGTAACACGAGCTGGACATTCATCACCAAATGCTAATTGCTACCGTTGAACTTATTCTTCTTGATTTAATCCTGCTTTAAAATCGTAGAAAATCATAGCGCGAAAATGTTGTCGCGTCAACTACATTTTCTCTTCTGTTTAAAATTTATTCTTCGCTAAACAAGTTGAAATAAGTCAGTAAAAAATCATCTTCTGTGTTAAAATACTTTCTATTTTAAAATTAAACCGTTATTTTTATTTTGTAAATTCTCGTCTGCGCGTAGCTCAAAAATTTCAGAGTAACCCTCGTAGAAGCATCTGAGTGTAATCTTCCTGATTTTGAAGCAGAGACCAAGTAGAAGACCCCGAATGCTTAGCCTGCCACCACCAGAGGGATCATTTCACTGGGAGGACATTGCGATCACGCCCAATTTTAAAGTGCCCCAGCCACCTTTAGTGAACACGACAGATCTTCGGTTCATAATATTTTCCATATTTAAAAGCGTGTAAGCTTTATTACATTATAAAACATACGTGCTCGTTAAATCTGTAGAATCGAAAGTCCTGTGGTCGGTCATTGAATAGTTACCATCGGTGTAATGATCGGATGAAAATTTCCTCCCTATTCAGATTTATGTTAAAATTGATCAAGTGGATCCTCTGGTAGTGCCATCTATCGGAGGAATGCTTAAACCAAAGTCGTACTTTTATATTCATGTTGCTCTGGTTAAACGAAAGACGCACCCTAGTGATTTAATTTCGAGGTATAGAGAGCTTGGCTTGTCCAAGTATTATGAGTAACAACAATACAATAAAATACAAGAAAATGTTATTACGATTTATTACAGTTGCTTATGAATTGTGAACCTCAAAGCACTGTAGCTGTCCTCACCGTGGCCTAGAGGTATGATTACTCTCTTCTGAGTGAAATATTCTGGTTTGATGCTAGCCATTGTTCAACAATAAGGGATAGATATTGCATTTCTCCTTGCACTTTTGTCAGGAAGTTTTCCAAATTTTCACATTTGGAATACACATTAGTATTTCAGGTTTACGCATTTGAGACCCTAAAAGCTTCTTCTAGAAGACAAAGACGTCGTGATTAATCAAAATTTTATGGACAACTCCTTCCATTTATTAGCCTGTCGCTTACATGATGTCAAAAGATATCAGGAAGTTTTCGCAAGTAAAATTGATGTTCCTTAAATTTTTATGACATCAATAGAAATTTGATAAAATAAACTTCATTTAATTTCATTAATTTTAAAATTAAATATTGGCTGCTAAAATACTTTACTCTGTACGGTTTCCTTTCAACAGTATTTTCTGTATTTTTGCTTTCTTACCAATGCAATTGAAATTAGCTTAAAAGTCAAATTAGTAAGTATCAATTAATTTTTATCTTTTATAGTACTTTATCTGCTGTTATGCGTTTAATATTTCCAAAGATATAAGTCAAGTTCTCCTTAACGATGTATGTAATCCTAGGTTTTGCCTAAATACAAAATCAGTTATAACGAAGCAAACTTATCATGAAGAAATACATTATTTGTAAAAATTCTAAAGTTAAACTTAAATGAACTCCATATTTCAAATTGTATAGCAATAAATTAAATTCAATAATTTACGAAAAGAAGAAAAATTAATTTTCTAAGCTACTCCCAAATAATTTTTGAAAATTAGATTAATGCAACAGACGAAATAGTTCCCTCTTAAATCAATAGAATTATTTTTAAATATTTATCCATATAAGGGTCTCTCTTTTAATTTTTTAATCCATTCCATACATTTTTTTAACAGTAAAGAATTTATTTTGTCTCATAAGCTATTTTTCCGTATTTCAATGGAGAGAAATTAAAGCTTCCCCTAATGTAGAACTTTTTTTTTAATTTTATCAATTACTAACCACACACACATTACTTTAATGGCCAAGCTTAGTAGAATCCATTATAACAGACACAAAAGCTCTCACTTAAAGAGCTAACTTGAACATTATGTTGTAATATAATTTATAAAATTTTAAAAAGTTTTTAATTACTCCGAGAAAATTTTTCCATCAAGAAGTGCTTTCAATTTATTATTAAAAATGAACTTCAGAGGCAAGGTTGTTTCATTTAAGCCACCATTATTTAAAAGAAAATCAAAAAGTATAAAAATCATGTATAATTCTTCGTATTTAGCTTGAATGAGGGTAATTCGTTTACTGTACTACCCGAAAAAATCTTTTGATTTTAGCTGTAGTGTAACAATCGTGCCAGAATTCAAATCACTCTACTAGTGTCCTATGCATGAAATTTCCTTAGGTATTCTCGTAACTATTTCAATAGATTACATAATTTATTAAGAAATTAAAGAAAAATTAATGTGCTAGAGCTCATAAGCAACTTTCTATAAATTACTATCAATCTAAGTTAAATAACATAAATCAACATTTTCCGATCAAAGTATTTGCCTAAAACAAGCTTTTTAAAACTAATTTGACATCTCGTGAAGATAATTTCACGAGATAATTTAACTGCCAAAACTGATTTCATATTACAAACATTATACAAACAAATTACAGTTATAGTTTCTAAACTGCAGTGGTTTTAGTCCCTTGAAATTTCAATTTAATATTTGATTAACTACTAGTTTATATTATACAAAAGCAAAAGATATAGTACAAATTTTTATTTAATATTTCCTGTGCTTTCAAATGGATGATTGCTTAGCCTAAATTCTCCTTTTAAAATCATATTTATAACTACTAGTGTCGCACAACTAAAATTTTTATCACAAATCGAACTTATTTCAACAGATTCATATAGGAATAAAAAGTGAGACAGCACTACATCATATATCTTAAAAAATTATTCAATTATAAAATTAAAAAATTATTTTATAGCATTATTATAAATAATTGCTAACAAATCTTTTACCAAATTTTTAAAAAAACAATTTCATTTTAATTTATATACCTTAAATAGCAATTTTTATAAACAGGTTTTATTTATTTTTAGGTTTTTATATATTTACAACATTTAAAAAAACAATGACAAATTAAGAAATTAAATAAAAAAAAAAGAAAATATACTATTTTTTCAATGGCTAACATTTATTTTCTTACTTTATTTTACGATTATAACCAACTCTTTAATGGTGATCAAAATGAAATAGAATTATAATTCCCAATAATGTTCAAAATTTAATTGAATGTGAAATAATATTATTTAAATTCAATATTTTAACATCATGAAAAATGCAAATTTAAAAGAAAAAATATTATATAAATCATTAATAAGAATCCAAATATACAAGTATTTTTTATAATTTTTTTTACTCTAAAATGACATTTCAGAAAAAAAAAGTCTGTCAAAAATAATGATTTAAAAATAATTCCCAATGTTGCCACCAAGTGTCGCTGTAAGTTCTTGTGGTAAATATCAATAAAAAATGTTGCAAAACCCAATCGTGATATGTTTTTGCGTGATTTTATAGACTGTTTATAAAAAGCAACTGTACCACTATAATATCTATCGATATTTTAGGTACCTTTATTTATCAACTAGTTTTTCAATATCGGACAATTTTCTTAAATTGCAAAGATACAGAATTATAGGATTTTATTATGTCATATTTTTGCAACTTTCTTTCAAAATATTTACCTCTTAATTCGTTTTTAATAGACCACCGCGTTTTTCAGTTATTTAATTTTATATAGGCAAGCATTTCTAAAATTCTTTGTTCGGGATATATTTACAAGCGTATTATTTATTAAAAACTTCTAATAAAATTGCTAAAGTATTATGATTAAAATGTTTCAATACCGAAATTATTTTTGAACCATAAAATTCTTTCTTAATACTTGATTACTGATTTAAAAAATCAATATTTCCTTTTCAATGAATTAAAATGAATATGAGTTTAAAATGTAGCCCTTAATTAATCATTAATAATGAATTTAAACATCTTGTAAAAAAAAAGATATATTCTTCAAATATTTATCGTACATAATTTGTGTATTAATATTTGAATTATGCATTTTATTAATGAAAATTTAATATTTTAAAATGCTGTAATAGGAATATGATAGAGTTAATAACATGCTTCGCTTGTCGAGATTTTAATTTAATTTTAGTTCAATAAAGAAGGGAAAAGCTTCTAAAGTGGTTATAGCAAGCACAGTTTGAGTTAATATTAAATTACAACGCGTTTAAAGTAAATAGATATTTATTCAGTTAATTTTTAAAAACATTTATTTTCGCATTTTATTGCTTTGTAATATTTTAAAACGTTGCCTTTTCTGTTTAATAAAACATTTCATTCTCAATGAAAGATGGGTATATCACGATACATTTCCAAATGTTTTTTTCACAGCTCTTAAAGAAGTCAAATGTAGCCTAAATTATCATATTTTTGAATGAAGGACAATAAACAAAATCGCCACTAGAGGGCGAATAGGAAAAAGAGAGGATGTGACGTAAGTTGACTGTTACAATAGAATTCATAAAATGCCTAAGTGCAAAAAATGCTGCTTTTAACGTTATTTTACATCAATGAAATAACCATGGAGTCTAAGAAACTTTAAAATTAAGTGAGTTAGATCAACCAATGGCTTTTGCTGTGTGAAGTATCGAACTCGCTACTTTCCTGACAAACAGTGAACGCATATTTTTTACCAGGTTGCCACAATTCTTCTCTCTGCAGAACTAGCCATAATTAAGTAATTACCATTAGCGTTAATTAAAGTAAAGAGACGTATATTTTCCACCATTTAAGAATTCAAGAATTTTTGTTCTTGAATTTTTCTAATCAAGAAAGATTTTTGTCCACAGAATTTAACATTTTAATTCAAAATATTAGAATCAAATTCTTGATTTCTAGCTCAATCTAACATGGAAAACAGTTCCTCAAATAAAAAATAGTTAATTCTACTTTATATTATTTCTCTCTTTATATACAAGCAGCTATAATATTTACCTTAAAAAAACACATGAAAGATTAAAGAGTTGATTTTTTTTTTTTGCGATTCATAAATTTAACTTAATTTGCTTGGCCACCTTCAATATAAAAACTAAATTTCTTAAATGAGAGCCTCGTTAGCTGTTCTAATTATTATTTACCTAACAGGCACCGTTGTTTTCTGTTCCTTAGTCTGTAATTTCATTTCATGCATAATTTTATTTAGTTGATGTTAAAGAAATTACCCCCAGAAAATTAGCGAAATTATTCACGCGCTAATAATGAATTTAATCGTAATTTTTTAAAGATCTCCAAGTGAATATTTTAATAATGTAATAATATTTAAAGGGCAAAAAAATGTACAATTAAATAAGAAGAGACCAACTTAATGTTGTAGACTCTAATTCAATTATTTTTTTAATTCTGAAAATGCAATAGGATTTTAGGCTTTTTTTATTTTGTTAATCGATTTATTCACGAAAGTATTACAGATAGACTGCCGAATAGTACAAAGAAATTTTGATAAGATCTTGTTCTAAGACTTCAGTCTTAGACTAAGATCTTATCAAACTGCCTTTTCCCACTATCTGAATGGGCACACGAGAGGAATCACCTTTCAGCAAGGGCAGAGGACATTTCCTGACTGCCCCTGGTGTTCCGTCAATATGGCCTCCCCTCGATATATCTTAACCTGCCTAAATTTTTAAAAAAGACGATGTCCTTCGGGACCTATCACATTTTTTAGATATTTTAGAAATTCTTGGTTTTATGGGGGTTGTCTAGCCTAGCTAGGCAACCTTAGATAAGTAACAACAACAACATGATATCACATCTACCTACAATATTATGGATTAGCGAGAGAGAGATTTCTAAGTGAAAATAATTGCTTCTTATATATTTTCAATTCTGTAGAACAAGCAAGAAACATTTTTTTGTTATTCGCTAATTTTCATGATCTAAATTTCAGCTGATTTAGTGTTGTTGTTATTGCATATTCCTTTAGTCCAGCAGCGCTACACCAGGTCTATAACGTTAAACACCCCCAAAAAACCAAGCACCAATTAAGGATTGTTATTTAAATCATCCTTGGATAGTCCCAGGCACTCAAGGATGTGTTCTGGTGTAGCTTGTTCTGCGGAACAATTGGTACAAGTCTCGAAAGTCTTTTGGTACAAGTCTTTTGGTGCTCTCCGAAAATTTTAATCATCTGAAGTGACCACTATGAAATAAGACGAGAACAGTTTGTTTCTGTCTTCAGTGGATCAACTCTAAAGAAGGCGGTACAACCTTTAAAGGGAAGAATGTCCTCACTGAACTTATTAAGTGTATTTTTTGTAAGTCTTTGTAAGGTTCCTAATACATTTATAATCCAAACAAATCAATTGTTTCAGCACAGCATTAAATAATAGGCGTTGAAAAATGAATTTTAGCCTTATTATAAATAGATTTCAAAACATATGGCAGAAATATGCCTTAAAATGTATAGCTCTGAATGCTTAAAACTTTTCACCAGTAAAAAATTTTACTTCGCATTTGGTTCAACCGTCATAACTCATTCCAAGAAATGTAATATATTGAAAGGTTTCATTATGCAGAAAAAATAATTATAAAGCATACTTTATTTCTTTAGAACAGAAAAGAATTTAAAGCAAATTATTAACTTCGCTTTAAATATAAAGTAATGATTATATAACTCAAAAAAGAGCGTTAGAAGACATTAACAATTAATTGCTCCTTTACCATTTTTGTCAGCTAATTTAGGTCTTTTAATCTAAGAAAGCAAATTTTGAGCAGTTCGTTTAAAATTATATGATTTCACGCATAAATATTAATTTCATTTCTTACATTTACCTAATCACATTTTTTGTTAAAGATCATGTTGCTTAAAAAAAAACAATAAAATTCTAATAAAACTTATAAAAAAACTACAAAAAAAATTTGTTCCATCGAAAATAGGGAAATCTAGTTATGAAACATATAATTACACTTAATTTATTGAAGATTTATTTAAATAAAAGAAAAATTTTATCCTGCTTTGTTAATGACGCAGAACTTTTGAACAATGTTGCAGATTAGGTGAAATTAATGTTTTGTAACTGTCACAGTTTATTAAACTAATTAGCCATTTAATGTTTTTAATGAGCCTTAAGTTCATTAAAAAACACATCTCAGGTTAATTTTTAACAAATATTTTTATCTCATTCTAGTTAAGCATATTTTGTTTAAAATCTTGATGGAAAATATATAATTATACTTATATTAAGTAAAAACTCAAAAGATTCCTGGAACTAAGAGATGCATATGCATTACATTTTAAAGTTTGATTATTTCATTGGATTCTCAAATTAGAGGTTTTGTAAATATAAAAATTCACATCTCTGTTTTAAATCACTCGGGGATTATGAAAGTATAATTCCATTAAGTGCCATGTAGTTCTAGCTGCATTATTTCTAAGTACTTTTCACATCCTTTAACCTTCAATTAGTTTCGACTTTAAAATTCCTATTGCTTTGCACAGGATTCCCTGAATTTAGAAAGAACATCTTTAATTAACTCTGCTGAAAACTCTTTTATTGTTGTATTGTTACTAATGACACTTGGACAAACCAAGCTCACTATGCCGTTGGCTATGTGAGCTTGGTTTGTCCAAGTGTCATTAATTAATTTAAGTCAGGGGGTGCATCTTTGGTTTAACCAGATCACCACGAAGACTTCGCTCTAAACTCCACCAATAGATAGCTCCACCAGAGGATCCACTCCCTCAATTTTGACATGAATCTGGAGGAAAAGGAAATTTTCTCCAGACCATTATACCTATGGTAACTGCTCCAGGACTGACCACAGGATTTTGGATTCCACAGACTTAAAGAGCACATATATCGCATCTACTAGGTGGGGTTTTGGTGCCATTGAGAATCAAACCCCAGGACTTCCGGACGAAAGGCTGGTGCCCTAACCACAAGGTTACCACGGCACTCCTGAAATACTCTATATATAAATTAGTAATTCCACTACTTAAATTTACTATTATTCACTTTCCTAAACATTCAATTGGTTTGAGTTTTTAAATATTTTGTAATTTTTCTTATGGTAAGAGGATTTTTGAATTAAGAAATAGCATCTCTTCTTTAAATACTGAGAGAATTGTACGATCAAAGATACATTGATCATTGGATACTATTGCCTAAGCAAGTATTTTTTTTCTTTGCATAACTTCCACACAGTTTTCAACACTTAAATATTCAGTCACAGAGTTTTCATACATTTTCTCAGAAACAACAGGATGAAAATATTTCTGAATTTAGGAATCACTTTGTCTATAACACACAGACAGCTAAGACATCGTAATTCTTCTACTGATATCGGTATGATTCCGGCGTAATTTCCAAATAGTTTTCACCCTCCATCATTTTCGTATTTAGAGTTCAAATCATCTTTGTTTTCAAAAAAAAATTTAAGAAGTGAAACATTTATTTTGTAGCATTAAATGAAATAGTGCTAATGATGTTTGTAACATGAGAAGCTAAATCAACAGCAAAGACACTGAAGTTTTCAATAATACTCAAAATCTTAAAGATAATAAATATTTTATTTTCTGGGTTATTGTGTTATTTACACGACAAAGAGCTATTTATTCTAAAATTACATAACTATGCATAGTGTTGAATCTCTGAAACCACCTGAAAGAAATGCAGGGCTATGCATAGTCCCAGTTCTTTCAGTTTATCCGTAAAATCTCCGATTTCTGAGAGGGCTTCTCGATTTTTTAAATCGAAAAATATAATATCTTCCCGTTTTTTATACATCGTTTCAAATTCCTGAGTATATATATTGCACCGAACTTCGGGGTTTGTTTTGATTGAGAGTCGATGAAATAAACACTTTAATATTCATAAGATTTTTATTCGTAGCAAATTAAACTAAAAACAGAAAGTTCCAGCTGTAGAAATTACAATTCCACACATCTAATACAGCTAATACTACAGAAAACAGCTTCCAATTACAGAAAGCTTTAATATCTCAGATAAACAACAGCTTCTATGCTCTAAACTAGCATGCAAGACTAATCGTCTTCACTAACTTCTAACTGTCGCTAGTAAAACTTGGAAACTGACTCAGTCCGTAAAACGGTGGTATTTATAGCTTACTTGGCGTGAAAGTCTAGGCCTTTCTTCAAGGTTCTGGAAGCTTCCAGGCCATACCGCTGAATAATGACCCTAAACCTTAGGTGGTGGAAGTTTCCAAAACTGTCTATTTCTTGCCAAACCTCGCCGAATCACCAATTATCTCACCAAGTAGTTGCCAAGTCACCAATTATCTCGCCAAGTGATCGCCAAGAATCTCGCCAAGTCAACCATAAATACCACCGTTACAAAGTTTCTAAAAAAATATTTACCACTTTGTAACATTATATATGATTCCGTAACATTATTTTATTTGAATAAATAGTATAGAAAACAATGCTTAATTTTGGCAATCTATTTTATTTTATTAAATATTTCCAGAATGTGAGTGGCTTCAAGCGCTAATGGCTGTTTTATTAAGCAAATTGTAATAAAAATTAAGCAACGAATTCAAGGGTTAATTTGTATCAGATTTGAATTTCCATTTAAATGATAAATGTTATTGTGGATAAATTGGTTTCTCGTTGTAAAGAAGAAATAAAATATAATATTCATTCATTCATATCAATGTAAACGTTTAAAACTAATTTAATGAAACAAAACTAATATTTCACTTGATGGGTAGTGCGAAAAAGAAGTTATATTCTTGAATTCGTTTTCTGCAATGACAATTTCACAAACTTTTGGCGTTGCTATAAAACTGAATGTGTGCTACTTAAAGAGAAATCTTCTTTAGAGTTTCTATAACTTTAAAACAATTTATCTTAAAATATATTCTGATTTGTAAAAATTTTTAAGAATAAATTAACAATTGTTTTGTAAATAAATATTTTTGTTGTTTTAAAATAAATCACTTTTTTCTAATAAAACTTTTCTTTTGTAATCTAGTTTAATTGAAAAAGTTATACGATAATTATAAGAATAATTTGTTTAGAACAAATTTTTCAAGATAGTTTATTTTTAGACATTAAGACAAATGCATATAATACAAAAACGTATAATTAACCGAAACAAAAAAATATATAGAATACTTTTTTATTTATAGTGAAACAATTCTGTAGGAAAACATGACTTGTATTTACATACATAATCAATATATTAACATATATAAGGCGACTGTTATACATTTTGTTACTGTTAGTTTCTATTTTTACTAAAAGGTTTTTCTGGGGTAAAAATTTTCCTTTTTTCAGAAATATTTCTTATTTTGTTCAAATATATTTTATCAACAAACTAAAAAATTACGATTATAATTAAATAATTTTCCGTTTGAAACATGGGCAATATTAGAATTGTATTCATCGTATTTTTCTTAAAAATATCATGTCAATTTTAGCAAACACTACTAACAATCAATTTAATTTGTATTATTTTCTTACTTTTTTAAGAGGATTTTTTTAATTAAATTTTCGAGAACACTTTTCACATGATATGTAACGAGGAGTAAAGGAAAAAGAATAAATTGCTATAATGTTGCAATAAAAGTTTACACGCTGTATTCTACATTTATTATTGAATATGGTTAATTAAAATTACAAAATGAAATAATTATGAGGAAAGATTTAGATTTTAAACAGTTTTTGGTTTACTGATGTGAGTATTTAAGTCATTGGATCCAAACCAAGAGCAATTGCAATCTATTAATCTCTATTTTTGCTTTGAAATTACAACCAAAGTCATTTTTCTTAGACGATTCATATTGTCAAAAGAAAAATTTGGGATTCTTCTTCTTAAATTATTTAAGTAGACATTTTCATTTATGGAAAGGAGCCAGAGAATTGGTATTTGGAAACTTGTCCACCCTAATATGCTGTGGGCTCATTTAAGAATTGGCGAGGAAACATGGGAAAATAATGGAGTAAGTGAGAGTCACTCACGGTTGTGCATACGCTCAAAGAAAATACCGCTCAAGACAGAGGTGCATACGCTCAAGGAAAATACCGCTCAAGACAGAGAAATATTGCTGGAAAGAGAATTAGCTGACTTCTTTTATATACTTAAAGTGATAATTTTTTTAATTTCTTTCAAATTTTTATTGTGTTGAAATAAAATCTGTCGAACTGTCAGTGAATGGTTAGCACTCTTGTTTTCAATTTAATTCTTTTCTCATTATCATTACTAAAAATTTATGAATTGATTCAAAATATATTCTATAATTATATTTAAATTCTGTAATAGTAATAAATTTAACAGTACACATAGGTATTTTCTCACAATAGATTAATTCGTTTTCTTAGAATAAACTCTTTAATTGTTGAATTAATTTTATAAAATTAATAAATGCAAAGAATTCTAATATGCAATACGATAAACACAGGAATTTATATCACCATTTCAAAGTTACTATAGAGTAAGTTAGTCGATGTTTAACCTTCTTCAGTAGGCAATTTTTAAAATAACTAACATTTATTGCAGACAACATAACTTACATAGAAATAAAGAAATTTAGGAGGTCTGAAACAGCACGTCCTCTTAGCATGAGATTTAGAGAGCAAGTGTTCTGTGTTCGGTTCAGATCTCACTGACAGAATGAATAAACCACGCCTACAAAGTGTACTGATTGGTTGGGTACATTTCATGAGGTTAATACCATTAGCACAGAAATTTGATCGACACGTTTTTAGTTCCACTTCGTAATTTTCAGTTTTACTTCACGAATTCAAGTGTTTTGTAAAAGGTCAAGAGTTTCTCAGAAAAAATGTGATGAGTCACATTAATTTCTCAATGAAGTCGCGATGAGTCATCACATTACTTAATTTGGTAAGTATTTATTTTCTGGGTATTTTCCAAATTAAGTATTTATTTTCTGGGTACATCTTTACTTAGAAAGAAATACATTTTAGACAATTATATATAATTAGAAATTTTAAAATTAATTTAAAGGAACTATTTTCGGATATAGTAAATAGAAGATCGTATGGTTTTCCCTAAAAATACTGCTTAACATTCTGACGTCGAGCAAAGTTCTCTTGTGACTTCGCTTGTCGACTCTTTCTCTATAAAAGTCCTCTAGTGTGAACATTGTGTAGCAGCTGAAAAATCATCTCTGAAATCCTCAGTTCAGCTGCCGGTGGATCTCGGGATTTGGCGGAAATAATGGCTAAGAATCCACTTTTAAACTGCGGATTCTAGTTAAATTAGTCCTCTTGTGTGAACAGTGCGATTATGGAATAAGAAACACTCAAGACAGAATTTATATCATTGTAAGTTGATAAATATTATTCTGCATGGTGGTGTTATATTATTATCAATCGTCTACCTATGACGTCAACAGGCTTCGCCAATGGAAGAGAGATGTAGTTCTAGAGGCGGGTAAAATAAAAAGGTTAGACATGTTTTCCACGTTGGAACTTTTTTCTTCGCTGGTGTTGTGATTTTAAACGCATGATTGTCTACTATTTGCAAAAGTAGTCTATTGCTTAAGTCATGTTAATCATGTTAACTAAGGCAGTGTTTCAGAAATGATTCAGTTTGGAAGTGTAAACATACTACTGTTAAATATATATATGTAAGATAAACACAATGCGAAATGAAAAACGTCTTACGTCATTGTTTAAACAGGAAAAGTCGTTTGTGACAATGTGTGAGGATTAACCAAATGATTATGAATGAAAAAAACAACGTATAATATGAATTACTAATCTTTTGTCATGTCTAAACATGACATTCGTTCGAATGCATGTTTACATGGAAATATCAGCAGGTGTCATTATAGTATGACATGATATGTATAAGAAGTTCTTGTAGATTATTTTTCCTGTCATCCTGAGTGTAAAAGCATTTTCCCTAAAAAATCTTTAGGATGGGGATTTTTGTCACTAAAATGAAAGAAATTCCCTTTTATCAGAATTGTATAAAGTTATAATTTCACTCTCAATTTTCTTTTCAAATAAAGTAAAATTTTTGATAAGTATTCGTTAACTTTTTGAATTTCTGTTTCATTATTCATAAAAAATATACTTTAAGAACAAGATGCCTTTTATTGATGTGCAAATAATTTGAAGGATTATAATTAAATCCTTCTAAATTCATATTAAGAGAATTTGATGAATGAACGAAATTAGTTGTGCATGATTTAATGAAGCATCATTCTTTAGTCTTGAAATATTGATTCTAGTTTCGCAATGAAACTGAATTACAAACAGTTATTTACTACATAAAATGACGGAGTTAAAATTGTTGAATCCATACCACTCTTCGCATGAGAAGTAGACTGCTTTGTTGTTTGCATGTTAATGGAAATTTTTATGGGCTTTAATGATAAGCATAACCCAATTTTACTGAAGAAATATGTAGCTTAAAATAAATTAAAGGGGAGAAAAATACCCATAAAATTAACATCAGACTTATAATGAAAAGCTTTATTCCTTACAACGTTATATTATTGTTGACCATGATGAACCATAAAATTTATATCCCTTATATTATCATTAGTTTTATTACCAGCAAAATTAGTTATGAAATTAAACTAATATCATAATTAAAATCCTTCGTAAAGTCTGAAAGAGATAGAATGGGAAACATTAGTATATTTTCTTAATAGAAGAAAAGTAAACATAATCAATCATAACCAAATACTTGTAACCTAATTATGAAGTTTTACTTTTTGAGTCGATCGAAAATATAGAACATTATGTAACAAAGACACTAAATTCTTATGCATTTTATTACCAAATGATATTTTCTGAATAGAGCTGCTAATTTTCAAATCAAGCAAGATTTGTTAATTTCCAAGAGAAAACGGATATTTATGGTATTTTTATTGCATCAAAGTATTCTACAATGAGGATGTTGAGATGGAGGGAATTAGTTATGTGTCTAAAAGATATAGCGTGGTAAATAGTTAACAACCATGCTGAGAATATATATAGTCTTTATGAGTTCTATAATAATGGGTGCTCCTTGTGGAATTTGTTGTTGTTGTTACTAATCTCCATGTCTAGGAGTATACTAGGTGGAGTCCACGAGTCCACTCACTTTCAGAAAATCAAAAAACAAGCGTAGGAGTCTTGTATAAGTCCTCGAGAGACAACCCCGGGCACTCAAGAATATTGTTACAAATTTATAAATAATTATTGTATATGCCTTAAAATATCTCAGACAGATCGGAAATACTCACATGTTGGGCAAAAATTGCGGTATTTAGACGTGTTATACGTTAAAAGCGGTTTTTCTAACGATTTGGTGACTTGGCGATGTTTTGGCGAGAAAACTTGGCGAGTTGGCGAGAAATGGACATTTCTGGAAACATCCATCACCTAAGCTCTAAGACCAATATTTAGCGAGATAGCCGAGAAGCTTCCAGAACCTTGGCGAAATTCGTAGATTTTTCCGCCAATTCAGGTATAAATACCGCAGCCCAACATGGTTAGAAGGTTTTGTACACACAGTCAGTTTTGTGAAGACGATTAGCCGTGACTGCTAGTTTAGAGAAGCTTTTCTCTGCCTGAGGTATTTGAGACCTGTGATTGGAAGCTGTTACTTATTATATCCGACGAATTGTAGCTGTATAATTGTGATTATTACAGCTGGTATTTCTAGTGGAATTTTTGCGAATAAAATTAACAAAATGGTATCTCTCCTCATAATTGTTGTATTATGAGGATCTCTCCTCATAATTGTTGTATTATGAGGATCTCTCCTCATAATTGTTCATAATTATGAGGAGAGATACCTCAAAAATGGTATCTCTCCTCATAACATTTAAACACATACCGAGAAAAAAGATTTGATTTTTCGAATGTTTAACGTGTTCTCACTCTTTTAAGATGAAAATTATTAGAAGGATCCAGTATCGAACAAACTATCTTCTAGGTATAAAAACAATGTCTTTTCTATTTTAGTAAATTAGACGGGACCTAAATCGAGACCAACAGTTAAGACAACTACGACAAACATCTAAATCGCAGGTATAAATCAAACCCTTGAATTGTTAAATCGTACAACAAAATACTACCTGTTTAGCCAACTACTTGATGACACTGAAAAACAACTGGCTTGAAGAATGTCTCACCTTATACTGGGAATTAACTGATAACTGACGTGTAAAAAAACTAGAGACCAAATCAGCACAATAAACTTACTTTTAAACTACATCTTTTTTCTTCAATCAGTTTTGATAGCACCCATAATGTAATCGAATTTATTTTTGAAAATATTTTTTTTTCCAACGGCGGGTACTTGACTGACGAACCCTTTGTCACAACAAAGCCAGAGGCTGCTACTCATTTGTCGTTACCCAGCGGCACCTGTGAACAAAGTCACGGAGGCGAGTAGCGTTGCCTGCGCCATACCACCACAAACCCGTTTCTAGGGTGGGCTACATTCATGCATCGTAACAGAAGAAAGGACAGAAAAACACAGAGAGAACGGAGAAAGAAAGTAATATCCATAATGTTTCTAGGGTGGGCTACATTTATATATCACCACAGAAGAAAGGACAGAGAAACACAGAGAAAGAAAGTGACATTCATGCCCAAACCGGAATTCGAACTCAGGAACCACAGCTCAGGAGTCAGGAGTGCTAATCACTCAACCATAGATCAGCTTTTAGAAAATATTGTGTGTATGATTCGGTTTCCATAGTTAAATTCATCGATCTTAAATAGAAAATTTAAATGAAATAGAAGACAATTTCTAATTAATAATATATATATATATATTAAAACACTAGAAAGTAGAATAAAATATCAAAATAGGAAACCCATTTTAATTTTAAATCTAGTTAAAATACATCATTAAATACATATGTATACTTTCGTTTTAATTACAGGAATTCTCCATCTTAAATATAATCTATTGAGACACTAAGTATAATTCGCAGAAAGATAATGAAAACAATAAAATTAAAATGAATGAACCAAGAATTCTCAGAAATGCCGACACATATGCATAGTGAGATTAGCCTTCAATTTCTCAGCAAGATTTCCCTTTCTCAATGAGAAAGAGAATCATTTACAAGAGAAAGAATGAAGCTTTCTTAAAGAGTTTTCACTTCTTAATTTATTTAAGTAGGAATTTTATATTTATAGGCAGGAAGTCAATATACTCGGAATTATATACCTTATTCCCTCAAATATGCAAAACTCATTAATGGCTCTGCGGAAAACTTAAGAAATTAATAAAATAAGCGATTCATCAAGAATCCTTTGAAAGTTGAAAGTTTTAAAAAAATTTGTGTAACCTTAAAATCCTTATTTTAACGTGTTCATTTAGGCAAATAGTGTTTTTCTGAATACAATTTTTAATCGTTTTAATACATTTTCTTACATTGCAGAACACAATTTTTCCATGAATTGCTGCTGTTTAAGACAGGAAATTAGAGCCTGTTTTTAAAAAGAACATTTTTAAAGTTTCTGTCATGTATTAAGTGTTACTTTAACGATCATTTTTTAATAGAATTCATTAAAGGTAAAATGAAATTATTGTTCAAGACGCTGTAGGCTTTTTTCTCTCTTATATTAAAAAACCCTAATTACTTTAATGATTTCCTAAACAAATTTTTTTTCCAGTTAAATAGTTCAATGGCTAAATATTCCGAGTATTGATGGCTTGTTCATCAATCAAAAAACAATAAAACATAAGCTCCGTGTTTATTAAAATTAATGTCAGTTATTATTTTTTCAAAACTTATTAAACCCAAATCTTGCTTAATTCCATTTAAATAATTTCCTGTTTTTAATTTATAATCATTTTTCAAATAAATTATAAGAAAATTGTCAAGTATTTATGTTTATTTAACCAATAAATACAGTATTTTTTCTCTATTTGCTATTTTTTATTATGATTAAGACTCGTTATCGGTCACTCTGTCTTTCAGTAATTCAATATATATATTTAATAGAGCGTTTTAAAATTTTTTTTCTGCAGACTATGATTTTAATAGACGGAGTTTAATTGACTCATTTTTATTCATAATTTATTGAAATTTTGAAATTTGTATTTTTTAAAGGTATTTATTCCTTAATAGTTAATTTCAAAATGTATGAAATTTATTAGCATTTTCAACGTAAGCAATATTCTAATCCTGGATTCTATCCGAGTCTATGACTTATACACAAAAAAATGTTATAACGCTAGTAGCCGACCATTAGATTCTATTAACTGTTAAAAAATTATTCCACATGCTTCTAAATGTCAATTTAGACTACTAATGAACAACAAGAATTAAATGCTACAATTCGGTTTCTTTCAAAATGCCTCTGTCATAATCTTCATATTTTCCTCTTTTTTGTGACACAAGAATACGACTCACTAACTATGCTCAACTGGGCGGTAAAATGCTGTAGGCAAAAAATGTCTTTTAACGGCTTCCAATTTGTAATAGATGTAGTAACTCATGTGCTAGATGTCATTAAATCGAATTATTTATAGCAAACATCGCTTAGAAACCTCAAGCACTTATTTTTTTATAATTAAGGAATTCATATACACACCCCTTCTATCGACCATAATTCAGAAATAGTTGGGAATATAATTAAGTTGTGTTTTTTATTCTTGTAAATGGTCCTAATTCTCACTTGATTAGGAGTATTTTCTCTTTTATACTTATGTTTAAATTTCTATGCAATTTTTAAATATATTCTCCAATAACAACGTTTTGCTTATAACAATAACTATAATTAATTACTACTAATAAATTTATTAATATATAATAATATAAAAATTTTTTTATCATACACTTTAGAAAAATATGTTCATTAAGTGATACTTTATGTCATAATGCTAAAAAGAATATTTACATCGAAATATCGAATAAAAATAAACGGTAAATACAACTCTTTAGAGATTTGCATGCAAACGAATAAATTATTAAAATTGAAAAATATTTTACAATTTCCAAGCTGTGTGAGCTGTTTAAGAAATTGCCTCGTTTCTATAGTAACTAAAACTTAAGTCTCTCAATTTAAGTGAACAACCATGATCGCACCATTTCTCATCCATGAGCCTTTTGACATGTTCCGGCTCATTAAGCCTGGTTTTAAAAATGAAGTACTGAGTGTGTCGAAAACATTTGAAAAGAGGTTCCGAAACGTATTACTGTTGCTCTTAATGAACCATTGCTGTTTCGCCGAAACGCAATCCAGAGGTTTTCGAAATACATTGCGAAACCTTCTTCATTCGCTTTCAGTAGTGATAAATTCATTTTTAAGCCTTGATTCCAAAAGGCACTTGTGTGTGTTTCAGTATTTCAACAAGGTAACTGAAATAAAATAACTCTAAAGGGTCCTTAATCATTAAAAGCTGGAAAATAGAAGCATTTTTCCTAATAAAATCCATAGAAATCCAATTCAGAAATTTTAAAATTAGTTACAAATATTGCCGGGTATTATATACTATAAACATATCCTTGAACCAATTCTATAAAATACATACTTATATTTTTTATCCTTTAGATTGGAATACTAGACAATATTTTTCTCCAGAAGAAACTATTATTCAGAATTTTTTAGAAATAATTCTGATAGAAAACGCTATATATTTCGATTTCAGTAGACATCCAACAACATAAAATACACAGTATACGTATTTCTAATTGATACTGAGGCCTCTTTCACACTTGACAACTTTTATCGTACGATAAAAAGTCGTCCAATATTTTATCATGAGAAGTTATTAAAAAAACCACACACAATAGACTGCTCTGTTTCACACTGAACGGGAAACAATATTGTGTGACCAGTCTATTGTGTGGTTTTTTAATAACTTCTTACATAAAATTTCGGACGATATTTTATCGTACGATAAAAGTCGTCCAGTGTGAAAGAAACCTGACATCATAGTAACAATAACTTATAAAAAATATTCTCACAACAATAATTACAATAAATTCCTATGTCTTTCAACAGGAATTTTAGTACATAACATCTACCACTGACTTCATTTAGGACTAACTTTAGAAATTCTAATTTTTTAAGCTTTAATAAATACTAATAATTTTCCATTAAGTTTATTGCTTTAACTTTTTGATGAGTTAATGTCGCTTGTTTCTGGGTGACAACTGGACGTGACTATCTGCAAAGGTATCTGCATGGAATAGGTGTAACGGACTCTGCTCGTTGTCCACTTGGAATCATGGTGACATGGATGCCGCTCACCTCAAGAACTGGCCTGAAGATTTAAGTTTATGACTGACAACTCTTTTGAGGCTACTAAAGGACTTTATTCTTGTTTTTACACTTGTTCATCTTTTCATTGGGCTGCTCGTCGATTAATGGCAGAGATGCCGAAGACAAGCGTAGGGTAATTTTTTTTTTTATGAAAATCATATTTGAATTTTTATTTAAAATACATGAAATGTTTTATCTTTATATGCTTAAAATGTTATTTTTGATAATTTTTAAAGTAAATATCTTTATTATTTTGTTAAATTATTTTGATAATAAAAATATCGTTTTACTGTTTCTCACTGTAATCGTTTTGAGGATTTAATTTCACCTTAAGATAAAATTTTAGAATTCGGTCATAAATATCAAAGTATATTCATCGATACAGATTTTCTCTTTAACTATTTTCACATTTATTACTAGTTTCATTATCTATTTTCATCATTTATCATTAGTTTTATAATCTCTACTTTCATTATCTATCACTAGATTCATAAATATTTTCATTATCTATCACAAGTTTCATTATCTATTACTATTTTCATTATCTATCACTAGATTCATAAATATTTTCATTATCTATCACAAGTTTCATTATCTATTACTATTTTCATTATCTATCACTAGTTTCATTAAATATTTTTATTATCTATCACAAGTTTCATTATAAATTTTATTATTTATCACTAGTTTCATTATCTCTATTTTCATTATCTACCACTAGTTTCATTAAATATTTTCATTCTCTATCACAAGTTTCATTATCTATCACTAGTTCATTAAGTATTTTCATTATCCATCACTAGTTTCATTAATTATTTTCATTATCTATCACAAGTTTCATTATCTATTACTATTTTCATTATCTATCACTAGTTTCATTAAATATTTTTATTATCTATCACAAGTTTCTTTAAATATTTTCATTTATTTATCACAAGTTTCATTATCTATCACTAATTTCATTAAATATTTTTATTATCTATCACAAGTTTCATTAAATATTTTCATTATCTATCACTAGTTTCCTTATCCATTTTCTTTTTTTATTTTAAAATCTAGATAGTTAGTATTTCTTCAACTAGAATTAATAATTTAATAAACATATGAGATGACAGATTTTTGTATTTTTAGGGAATATTAAACTTTTGATGAATTTGTGTGTGTGATTAGATATAAAAGAACCAACAGATCACTAACAGATTGTGTATTTATATAGATGCAATATCTTAAAGTAAATTTGTGTAATGTAATATACAAAATGTTATTTTATGTTTGATTTTTAAAAATAATCACGTGACTTCAAAAAGTCATTCGCAAATTCTAAGCAATGTCACTTCTGTCCTATAGTTTTTATATATTCCAATTTAAGTATAAACTTATAATTGAAAATAAAATGAATACGTCAGTGCTCTGAATATTTAAAAAAAATAATTTAAAGTAATTTTTAAACATTTTTCTAGGAACTTAAAAACAGCTTGAAATTTAAAATTCAAGTCAGAATGAAAATTTTTAACTTGAATTTTATTCAGATTCTTTAACAGAATTATTGCATTTACTTCCAACAAGACAATTATTTGAATTTAATTTATACAAAGTGATTTCAACATTTCTTCAATACAATAAAATATGTTTTTAATAATATTTAAATTTGATACTAAATTTTATTTGCCCAATTTTGTAAAGATAAATGTTGATATATATATATATATATATATATATATATATATATATATATATATATATATGTATAAATATATGTATATGTATATATATATATATATATATATGTATATATATATATATATATATATATATATATATATATATATATATATATATATATATATATATATATATATGTATAAATATATATATATATATATGTATATATATATATATATATATGTATATATATATATATATATAGTTTGTAATAATAAATTTACATGTGGCATGAGTTACATTGCTACGCGTTTCCCATTTGGTGGTTTTCCTAACATTTACCTCAGTTATAAATTTTTGCCTTATTTTTATAATTTTATACTTATTCTAACGGAAATATTTTTAAGACTTTTTCAAGAAAATTTACAATTTACACCTTTAGTAATAGGCATATTTTTAATGCTTTATATATTTAGCGTTAATTTAAAATAACTTCTAAACTAACATCAATATTTGTTATTACTTAAATAATAGAATAATTCGTATCGTATAACTAAAAAAAAATTTCTTTTTCTTAACTCTAAAACGGGAAAAACATTTTGGATCTCCTACAATGACACAACTACATACACCCATATTTTTCATACTATCGTCTGTTAATAAAGCAGACGATAGTTCACAATCGATCGAGAAAGATGCTGAAGTTGCTTTTAGAATCTAGATGATAAATTTTGAAATTAATTATCGAAAAACTTCGAGCTGATGGGAGAGAAGATTGGTTTAAAAATAGATAAAAGGAGCTGAAATGATGTCTCGTCGCTTCTGGGAAAAAGGAGAAAGAAAAAGCTAAGAGACAAGAAAGAAGAAGTTAATAGACAGTTTAATTCACTTCTGGAAAAGAATTTCATCTTAAAATGTTCTAAGATGTTCGACATTGAGCGATGGATGGATGTGATAAGATGGAACATAGATAAAATATGTTATCATGAAAAATGGAATGCTGAAAAGAATTTTCGAGATAATTTCAAATCGAGGATCAGATTTTTTCTTCAAAGAAATTTACTCGATTCGTATTATTAAAAAATCTCTCAAATTATTAAGCAATATATTTGTTATATTTCGAAGTCACTCAAAAAATATTAATGTCAATAATTTAAATCAAAATAAAAATTATTCATTTAAACTGCTAATATTAATAACTTTCCATTCATTATTAATATGTTTCAAATATATTAGTTACAGGATATGTTTTTTTATAATTAATAAGCTAAATCAGCATCTTTGGAAATAAAACTAAAAAAAAAATTATTAATTGAAATTTATTTTACATAACATAAAATTTTTTAGATTATTGTGTGTGCATGTAGTAAAATGTTAAAAAAAATATCCTTCATTTCTATAATTATTAAGAAACTTAAATTTCACGCAAAAATTATACTTAATAATTCAATTTGTAAAAAAATAATTAAATTGCTTAAAAATAGTTTTTATTTCGAAATTAGAATAATTTTTAAACAGCAAATTCTTGTGTTCCTGGGAAGTTTTAATAGAAATGATACCAATAATTTATGCTTATATTCAATGAATGCTTAAAAAATAAGTTCATAAATTCGTAAATATTAAGAAAATTTTAACAGCTACATACAGTTTACTAAAATTAGTTCTACATTTTGTCAATAGAGAGCGTTATATTCAATTTACCAAAGATATAAAAAAGTTATTTATATGCGTGCAACGTACAAATAAAATATAATATTTCATTAGCTCATGAAAATTTTTATCATTCAGAATTTTGAATGTGAAAAATTGAAAAGTTATTGTCGTAAAATATAAGATTTTTCAAATTTTGAAAAAAATATTATTTAAAATTTTTTTAACAGATATCGTAGTACACAAGCATGTCACAGTCTTATATGGGAAATAAATTACGCAAGATTTCTTAAAAAATGAAAAGGTAAGGATTAACAATACTTTGATTCTTTAAATAGTATTTCGTAATCTTTTGTCTGAAGAGAAATTTTGGAAAAACCTGTTGTGCGTTGATAAATGTGAACTGAATTCCTTCACCGTTCACAAATATATGAAAATAAGTTGGAGTAAGTCACATATAATTTTTATGACAGAATTACGAAATAACAGCATACAATATTCAACCATTGTTTTTGGAATTCGAAGTACAGTTGAAAATGTATTTACCTTCCATTTTTTAATGATGTGATACATAATAATAAGATTTTAACAACAAAGTACTTAAAATTAACACTGTGTCACAATACAAATATTATTTATAAAAAGAGCTTTATCATTCATAAAGAAAATTACTTAAAAGGAAAAGGGAAAAAACCATTATAAGCGTACATATGAAAATAATGGTGATATGCAAACAATTAACTGTAAGACATGCGGTGAATAATTTTTATAAAATACAGGTGTCTGGAAAACTTATTATATAAATTACTGATACTATAATAGAAGGTTATCAATATATAAGTGACTTTAAAAGTGACGTTATTGTTACGGAGCACAAATAGCGTGATATTTTACTTGTAATCTGAAAAACGAGATGTATTAGGTTGAGGAATAAGTTCGTAGCGTTTTTACCAAAGGTATTTATTTAAACAAAAAACTATAATTACATCAATAAGTTAATCAATTATATATTTGCAATGGCTGTTTACAACCTCTTTCTACCTCTCCACCAAGTGGTTGATGCCGTTCCGCCAAAAATCGCCTAGTCTGGTGTCAAAGCAGTTGTTGAGCCAGTTTTTAAGGACCTCTTGATGCACTGGGAAATACACGAAAAGAATGCCACAGTTAACAAGAAGCTCTACATTACCCAGCTACACCGCGTGAATGAAGCTATTCGACTGAAAAGACCTGATCGACATGGTCTAACCATACTCTTTCACGACAACGCCAAGCTTCATGTTGCACAAATCATCAAAGCTGCACTTCAAAAGCTCGAATGGGAGGTTCTTCATCATCCGGCGTATATTCCGGTTCTTGCACCAACCGATTACCATCTTTTCCGCTCCTTGTCAAACCATACGAAGGGTATTACCTTCAATAATAAAGAGGTTCTTAAAAACTGGCTCAACAATTTACTAAGCACTAGACCAGGCGATTTTTGGCGTAACGGCATCAAAAAATGGTTCGAGAGGTGGGAAGAGGTTATAAACACAACGGCGAAAATATTATTGATTAGCTTATTGATATGATCATTGTTTTTTGCTAAAAGAAAAGTTTTTGGTAAAAACGCTACTAACTTATTCCTCGACCTAATACTATCTGTAATCTGAAAAATGAGATGTACTTACGGGATGATATACTAGTGATAAAATTTTAAGTTTAGAGCACGTCCAAAGTTCGCTGGTGTATACTGGATATCGATTATACAATATAACATAAAATCTCAAACAAAAGTTTGGTCAAAAATAATCTTACGGATCAGTCTACGGTCATCAATCATAATCAACCTACGGAGCAGTGATGCATCTTCCACGGCGCTTCCACAAGAAAAATCCAATGGTTATAATATTAAAACGAAATAAAAATGATTGCTTGAATTTAAACACGGAATCAAGTAAATGAGAAAATACAAAAAACAATGACTATATCAGAAAAACATTTTAGATAATGTTATATCCATTTAACCACTGACAAAAATTAATATTCTCATTTTTTAAAAAATATTTTTAATTTTTTTTTATGTTGAATTATATTTTCTAAAAAAGATTCTATTCTATCTTTCCTATTTTACTTTATTCAATTAATATCCCTTTTAAAATGAATAAACTTCATATATATAAATTAGAGATCAAATGTTTTAAATTTCTCTTTTAATAACATTTTTTTTCTTAATAAATACATATTTGAAATTTAAATCTGGGAAAGTAAAAGTAAAGAATATTCGAATAAGTTATTCTTTATCAAAGCTAAATAAACATGACATCATTATTTTTATAAGCATGAGTGCTCTTGCCGTAGGAACGTTGGATTATCAGAGGCATTAACTCTTTTTCAGAATTCCTATTTTTTTACAAAGTATTTCCTAGTAAAGAAAGTTATTTTTTTCATTTCAACTTCTTAAGTTATTTTTTTATGTGCAATGAATTATTTATACAACTTCGTTAAAAACTCGCATCATAGATCTTTATTCAAGAGGAAAAAAATGCCTTTATTTTTTTTTATCTAAGCATAGGTGCTTGATATTTTTTAAAAATTTCAAGTATTTCAATAGTATTTTTAAATGATTTCTATTTAAATATACTCCTTTTGGAACATGTACTCTTACAAAAATTAATTAATAATCCTTGTATTAAAAAATCATTTCTATATTAAGAGTATTTTTATTAAATATTATTAAAGTCTGTTTGATATTTACATAATCAGAAATTTTTGATTATGTTAAAATTTTTAATTACGAAATTAGCCTTATACGTATGAAAGAAATGATTTTCTTTATAAGATTAATTTCTAGGGAATTGTAATTGCTGAAAAAGTGAAATAAGAATAATGTTATTATTGAGAAATTCATAAAGGTCTGATTTGTGAAATAATAAAATTAATTACAAATATTTCTAACAGATGGCGCAATTTCTTGAATTATTATATCAAACTCCGGAAACAAGCTATAAGAGCTTCATAATCACATTATTTATGTACCTAAAAGTTTTACATTCATATCATTTAAATGTTGACACATTGGCTCTTAAATTTTTACTGTACTGGGGCGTATATTTAGGGTTAGCATTTTTAATGAATTTTATACTTATTTCTAACTATTTTTTAAGTTCAAACAACTAAATCAATTTTTAACTATTTTTTCCGACAAATGTAAACATTCCTTGAGAAAGTTTCAGGACAATAACTTATTTTCTCACATTATATATCACATATTTTTTCAATATTTTTTATCCGATAACATTTTTAAAGTTTGAATTTGAGAAAATTTAAATTTTTAAATAAATGTTTAAATGTTTATTTATAATCAAGAGAATTTTCGAATATAATTTATAATCTAAATCGAATTTACTATTCCTGCCTGTAACTAAACTGGCCCTCTAGTGGCAAAATAAATTGTTCAGTGACTGTTGTGTGACTTAAAAAAGAGAGATGTAGCATGTGAAAGGAGGCAACTTTCAACTTTTATGCCATGTGCATTATTTAATAAATTATGAAAACTAATTGACAAGTCTAATTTGTGATACCCTGTGGAACACTTACGTTTCATTGCATTCTAAAACAGTCAAGAAAATTAATTTATAAAAAAATAAATCAGGAGATTAATAGAAAATATAAACCCATACATCATTATACATAATGCTCAAATGAAGCCCAACTTTTAATCGTCTTAACTCTTAAGTTAATTAAAAGTTGTTTTGTTGTTGCTCTCGTGTGCCAGCTAGGCTGTCAAATAGAGGTGCACTACTCCGCTTTTCCAACTGAACCGTATTTGGTCTGCAGTCTGACTTCTTCAGTACACACACATGCCATAGGGACCTGTTTATAGGGAACCATTCACACCTCATTCACACAAGGAAAGGACAAAAACGGGATAGGTATAGAAAGAAAGTACATTCATGCCTAAACCGTGATTCGAACCCAGGACCTCCCTATCCGTAGTCAGGCACGCTGACCACTAGACAAGTAGGCCGGAAAAAGTTGTCTTAAACTATTATATAAGACAAAAATAGAAATCCTGCACATTTATACAGAATAAAGATATGCTAAATACTTTAATTATTATGGTTAAATTAAAGCATATAATTTTATAATAATTACTTTTCTATAATCTATCTAAGTAATCAAAAGATTCGAATGAAAAATAACTTTGTAATCATTAAAACTGTTCTTTCATAGAATCCAACATAACTATCTCCTGTGCACAGTGCTCTTGTTAGATAGCACTGCAACTATTCCATGCAGTGCTGTCTAACTATATTTCCACAAACTTGCTTCATAAATACATATTTCATTTGCAAAAATTTTCAAAATGAGGTTAAAGTTTTTGAATAGAATGCAAAAATGTTCATCATGCGTTAAAACTTCACTTATAAAATGGTTGAAACCAAAAAAGTTTCTCTTGTTTGAATTATAAAATGTAAATTATTTATACAAATTGATAAATTCTATAAACTGAAAAATTTTATACATTATAATAAAAAAATTAAACTAAATAAAATCATAATTTTGTAACTAAAATTGACTAAAAACATCTCTTGTCCCATGATAAAATTTTCTTATTAAAACTGAAAAGAAATATATCAATTTATTTCGGTTTTTAATTTCCTTATAAATTGAAGTTTCAATGTTTTTATAAATTTAAATATATAATTATCAATGTAAACTGTAAGAGGAATATATATTGACGAATTTTTTATTAAATTTGAGATAAAATATACCTTAATTATTTTATGTACACCGTGTTTTTAACTAAACGTACTCAAATCTGTCAAATGTTCTATAACATTGATTTCTTACTCTGCTTGGAAAAATATGAAAAAATATTTCTAGAATTGTCTGGCTAAATGTAATTTGTCGGATGATATAAAAATGTAATTTTTGTTAGTTATCAAAAGTGGATTTATTATGTCATTTTAACCAAATTTTCAACTTTAAGTAAATATTTAATGGCAGCACTTGGAAATAATGCCTGATAACAATAGCATCAGATATTATTTATTATATTTAAAGGAAGTTATACTTAAACTTGTTCAAAATTTCATTATTCTTATGTTTAAATAATTTTACAAATCACTTAAATAAAAATAAAGAGACTATAAAATAAAGTTTCATTTTCACTTAAAACTAAAAAACATTATTTTATTAGCTGAAAGAGTTGTGGCATGGGCTCCACTTCCACAGTTCATGGATTCGATTTACATCCTGAACGTTTAGAAAAAGTTCAAAATCCAGATATCATTCTAATCAGTCTTGTGCAAAATAACCAAAGTTAAAAAAAAACTTTTAAAAAAGTAAACAATTAATAGAATTTAAAAGATGCAAAAGTGCATCTTACATCTCTCTCTATAGACTGGGATTGAATTGGGAGTTTTCACCTGAAGAGAGAATATGGTGACATAATTTAGTTGACTCCTTTCTATTTCTGAAGCAAGATTGTTCATTGACATTCACTTTTGAATAAAAATAAAGAAAGGATTGTTTGCATGACGCTTTTCAAGTAAGAAAAAGCACCATTTTTTAGAAAAAAAATTACCTTTGAAAAATTTGTTTTCGAAACCATTTTTCTAAGCCGAATGATGAATTACAAAAGCATATATAATACTAAACAATATTGCTAACAATTCAATTATTACATATTTAATCAAATCTTTTATGGAATAAAGGTTTGCTGGCAATCAACAATTAAATTAAATCCCTTATTTGATCGTAACAAAAATTTTACTCAAGGGAGCATCATGAGGAAATTAACAAAGAAAACCGTACTAAATATTTATCTACTTAGAATCATCATATATTATTCATATAATAATTACGTATTTAATCAAATCTAGTTAGAATATTTTATTATATGTACTAAAAACTTAATTGTGATGCTTTATGTAATGTTTTCAGTAAAACAAAAATTGCAAATCATTTAAGACTAATCTTTTTTGCAACTATTATGTTTTATTACTATCATCTTATTACTATAGAATTATTATCACTACATCCGTTAATTAACAATAACATAATAAATAGCTTTTTAAATGATAAAAATACTCTTTTAGGAATAGAAGATCCCAAATTCAATTACACTCATTTTTCAAGGGGGTGAGATAGATGTTGTTCTTTTACTTTCTTTCAGGTATTCATTTAGTTGGATGCTTCTTTGTGACATTACGCACTCTTTATGAAAAATCCTCAGAGATAGCAATACATTATAGATACCACAAAAATTGATACCCTCTAAAAAACACTATTATTTTATAAAAGTACATTTCTTTAAAAAATTTAAATTAACGTAAGCAATACTTATATTTCAGTTTAAAGCAAACGATTTTTCAAGGCAGTGCTTTACGAAAATAAACATAAATTATGAGATTGTCAAAAAAATATTTGTTCCAAACGATGAAATCGGCTTTTCTACTGGCATCTACCTCAAATCCCTTGACATTGAAACCGCGTATTCTCTGCACAAATCTGCGCTAAACAGGAAAACAACTTGTACAGAAAAATCGCTTGCGCCACACAAATAAGAACGGGTGTTATTGGGTCTCATCCAATACTGTTTTTGCGGACGAAACCCATTTTGAAAATAGAAAACTCATTCCTTTGTCGTATTCTATCTTCCTCTGCGAATGGAGTTAAGTAAACGAAAGCAGATGTTATATTTTTTTCCAGGCTACTCCTTTTTTTAATTTTTTTTATTCTCGCTATTGTTCTTTTTTCCAGTCTGTTTTCATCTTTCCCCTTTTGTCGACATTGTTACAATTGTATTGATGAAAAACACTTTACCGACTTTGAAGAGTTTATTTATTTAAGGTTTTTTTTTTTTTTTTTTTTGTTTTGTATATTATTTTACGAGTTTATTCATTAATAGCAAGATTATGTTTTCTTCCTGTATATGTTGAATTTATTTGATTGTTTATTTACATTTCGTACTAGATACAAAAACAATAAACAAAATTGTGTTGTTTTGAATCCTTGACGCTTCTAAAATTTATTATGTTGAAAAGAAAATTCATAAGTAATCTAAATATAAAAGAAATGGTTTAAATTCATTTTTTTTTTAATCTAAGGAAAAAAATATTTTTGCTTTTCATAATAATATTCAAGAAATTTAATTATGTTACAAGGATTGATAAGAATTCATAAAAAATATTCTTGGCAATAATTTTCATAGTGAAAATTGCTTAAACTCGTAACAAATCATGTTTTTAGTACTTAAAAATAATTAATGCTGAATAATTTGAAAGTAACTTTTATCACAAAGTTATATTATTGATTTTATTTTTACCTTTTCTTCAGTGTAAAATATTTAATAAATCCGAAAACTTACATTTACCACTTTTCATTAAATTATTAGTGGATTGTAAAAATAATTTCCTTTACCGTATCACTTTAGAATACACACATACATATACGGTTTTCGACCTTAATATCAATTTAGAAATTTCTAAAAAAAATTTAATATATGATTCCGACTTCCAAAGCAAAAGAATTAAGAATGTAGTAGGATTTATTTTTAAAGTGACATAAAAATATAAAATCTGCATTTTTCAATTATCAGTATATATTTGCATATGAAATGTCTCCCTTTAGAAATACTTAATTGACCTATGTACCTTAGGAATTCTTTCGATGGTTTCTATAAAAATGTTTTTTTTTTTTTTTTTAATTTACTCATTTATTCCTAAAACAAACAACTATGTCCAAAACTACAGTTGTCTCGTATGAACCTATATTATCCAATAAAAATGTTTTACCCGCACTTTGGGTCCGATACTATCATATTCCTTGAATATAAATATTATTTTCCTCATTTCAAATTCCTTGAGATAATTCCAAAACGATGATTTTAAACTTATATCACTTTGGAAATATAGTGCTAGATGTGCTAAAGATCAACAGGATAAACTGTAATTAATCATTATAGAGCACATTATATAATACTTTTTTACCATATAACATTTATAGGAAAACATATATGTTAAACAGTAACTCGATTTTTTTTTTCCGTGTGAGAATTCCAAAGATAAAAATTTTTTTCGCTTTCCCCCGCATTGAAAAAACAAAATTTGTAAGAAATATTGATAATTCTCTCTAATGAATCATTTGTAAAATCAAATAAAAATTGAAACATTTTTTTTCTATTTAATTTTATTTCAGAAATGGAATACAATCAAATGATAAACAAAAGCGAGAAAGCATCAAATTAATTTCCCAGTTTGTAAAATCATTGCATGATTTTAGAAAATGAAAGCTATCTCCCAAGCATTTAATTGTATGGATTCCAATAATATTTATATCCTATATTCAAGAGTGACTTTAAACCTGTCTGGACTTCGAAGTCAATCTTATGAGTAATATTTGGGATAGGGACAGCTGCAACTCTGTACCTTGCTTTGTTGCTGAATGACCAGCATTCAGGATATCATTTTAATATCTCAAGCTCAACTTTCATCTTGAGTGTGAATGTTTGTAGAGGTTCAGACTCCTCAAGCCATACATCCCTTTTGAATTATCCATTGACAGCTCTTACTTTGAGCTAGCAAACTGTACAGCTGGACAGCTTTTATTTTGTTTTGTTGAAGGACTTCACATGTGCAGTAGGTCGAAACTGGCATCTTTCTTTCCAAACAAAATGTTATGTTGTTGTTACTAATGACACTTGGACAAGCCAAGCTCGCTATGCCTTGGCTATGCGAATTTAAGTCAACTGAAAGCCTCGTTCGTTTATTCAGAGTACCATGAAGTTGAAGGTACGACATTTGCTCTTCAAATCCTCCGATAGATGGCAGCACCAGAGGATTTCTTTCTCAATTTTGGCATTGAGCTGAAATGGGAATAATTTTCTCCAGACCATTGTACTCATGGTAACTGCTAAACTACCGATCACAGGACTTTCTATTCCACAGATTTAACGAGCATGTATATCGCATGTACTCGGTGGGGGCTTTAGCGCATTGAGAATCGAACCCCATCCTTCCGGATGGAAAGCCGACACAAAAACAACTAGGCTACCACACCCTTTCCCCCTTCCAAAAACAATGTGGGAGTAAGTATAATACTCCTTTCCCCAAGTGATATCTTGCCAAATCTAGCGTTCTTTCTTTTGATTATAGTGTTGCCAATTTAATTTTTTTTACTTCTCATACTTCTTTTTGTTTCCAGATTTGGTTTTTCTCGTGTTTTACATCATTTTTACGTCATAATAGAGTTATTTTCAGTGGCAACAGCATTTAAATTTTTCGTTTTACTTTCAATTCGAACTTTTTGTACTATGTTTCAATTTGAAATTTTTATTCTAAATTTCAGTTCGAAATCATTTGGCCGCTGTTTGCTGTTGTGTTTCGTTGTCACCAACGAATCGTAAACTTTTCTTTTTATTTATTTATTATTTATATCTTTTTTTATTTGTTTATTTATTATATGTTTATTTCATATATATTTTTAATTTATTATTATATTTTTCTCTCATGTTTTCAACATCGTAAACTATTCTTTTTTTCCAACTCCTTTTTGTTTATTTATTATTATCTTTTCTTATATATTTTTCCTAATTTATATTTATATTTTTCTTATATATTTTTTCATAATATAACCGAGGATATTCGACATGTGAGCTTGACGTCAGATCAAGAAGGTCCATTATTGTTATTTACTTATCTCTTACTGGTTATTTTGAAGAGAACACAAACCCAACAAAAAAACTTTTAATCACTTTTCAGCAATACTTTTTTAGATTTACTAAATGTAGTAATACTATTATGTGATTTAAAGTTTTCTAAAATGCGTATTTTTGGAACTAGGGAAAATTCCAGCGATAAAAAACATGCGTTTAATTTGGCGACGAAAAAAAATCACAATGGTCGCCAGTGGGAGGAATATCATACTAGTTCCAATATATATATATATATATATATATATATATATATATATATATATATATATATATATATATATATATATATATACAATATAAAGTATAAATATATTAGTAAAATCTTTAATCAAATGATAATTAAAAAGTATATCATTAGCATCAATTATGTAGCATAATTTTCAAACTCAGAGCCATGACAGCGTCTACAGGCCAAAACCTTCAGCGCACATACCTGCTTTCTTGATCGAGAGCTCTGAGGAGCGAAACATATATCTTGATCAAGTGGACAACCCAAGGTGAAACATATGGCGTTTAGACATGCTTGATTCTCTTATTTTATCGACCTACTGAAAAGATGAAAGGCTAAGTCGATTTTGCACAGTCCAAAGAAGGAGTGTGCCTTGTAAAAGCAAAGTGCTACCATTGCGTCATCTGGCTTCATATGACACAACACTAATATGAATATTAATGCTATATATTATTTGATATTAGGAGTGCATAATAAAAATGTAATTGTTTTATTAATAATGCCATAAGAAAAGCATTATATTTAATATACAACTCATATGATCACTTTAGGAGTTAAATGTCAATACCATATTAATAAGGTACTTTAATTTCAATCAGTGATTTTGTAAATTATATATATATATATGAACGTCATCAATGTTGTTTATAATTTTCTCCGCTAGATGTCGTATTGTTCTATTGGGGTCATATCCTTTTATTGAGATTAAAAACAAGCATTTATTTTACGTCATTTTACGAGTTTTGATTTATAAGATAACTAACTTTCGGACAAACTTGACTCCTTAGAATTAAGTTATAAACTATAAGCGCACACACACTTCTAATTCACTGCATCGTAATAGTATATTTATAGTAATCATCCCACGAGATGATAGACTCAAATAAAAATACTTAATGAAGTTTCCGACATTAAATACAAGCTCTATGCAAAAGCAAACGATTCCAGAAACAAATTGAAAAGAAACCATTGGCTGCAGTTCTTTTAAATAAATAAACATCTGTTTCGGCTTGTTCTGCATTATTAAGCCTATTCTACTTTATTAATTTGCCATAACACTTGATTAAAAAGAACAAAAAAGGGGTTCTCAGGGGAAGAAAGAGGGAATAGAAAGAAAACTGTTCGAACGCGATTCCAATGAAAGGCATTAGCCCACTTAGCTGGAGAACTACTTCGTTTTTCGCGAACTTCGGGAGATATAAGTCAAGGACAAAACCACTCATGAATTCTGAGCTTCCCCCCCCCCCCCAGTATAAATTTTTTATCTCCGTATTTTCTTACAGTCGGGGGAAGTGTTTCTTTCTGCGACAAATTCCTTGAAGGAGAGAGACAACATGCAAGTTTAGAACGAAGGCGTAGTAGGGAAGGGGGGATGGAGAACAGCCCGATAAGGCTAGGAAAAAATAGCAACCCGTAAACAACATTAAAAAAAAAGAAGAGCATGCGATGTTAAATTCGTTTGGCTCATCGGGTGTTTGTGGAATAATCTTCTGAGTTTTGCTTCTTATCTGTTGTATTGTAGCTTTTTTTTTTTTTTTTTTTTTGATCATGGCAAAAAGCACATTACACTTTGAACGGCTTCTATGCTTTTATAAAAGTCCCTCCTCTTTTTTATTGAATGGAAAATCGAAAGAAAATAATCTCACGGTTGTGGTACTTTTTCCCCACTTTTATATTTCTAAGGCAACTAACTTCTGATTTGGAAAGCTTCAATCGATATGCCTCCATAGTGGTAGACATCATCAAATTAACTACTAAAACATGCAGCTTGTGTTTTTTAATTTGAATTATTTGTTACAAAGTATATCACATTTTTAGTGTTGGGGCTGTAAACAAAAAATGTTTATTTATCGACTTGCAAAAATTACAATTTTTTTCCTTATATTCGAAAATAAATAGTGCTATTAATAAGAGATTAGATAGGCGTTAAAACGAGCTCTATGTTTCATATAAAATATTAAATTGCAACATAACTTGATGGGAGGACCAGTGCATAACGACATGAGAAGTATCAGGCTTAACTTTACCTCCATTATTGAATAACGGAAATAATACTTTGTTTCTGTCAGTAAATTTACCGAGATTTGTATTTTCAGAGTTTCCTCCTTTGCAATTGTAAATGCGCCCCATAGTCTATGAAAAATCTTCCTGGGAGGTATTTACAGCATTGTGTTGTTGTTGCATGCTCCCTTTGGCCAGATCCATAACGTTGAATACCCCCAAAAAAATCAAGCACCATCAAAGGATGATTATATAAATCATGCTTGGATTGTTCCAGGCAATCAAGGATGTTTTCTGGTGTAGCTTGTTCAGATGAACAGTTGGCTCAAGTCTCGAAAATTTTGGTGCCCTCAGAAAATTTTACTGATTTGAAGTGTCCACTTTGGATAACGTTGGGGATTGTGCTGTTACGCTGGATATGCTAACAGCAGCATACTGGAACACTTTTCCTCTAACAGATGAATGCTGAGAGATTATTCACTACGCAGTGGCAAATTACAGTATAGAAATGTTGTTATTAATTGATAAAAATAACAACATTTCTATACTGTAATTTGCCACTGCGTTATTCATTGATAAAAACGACTACCCTAAGGAAGACTACCGATACCTGATAAATACGACTACCGAAAGGATGTTATTACATTTGCTGGATTATATTCCAATATAATAACTATAATAATTTGATAGGTATAATGTCCTTTCAGGAGTTCTTTTCATCTTTATGTGTTATATCTTATATTATAGAAATACAGACCCATGGTTGAGTGGTTATCGCCGTGGGTCCCTGGTTCGAAGCCCGGTTTGGGCATGGATATTATTTTCTCTCTGTTTTTCTCTATCCCTTCTTCTAAGATAATGTATAAATGTGGTTTACCTCATAACGGTTTTGTGGTGGTACGACGTGGGTAATGCTACCTGTTCACAGGTGCGCACTAGATAAAAACAAATGAGTAGCAGTTTCCGGCCTTGTCACCCAAGTTTATTTAATATATATATATATATATATATATATATATATATATATATATATATATATATATATATATATATATATATATATATATATATATATATATATATATATATATATATATATATATATACATACATAGAAAGTAAAACAAACTGAAGTTGTGAACCACAGAAATAAAATATCTATTTGACGTACATTTAAAATATTTCAATATTGCATTTTATAACCCGTTAAATTAATTAGATAAGAATCAGTTGTTCTAATTTAAGTACAAAAATGTGTCAAAGAAAAACAAACAGCAAATAATAACTTAATAGCATATGATGGGAATTCAAAAAGTCAGTAATGTGAGAAAACAATACTCTGCATTTTCAGAATATTTTTCATCAAAACCAATGGTTACAAATTAGCACCAAATAGGAATCTGAATAGTTATTATTCTTTTAATTACATTTACGGAAGCCCGAAGACTTAGTGGTAGCGTTTCACACTCGCAAGCCACTGGTCCGAAATTCGATCCTCTGTCAGGGCAAAGTCGACTCAGCCTTTGATCCCTTCAGTGAGTCGGTGAACTGAGTACCAAGCATGCTTGGGAACTAAACACTGGGGGGTTTGCATTAGGCTGACTACCTAATTGGGGCAAATGCTTCCACTCCAGGGCCTTTTAGTCATAAAAATTGATGTGAGCACTGTAGGCCTTGGCCCACATGGGCTGTCGTGCTACAAAGTTTAGTTTAGTTTACATTTATATGTCTATGGTTTCGTCCCATATTATTTAAATTGTAACTTTTAAGAGGCTCCTAACACACCTGTGATAAGTATTGTGTATTAACAGTTTGGGATATCTTCTTGTAGAATTTATGAAATTCGAGATCCCTAATGGCTGAGCAGCTGTTACTCACTTCGCAAATTATCAAATATTCTAGCTTATTTTATTCTTTAAAAAACCTTTGTAGTCTTAAGGTAATGTAATTTGTTTCAACCATCCGTCGAGAATAAAGAAAAAGCAAATGATCGCAAAAGTATTGTGTTGTGTTAAATGTGAACTGTTTCATTAGCTGAAATGCATGATGATGAAATGCTATCAATATATTTGTAAGAAAAATTATTATTTATGTAGTTATGCTGTGTTACTTATGACACTTGGGCAAGCTAAACTCGTTAGCTGATGGCTATTAAATTAAGCCAGAAGTCTGCGTCCATCATTTAATCAAAGCACCACGAGGGTGAAAGTATGACTTTGTTCTAAGAATTCTCAGATAGATGGCACCACCGGAGGATCCACTTACTCAATTTTAACTTTATCTGGATGGGGAGTAAATTTTCTGCAGGTCATTGCACCCATGGTAACTTCTCAACGACCAACAACAGAACTTTCAATTCCACAGATTTAATGAGCAAGTATATCGCATGTACTCCGTGTGGTTTGGGCAGTATTGGGAATCGAACTCAGCCCTATTACTACTTATATAGTTATTTACTTGTCAACCCTTAATGGATAGCCAAATATCTGAAAATTATTTCAGGCTCATTTGAATGTCCAATGTGTAATGTCCTTATAGAAGAAGTGAGTCGTATTCACGCATTGCTAAAAGGAAAAAGAAAACTCACGAGCACCTACCCCAACAGATTCTTATGCAATAATGCTGTAAGATTAAAAACTGTCTGGTTTTCACTTAAAACTAAGATCAGTATTATTATCTTAATTTGTGTGAAGAACATCAAAATGAGCGTCGCACTTCAAGAAAATGGTGACAAAAATTAAAAACTGCAGAGAAGCGCTGCACAAAATCAAATTGAGACTGGCATTACTGCGAATATCGCACTCGTAAAATATTGATCTATGTTATAAGATTTGGCATTTTAGTTTAAAAAAAATGCTTAAAATGAAAATTAAACTGTAAAATAAAGGATACATTTCCACTAAACCTCCGCTTTTGATATTCGCCGTAACGGGAAAGAAAAAGTAATAAATTATTGTCATAAATATTCCACTGGCATCATATATTGTTTAAAGAATTTTGCGTTTTCAGAAACTACTAAATAATAATATAAACATTTTATTTACATTTTATAAACTAAACAATTATCATTTTTGATAAAAAAAAAATTTTATTAAAATGCCAATGTTTATTTATGACGGAAACGGTTTAGCAATTGCAGCGGTCATCGATTGTCTGAGTATAATGCATCAATACCTTTTTTCAGCAAGACAAAATTTAATTTTGCTGTATTTAGTTTTTTTTTTTTTTTTTTTGCCCTTGTTGATTTGTGACCGTAATGCTTCTTTTAACCGAATAAATTATCCCCAAGTAATTTTTTGCGCCAAATATCTTTAACTTTGTTTGGCATTTCTGTTGTTTACCATTGTTTCTCATTTTTTAATCAATTTTTTCACAAAAAAATTCAATTTAGTATGTGTTACATTTAAAATAAAATTTTGAGCCTATAAAATCATCTTATCTACGTTATATTATTTTAACCTCTATATAAAAAATAATAAAATAAAATAAAATAAAAAACATGCTTTCTATTTAGGATTAAAAGCAGAATAAAGAAAATTCTTTACACACACAGTTTGAAATTTTAAGATACAGAGAGAAAATCTTAAATTAAGTACAAATTTTAAGAGTCTATACCTACAAAATTTTTGAAATCATCATTTTCCTATGTATAATCTCTTTATCTATTGTAAAATAAAAATTCTTTGTACTTATGTTGATAAAAATATTAATAATTTTGAATATAAAATAGCAACTTAAATTAAATTTTCGAAATAAATTTGTGGTATCTTTTAAAAACTGCGTTTTCTTTAAAAAGCAAACAGCAATTAGCCAAATTAGCCATTTATTAAAATTTCAACAAAAGACATATTTTTTCAAATAGAAACAAAATATTAAATTCTAATCATTTTTCCCTGCATTTAATTTTATCAAAATAAATAGATTAACGAAAGTTTGTATTGAATAAAATAAAAAAAAATAAAAACAATGCATCGTTCTGACACATAAAACCCCCAACAATCTACATAACTTTTTTTTTTTGTTTCTTCCCAGACACATATCATTTTGATAAAATCTCATAAAGTTGTCACCATTTTCAAGAAAATGTTTTGGAAACGAAATTAAAAATTTCGTTTTCTAACCCCAATTAAATAAGCCCGGTTTGTTTTCGTTTCGCAGACATTTGCAAACACTTCCAATTAAAAGTGACGAATTTGACATATTCCACCTCTCTGGTGTGATCCTCTGTTTTTCTTACTCCAGAAATTCCAGCGTCTTATTGATCTTGGGTAAGCTCACCCCGCGACTCCGGTACACGCGTAAATTATGAATCGTATGAAGGTAAAGCTGAAATTTACGCCAGCGGAAGAAAATTAATCGCAGGAACGACGGCAGATGGCTCTGATGCGTATGTGCCATTCCTGTCTTTCAAATACCCATTGACGCCTCAAATATGTGTCATCTGTTTACGATAAAGAGCGGTTAGATAAACTTCCCAAACCCTAAAATGAGGTTTATTCTTATTTTTTTAGGGACGTGGAAAACTATATCGCAGACGATTTTCTTTATCATTCCGTGTATCACGGAATCTTTTCGTTTCACAGTTTTATTCCTGAGCTGGTGTAGATTTTGAGGAACTCGAAATCGAGTGTAAAAAACAAGTAGCATATTATCGGGGAGAATTTATGAATGATTTTTTTTCCCTTCAAGAGGAGGGAGTGGGAATATTTTTCTTTGGAGGAAAATACATCATGAATATCTAAGTCTTTTAAAGATGAGAAAATTTGGGAGAGCTTGATATAATTCTAAAAATCATTCCTGAAAAAGTTTATATTTTATGTTAACAACCCCGACCTCATTTTTGTAAATATTCTTCAATTCTGGTAAACTTCACAAAGTTCATTTTATAACTTTATTTCTATCTGTAAGTAAAATAAATGTTTTAAATAAAACGTTTTTACACGTCACACAAAATATCATTTGTTTAAATAAAGGTTTAAAATTAAAAATAAATTTATAACAATAAATAATTTTAAAATTTAACTAAAATAAGTAACTTTTAAATTCAAAAAAGCAAAGGAAAACAGAATTATCAGAATAAGGATTTTTAATGTTTTTTACTCCTTCTTATGAAATAAAATTGTTGTGTTCTATAATATTCTATAAAAATTAAATTCTTTGGAAATAAAATGTGTTAATTATATTTATCATCAAAATCTTTGAAACCTAACAATTAAAAGCCTGTGAGTACTTATAAAATTTGTGAGTTCAAATTTTCTCAAAATTATTCTTAACTTTACCTATGTTGTCAATCTAATTAAGCATATATTAGAAAAAGCTAAATAATGAAAAATATTTGCTATCAGATTGATTTTAGTGAAATTAACAGCTTTTCTTGGATAATATTTTAAAGGAAAAAAATAAATTAATATTTTTATTGTTTGATTTATAGCCGATTTCTCACTAAATGCTCCTTTAACATGCTTTAATTAACATTTCTAAACATTTAAAAAACTTTTGCCTAACAATAAAAACAGCCAATATAGGATAAAGGTAAGGTATAAAGTAAATTATTTTATATCGTAATCTTTGATATATTTGAATATTTATATTTGTATTATCATATCCAAAGATCGTTATTTTTATCTACCAGAAGGCAACGTCTCTGCAAAATAATCGTTTGATTTTTTCTTCTTCACCCGATTAGTGTGGGGCAATATCTATGGTATATTTACTTATGTTAAACGGTGTTACAAACTTAAAAATTTCCAGTTGGTGTTTTCTTGATAAGCACACAAAACAACTTTACCAATAGTTTCTTATGTGGTTTTATAAAGGAGTAAATTTAGAATTTTTTAGGAATTTCGGTACTTGTGATCCATTTCGAGCTACCTGCATTTTTCCGACCGAAGCTACTGAACACTGCCACCGCATTCTAATCTCAAACCAGATCGAGGAACGAGCAACACTCCTGAACAGGAGTTTTCTCACGTGAAAAAGTTGTAAAGTTCACTGTTTCCCCTGCTATTCTGGCGGGTAGGGGTGGATTCCAGCTTAAGTAAGACCTGCAGAGCTTCAATGGACTCTTCAGAACATTTAAAAAAAGATGGATAATCTCAGCCTGGCAGTCGAGCCAAGTACCTAACGTCTCTTTTCGAGAGGGAGTGATGCTTTTCTACACACCAGGCAGTCGCAACCCTCCCATATTTTCAATAAAGATTATGTCAGGTTAGGTCATTCTAATACATTGCATGCAACTTATCTTGATAGTTTGAAACAATCAAAACAAGCCAATCGCTTAGTAAATGTGAACCACCATCAACAGACGAGATCAACATCCGAGATAAAATCTTCCTTTCTAAGCGATACCACATTTAGGACATTGGACCAGTTGACATTTTAGCCATGTATAGGGGCACTCAACACAAAAATCTTCAGCAGCATCAGGCATCAAACCTGTTACCTTCTGCACTCAAGGATAATGTCTTTCCTAACCAGGTTACTAAGTTGCTTGCATGCTTTATGTTTCCAACTGATATTGAAACTACATATTGAAACCGCTGAATAAAACCAACCAACTTTTGTAGTAATGAAGCGTACTTGCATCATGCAATTCACATGTGAGCAAGCATTTTCTTTTCAAAACTTCCACACTTTATCGGAAGAGACTATTTGAGTAAATGAAAACTTAGAAAGGTATTGGTCATCTAATGCACAGTTGTCAGTCGTAGAGAGATCAGAAATAAACATGAGACAATGCTTTTCTCCTTCAAATTTATTATACAGATTTATAATAACTGCTGAGTTCAAAATTTAAAGATGTTGAGTCAAATAGCTTGCGAATTGGAATCCCATCTCGTGTGTGGGGTGTTGATGATATTTGAAAATCACTCTAACAAGACACGATCACACTTTTTAACAGAAAACTTCGAGGAATTCTTTGTCTATTGCTGAATGAAACGAAAACAGAGTCACCTTTGAAAAAAAGTGCTCAAGCATTAGAATTTTTTTCTTTTTATGTTATTGAAACTCGTGTGAATTTTAAAGAAGAACATTTTAACTATTCTCTAAATGACACTTTAAGAAAACAACTAAAAATAGTTAAGTACTATAACTATTTTTTAACTAATATGAGCTATCCGATTCAATGCTGCTAATGGATTAAAGCTTGAACTATTATCTAACTCGTTAAGTTTGTGTATCATTATAATGGACTAATATTAAATATCCACTAATTTTCATAAATTGTTTGTGTGTGAATGAATTTATTAAAAAATTGTATTTACATTTCCCTTTAGTTCTACAATAAACGATTGATGACAATTCGAAATGATGATTCAAAACAATTCTATAGATAAGACTTCGTTTCCACAGTCAACTAAAGAGATTGACATCTTAAATGTTAATTTCAACCTTTATATTTTCAGATTATTCTAACGGATGAATAGTGGGTTAACTAGACGAAACCAATTATACTTTGGACACTAATATGCATTGTATCCCAACTAAACTGCACAATGCCTATTACATATACATCTTAAAATTATTTAATAATAATTTTTATACAACACAAAAGTTTTACACTGGTTTATAAGAAACAGCTAGGGCTAAAATCTTAAGAAAGCTGAAGTATATGTTTGAATAACGATTTATATGCTGATTTTCTTTGGTGTAGAAAGTTCCACGTTCGATCCCAGCCACTGTTGAATAAAAAGTGCTTCTACTTTATCCATATACATATGTCAGAAAGTCAATAAGGGATTATTTTAATTTTATATCAATAATTAAAGATTAATGAAATAAATTGTTATGAAAATACTCCCAGATGGCAGCACTGAGCTTTGAATATTTTATAATTAATTTCAGATGATGAACTATTCACAAAAAGATATCTGTACCTGGGAAACGAACCCAAATCTCGATAAATTTATTGTCCTCATCTATAAAAATTTCTTTTCTTAAATATTTAAAATAATAGTTTTTACATGAAATGACTTTAAATTTAATTCGGAAAATAAGACCTTATTGCATTTCTCGCATAGAAATAGTGCACTGTTACATTTACTGGATGGAACCGTTAGAATGCTATATATATATATATATATATATATATATATATATATATATATATATATATATATATATATATATATGTATGTATATATATATATATATATATATATATACATTACTGGCCATTAAAATTGCTACACCAGGAAGAAATGCAGATAACAAAATGATATTTATTGGACAAATATATTATACTAGAAATAACAAATGATTAAATTTTCCAAAACTTTGGCTGGATAGATCCTGAGAAATCAGTACCCAGAACAACCACCTCTGGCAGTAATAACAGCAGTTATACGCCTGGTCATTGAGTCAAACAGAGATTGGATTGCATGTACAGGTACAGATGCCCGTGCAGCTTCAACACGATGCCACAGTTCATCAACCGTAGTGACTGGCGTTTGGTGACGAGCCAGTCGCTCGGCAACCATTGACCAGATGTTTTCTATTGGTGAAAGATATGAATAACGTTTTGGCCAGGGCAACAGCCGAACATGTTCCGTATCAAGGAAGGTGCGTACAATACCGGCAACATGCGGTCGGGCATTATCCTGCTGAGACGTAGGGTTTCGCCGGGCTCGTATAAAGGGTAGAGCCACGGGTCGTAACACACCAGAAATGTAACGTGCACTGTTCAAAGCACCATCAATGCGAACAAGAGGTGTCCGAGACGTGTATCGAATGGCACCCCATACCATCACGTCTGGTGATGGGCCAGTATGACGATGACGAATGCACGCTGCCAGAGTGCGTTCACCACGATGCCGCCAAACACGGATGCGACCATCACGATGCTGTACACAGAACCTGGATTCATATGAATAGATGACGTCTCGCCATTCGTGCTCCCAGGTTCGTCATTGATCGCACCATTGAAGGCGCACTTGTCTATGACGCAGCGTCAAGGGAAGCCGCAACCATGGTCTCCGAGCTGAGAGTCCATGCTGCTGCAAACGTCGTCGAACTGTTCGTGCAGACACTTGTTGTCTTCCAAACGACCCCGTTTCTTGACTCACGGCTCGTGACGTGGTTGCACGATCCATTACGGCCATGCGGATAATATGCCTGTCTTCTGGGCTGCTAGTGATAGGTGGCCGTTGAGATCCCGCATGGCGTTCCGTATTTCCGTCCTGAAACCATCGATTCCATATTCTGCTAACAGTCATTGGATCTCGACCGACGCGAGCAGCAATACTGCGATACGATAAACCGCAATCCCGGTACGCTACAATTCGACCTTTATAAAAGTCAGAAACGTGCTGGTACGCATTTCTCCTTCTTACACGAGGCATCACAACAACTTTTCACAAGGCAACAACGTTCAAATGCAATTTGTGTATGAGGAACCGGCTGAACAATTTCCTCATTTAAACACGTTGTAGGTGTCGCTACTGGCGCCTGCTTTGTCTGAATGCGCTGAAAAGCTAATCATTTGCTATCACAACACCTTCTTCCTTTCGTATAAATTTCACGTCTGTAGCATGTCGCCTTCTTGGTGTAGCAATTTTAGTGGCCAGTAGTATATATATATATATATATATATATATATATATATATATATATATATATATATATATATATATATATATATATATATATATATATATATATATATATATTGCATTTTAACACACTTACAACAAGTAAGTTGATCAATAATTCCTTGACTGCTTCTTAAAAAATCGCATAGAGCTTAGAAATGTTTCGTGATGGTCAATTACATTGATCTATAACGTTCTCGTAGAAAGTGATGTACCAAAAACAACACAAAGGAAGAAGCTAATGTGGTTTACTTTTCCAAAGGTCAAACTTCTATACTGATGGGCACAGGTAAAGATATATATATATATATTGATAGCGCTTTACTTTAAGCAATATGTCTTTGTTTATATAGATCGTTATTCTCTTGTCCTCACGCACTCGGTTGCCCCAGGAGTGTTCACGTTGCCAGGTACGCGAAAGCTTTTTCACTTGCGGGACCAAACGATTTCAAGGAGCTTTCAGACGATAATGACCCTTATCTCCATTGACTGCAATTATTGGTGTTTGGTTTCTAAATTGTATTTACTTTGGGCGATGATACTTTCATTGACGATAGCCAATCAATGATTTTCTTTTGTATTAGACATGAAATAAGCGATAAAACCAAAAAAACAACAAATCATATTTTTTTATCATTTTCAAGGGTACCTAAAATAATGCTTTATACGATAACAAATATAACTGCAGAAAACAATTCAATGAAAAAATCTTCATTTAAATGGCTTATGTGAAATTGAAAAATACATCTATTATTTACTAGTGTAAGAAGTGCATTAAAATTCCCATAATATATATATATATATATATATATATATATATATATATATATATATATATATATATATATATATATATATATATATATATATATATATTTATTTATTTATTTATTTATTTATATATATATATATTCATTTAGAAATATAATTCAATATGTTATGTTTCAATTCTGAAAGGTTAAATTTTAGCAAAATTTGGCATAAAAAGTACAGTTAAAAGAAACATTTACAGATCCTCTATAGACAAAATAGAATTTGTTTTTAGAAGGAGCTAAAAAAAAGTAAACAACTATATAATTGGGAAACGAATGTAATATTTTTTTCCTCAGCAGTTACATTTTCGTGTACAAGAAATAAAAAAATGATTAATTTATCAATAAAATAAAACCGTTTTTTTGCAACAATTGGTAGGTATAATGTGAAACAGATTACAGATTACCACTTTAATATCGTCGGTGTTTAAAAAATTATTAGAAGTTTTGAGAAATCGTATTTTTTCTTACAAAATTAAACGGGAAACAAAATTTTCCTTTTTTAAATTTAAACCATAACTGCAAATATCTTAACAGTGATTTTTCTTCAAGCCTTTTCTAGGAAATTTATTTTTTTTTTACATTTATTTCGATTACAATTTTTACCTATTTATATTCGAATCCTATTAAAAAGTAAATGCATTTTTATGTGGATAAAATAAGTTAAAATATAGTGATGATTAATATTAAATAAGTAAAAATATTCATATTATATTGTTAACATCGTTAATTTGTAATTTAACGAATTATTTTATTAAATAAAGAGCATTTTGCAATTTCTAAACATGATATTTTAACTATTAAAATTGAAAATTGATTGTAACTTCAATTATGATTATCAATAATTATTACATTACCCATATCTTTTCCCCAAATAAGTAAAATCCTCAGTGTACCAACAACTAATGTCAACCCTAAATTTCTCAGTTCTTTTACTCAATTTACATCTAAACACATTGTTTAATCAAAATTTTATCAACTGATTTATATTTATAAAACTAATGACAACATAAAGAAAACTACATAATAAAATAAATGAACATTTTTTATTGAATTAGGAAAGACATGCAACTAATCCATTAATATATTTTATAATACAAGGATAAAAAAAAAGTATTAAATAAGTTTTACAATTTCCGTGTTTTTAGAAAAAATAATTTTGTTTAGTTACGATAGATGGCATCGACTCAATGTAACATTTTTTCAACGTATGTAAGCAAAATGAGAATAGATAAACATGATTGATAATATTATAAATAAGTTTACACTTAATTATTGACAAATACGTAATATTAAATAAAGATAAAACTCTATTTCTACTATAAAAAGTTCAAAAAATTAACACCAGGGTATTATAGCAATGTATGCAATAATGATAAATAAAGACATAAAAAATATATTGATGAAAAGTATTTCAATTGTTTCTGAAACATATTGCAGATCTTGTTGAATGTGTTATCAACATTTATCATACAACAAACTAGGTTGCCTTACTATGCTTTTGTTGTTGTTGTTGTCGTGTGCCACCTAAGCTGGAAATATGGGATGCCCTGCTCTACTTTTCCAACTGAACCGTATTTTTGTGTGGTGACTGACTTCCTCAGTATACACATGCCATAGGTGCCCGTTTATAGGGTAGGTAACCATTTATACAAGGGATGGACAAAGATAGGATTGATAGAGAGAGAAAGTACATCCATGTCCGAACCGGTATTTGAACCAAGACCTCCTTATCACCTGTCTAGTGGTCAGCGTGCCTGAACCAGCAGTCAGGCACGCTGACCACTAGGCAGGTTGGGCGGCTAATACGCATTTAGCAATAGCTTTTGGAATAATCACGAGAGTAATTAAGGACACTTCAGCGTATCATATCAATTGAATTTTGAAAGATTAGCAAATTTATCTCCCTAAACAGTGGATTTAAGGTAACTGTTACTTTTACCTAAATCCGTAAACTCGTATTTTCACATTTTAATCCCATTATAATAATACATCACACAACTCAATTTGTCTTGAAAACTTTATTTATGGAAAATAAAATTCCATACCTTACAAGCATATTGGCATTTGATCCTGAAATTTTCCTTTTATATGCCTTTCAAAGTAGAATTTTAAATACAGAAATCTTTTTTTTTTTTTTTTTTGTATATTTATTCAAAGATTATAACTAGGAATTCACCTATTTTATGTTGTGAATATATCTTTTTCTTAAGTAAATCTAAGGATTTACATCTGCAAATAATATTTTAAACCACTCCATTTCCTGATGATATATTTAGGAACGTATATTATGTAAAATGAAATTCCGCATTAAGCACAATTAAACTTTTAAGAAACGTTTGTTGGAGTAATTAAGAAAGATCGTTAATCAATGGAATTTTTTATGTCATTTCTTTTCATAATTTATATGCCTATTGAATGATGCTCAAATCCCATAATGCACAGTTTCTAATTTGGATAAAATTTAAAATCAAAACTTTTAGAGCAACATATATTATGAAAATATTTTCCAAGAATATAGTATTCAGATTTATTATCTAGTAATTTTGAACTATATGCATTCTTAAAAAACCGATCCCCTTAATGCTTTTCTAAAGAATGCAATTTTTGAAAGCGACCTTGCTATCCCAGGAGTTATCATTTTCAATTTATGTGAAATCGATCGCAATATCTGCTTTATAACACCTAAGAAACAGCTTTATCCAAAGCGAAATCGCGTAAAACAGACATAATATTTTCCGAATTTTTTTTATGACTCACCCCATTTTTCCCTTGGGGTCTCCGGAATCTTGTATTACAAAGGAAAAATCAGCGCCCTCTGGGAGCATCTTTATTGCATACTTTCATACATAAATCGTAAGTACTTTGCTCTATGCAGTGTCTCTATTTCTCCTTCTGTTGGAATCGCCAAGCAGACGAGATTTTGATGTTGGAAAGCGTGGGAAGCTGATCGTCTGGACTAAAGTGGGAGGAAAGAAACTACATTCGAAATTTAAATTCTTTTTGAGAAAATGTGGTGATACAGAAAAGAATATTGTTGAAAATATTTATTTTACTTTGTAGCAAAAATTTTGTCTCATCAAAATAAGAAAATAAATTATCATATCTTAAATTATTTTATTACTTGTTACATATTAAGTATTTATATTAAATTAGTTTAAAATTAAAACAATATTCTTTAGGAAAATTTTAAATTAGAAAAAGTTATATATATATATATATATATATATATATATATATATATATATATAGTGTGTGTGTGGGTGTGTGTGTGTGTGTGTGTGTGTTTCTGTGTGTGTGTGTGTGTGTGTGTGTGTTTCTGTGTGTGTGTGTGTGTGTGTGTTTGTGTGTGTGTGTGAGTGTGTGTGTGTGTGTGTGTGTGTGTGTGTGTGCATTCTTTCTTTTTCTTAAATTAAAAATCAAAATTTAAATTGAAAGTTGAAAGTAAGTCTTGTATATTCATAATTACAATTTATCAACAAAGTTTCCTTCAAACTGCTCTCTTACTGAATCTGCTAATGACAATTTATTTAACACTTCAACATTTTTTTTTTTATTTTCAATTTAAGTTCTTAATTCAGATAATCATATTTCGTATAATCATCATCAGATAATCATCATTATAAAAAATAAACTTTTATTTAATGTCTAGTTTTAGGACTAAATTCAAATAAATTGTTAATTTTTTGTTACTCCTAAATTTCACAATAAAATCCATAGATCGCAACGTTATAATTGTGTGTAACTTTCGCTGTCGAATAAAATTTATTTTCAAATTCCAGTTTCACTCTCTATTCTTGTCTCTTCAATCTCAAAATAATTTGACCACCGTTCCATCACATCGATATAATGAACCGAATGGTCAGTTATTAGCTTCTTGTTTAAATAAGTTATAACTACTAACTTAAATTAAATTTAATTATTTTTCAAAACCAGTAATTTGATATCATTTATGCTCAGCTAAAAAAATAAGCTTATAACATGTAAAAATTAAATTATCAAACGAAAAAATTATATTTATAAAAATAAATACATTTATTACACAAAAATTTTATTTTTATTATAAGAAAAATACATTTATCACGTAAAAATATTTACATTGTTAAAATACATTTTAGTATATGCACTGTAGAAGGATTAAATTATTTTATTAATTATAATATGTTATTATGATTTGGGAATTTTTTTATTATTTATAACACAGAAACTTTGACAGAATTTTGAAAATATTTTCATAATATTTTATTCTTTTAATATATATATATATATATATATATATATATATATATATATACATTATATATATATATATATATATATATATATATACATTATATTTATATGTAGAGGCAATGTGAGCGAAGAAATTACAATAAATTAAAATTTTTACTGATAAATGCTTTTTAAACAAATATAATTTTACTAATAACTTTTTGTTTTTTTAAGACCTTAAAAATTTTCTTTATTTTTGATGAGCCTTAGATATTATTAATATTTTCTTACATTCAATTATTATTGCATTATTTAAGATTCTAAATTAGAAATATTTTTAAGTGTATTTTTAAAATTAAATTGAAACAAAAAATGTATTTAAAGAATTACATTTCATTAGAAAACATTTATCTGATGTTGTAAAATTACTTTATAAAAACATTAATATTTTTTAATTCGAGCAGAAATATTTCTGAGGAAATGTATTCAAGGCTTAAAAGACTCCTCTCTGTCTGCATAGAATTTGATTAATGTAAAAAATTAATTTGAATTATTTATTCTGTTTCCAAAGAGCATCTTAAATATTCATCTTTGCTGACTGCTCTTAATAAAAGTTTATTATTTATTTCCATTTTGCTACTTTTAAATGCATTGCCTCTTTTAAAAACAGAAACTCCTAATTAAAGTTACATTTAAATCTTAATTTCGCTTAGAAATTTCACTATGAAAATTAAATAAGATAATTATCTGTAGTCCATTAAGTGATATGTATGAAAATGTTGAAATAAATTGATTTTTCGAAATACGGGAGGAAAATTGCAATTTAAATAAAACACTTCTATTTAAAGTATATACCTTTTGCATAGTTTGTTCCGTCATTCCTTTTTAATAATTAAATAATTCTTATATTATTATAAATTAATTCTGCTAAAAGGTACATTTCATTTGTTTGTAATTATTTGTACAACGGTTTGTAAGTAAAAATAATTTGAATCAAATATACTTCATTTGTGTTTATTTTAGAGAAAGTATATCATTTTAAATATAAGTACTTTCATAGATTTCTGTAAAGAATTAAATGGAAGTAAACATTTTTTTTTGTTGATAGTTATTTTGGTTTTGTTAAAAACAATGAAATAAAACGAAAACGATATCCAGAAAAAAATTGTTTTGAAAGAAAATTGATAGGTTTGTTAACTTTATTGTATATGTGAATGAAATTACAATAAATATAATAAATAAATAATATCAATTTTGTTATGATCATTTAAAAAAAATCTTTTTTTAATAAATATCTTTTTTTTTTCTTTTTTTAACAGGTAACTATTTAAAGCTAACTATTGAGAGAACTTCTTAGCATAAAATGGCTTTATTTTATAAGAATATTGTTTATTTAATATTTTTCCAGCAATTTTCATATTTGGGAATTTTGATGAAAAAAATGCTTTGCTAATAAAAAAGATATTAATAATTAATAAAATATTTCATAAAAGATATTTTCATTCTTGTTATGTCTTTTTTTTCTTTTTCTTTTTTATTTTTCTTTCATAAACTTCAAATGGAAGATATAAGTTAATACATGTATGCATAAATTTTAACATAAAACATAGCCTAAAAATGCACTACTTCAGAAAAGTTGCAAAAATGCTCTACTTCTAGTTGCAAAATAATTTATATTAAAATAATGATTATTGGGTACCAGCGTATTAAATTAGATTTTTTTTTAGAATATAAATTCAGTGAAATTATATCATAGTAAGTTTAATATTTTCCGATTTATAAATTTAAAAACAAAATCAGCTCTATTTTCCACTCCTCTTTAGGTCTGGCTTCGTTCAAGAGTTCTAAGTAAAAAACTGTAGACATGCTAATTAATAGCTCTATTTTTCATTCTGTTTCCATTTAGTTATATATCATTTAATTCAAAAAAATTTAAGTTTCCCCATTGAAATAAATTACTATTAAATTTATTGGTTTGAAATTCAATTACATTACAATGTATAGTAACTTATAAATAATATAAAATTTTACACTCTTAACAAATGCGCTTAATCTGAAGTCTTGGAGTTTATTTACTGAATAAAAAGAAATTTTAATATTATTTTAACTGAAAATTTTAATTCATTACGTAGTAGTGGATTTCTGCTTACACACACTATATATATATATATATATATATATATATATATATATATATATATATATATATATATATATATATATATATATATATATATATATATATATATATATATAAATAAACTATATAAGTAATGTATACTTTATTTAGTAAACATACAGAGATTAATTAACAAGGAAATTAAGTAATTTAAAACTAAAATTTAAAACGCTAAAATTAATTGTTTCTTTAAAAATTAGCGAAAGTATGCGTTAAAGTTACTATGGATTTCCCGCATTAATTAAAAACCTAAAGTAGAGAGAGAGTAGTAGTAACAAATATTATTAAAAATAAAATGCGTTTTAATAAAGCTCTTACGAAAGAATCAACTTAAAATTGCGCCCCTTAACTTTAAAAGGCTAGAAGGAAAAGAAATTTTCATTCATCATTTTGTGTTTCCCAATAAATCTTCATTTTCAAAAATATTGTAAAGAAGCAAACGATATTAATTTCAGTCTAATAAATTTATATTACGAACATTATCTATCACCCACCCACAGACTAATTCACAATCAATAACAATTTTCTAAATCTTTCCTCCCTCCAGAATTTTAATCTATTTGATAACATTTTTATGTTATATTTCTGCTACATTTCCAAGGAAATAAAAACCTATCGTTTGCTTTTGGAAAAATATTTTTTAGAAGAAAAATAATTTTTCTAAAAATAAAGTGGCATTAAGCAAAACTTGTGTCATTGTTTATGATGTCGTTTACTCTTATTTGGCATATTATTAATTTCCCAAAACAAAGCTGAACAATTTATACAAATTTAAATTACTTTTCCAAAAATGAGCAGTTTTAATTTTTTTTTTCGAGTATTATTGCAAGCAACCTGATGAAAGAACTTTTGCCTTGGAATGTTTAGTGTTTTCTCCTTTATCATTTCTCTCAAAAAATTTGAAGTGGAATGTTTTCTGCTAAGAAAATGTCTCCCTTGTTTTGAAGATGCAAAACGTGTGACTTCAAAAAAACCTACAAGTGGCTTCCTTTTGAGAGGATTCTCTCGTAATGTACTTGATGTTGAAAGAAAAGTCGTAAGAAAATATCTTTTTCACATTTTTGCTTTGATATAGTGAATGTGAAAATTCAATGAAATATCATGTGGATATTGGAATGCTTGAAAATATATGGCAAAGAACACGGTGAAATAATTTCTATAATTCAAAAAGAAAATATTTATTGTACGATTTAAAATTTAAATATCCTCTATTTTCAAATTATAAATATATACATATATACACTCATGTCCATAAATTATGGATAATTCAGAATCAAACAGAAATTGAACTCTAAGAAAAAAAATTTTCATGAGAAATTATGCATGAGAAAATAAAAATTTCACATATAGAAGTATCACACACATTTTGAAAAATGATATGTAATTTACAAGAAACCACCAGATGGCGCCGGTAGTACGTCACAATGACAAGAGTGTAAGAGAGGGGTAAATAAGAAATGGTTGCTAACTTTTCATAAGCGCTTTAAAAGCCTTTCAGTGCAATAACCACATAGTTATGGCACAAGAGAAGCCTTTGGATGATGTTTTACGTGGTAGAATTATCGGCCATTTGGAATGTGGATGTCCCCAGCAGGAAGTATCCAAGGAACTTGAAATCGTCCAGAGTGTCATGTCTAGGCTTTAGCAACGGTTCCAAGATGATGGTAATGTGAGTACACGTTACACCACAGGTCGCCCCCGAGTTACTACGCCGATTGAGGATCGGTATTTGGCAGTTACTGCCAAATTAACGGACGGAGCACAGCATCAGACTTATCTCGTCAGCTCTCTTCAGCCACCGATACGACAGTTTCAAGGCAGACCGTGTACAGACACTTAGGGCATATTGGCCTATACGCTCGTAATCCTGTCAGATGTGTTCCACTTACCGCAACTCACTGTCGCCTGTGCTTAGTCTGGAGTAGAGAGCATGTATTGTGAACACCGCAACAGTGGTCTTATGTAATTTCCGACTATTCCAGATTTAGCTTTCAGTCTGATTCTCGCCGGACTTTCATATGGAGAGGGCCAGGTACCCGTTACCATCGAGAGAAAACCATTGAACGACACCTTTACAGTGGTGCAGGATTGCTCGTTTGGGGAGGAATTATTCTGAGTTCCAGCATTAACCTGCATGTTCAGAATGTAACGATGGCAGGCCACATCTATAAGTGTGTCATTCTGGAACAACAAGTACGTTTATTTCGGTGCGCCATGGGTGTAGAATTTCTGTTTATAGATGACAACGCCCGTCCTCATCATGCAAACATTGTAGATGAATGCCGTAAATCTTAGGATATCACCCGTATGGAATGGCCAGCATACTCACCTTACTTGAATCCAATAGAGCATGTGTGGGACATGCTTGGCCGACGCACTGCAATCTGTCAACCCTCTCCCACATGTCTACCGGAACTTCGGAGAGCATTGCTTGATGAATGGTATAATATTCCCCAAAATCAAATCGATAATTTGATAGTCAGCATGCCTAGGCGTTGTACGTCTCGGGCCCAGGCCTAGGCGTTGTATTGCATCGTCTGAAGGGGGGCTGTATTAACCATCAGTCCAACCATGCTGTATTGGTTTTCGTATATAGGCTTTTTTTTAAATTTGCTTCAACGAGTAAAAATCGCAATTTTTATTAATGATGTCACATATAGCATCTTTTTTGCTCTTTACCTTTTGTTAAATAAATAGACTTAACAAATAAGTCACATTTGTTTTGTTTCTGTCTCTTTCTTTGCCTGAACATGCATATCTTCAATTTATGGGCACGAATGTGTATATTCAACCCATCAGTATTGATTTCATAAAATGTATTAAATATTGTTTCCAAACTAAGATATTTTTTTTCTTTCTTTAGTCTTATTTTGTTCATTTCCATGTGAAGGATTCTGTTGATTAAACATGCTAATTGCTGTTAACCATATTATAATATTTTCTGTTAAAGTGAAATAATATTTGAATTGACTTCCTCTACCCCAAACTTCCTCACTATACTATCGGCTTCCAGAATAGAATGATTTGTTTTAAATTGTGCAGCAAATCAATTAGTTCTGAAGTTGAAAATGGGAAATTGTTATTTATTTTATATAAATGGCAAACCTTACATTTATATTGTGTTAAAAGTAAAATTAAAATATAGTGAAAATGATTTGATTTGGGATTTTCAAAATTCAATTTTTGAAAGTAATTCCTTGAAAATATATATATTTCTAGAATTATTCTGGTCACACAATATGATCGCACTTATCCTTTGAAATTTAACTTCTGAATTTGTGTCTAGTTTGAGCAAGATTTATAGAATGAGCAATAATCTCAAATATACCTAGAAATTTATCCGAAAATTATTAATTTATCGAATTGAATAAACATTTAAGCGACGAAGTAGAAAACCTTTCTCTCTCTCTCTCTCTCTCTCTCTCTCTCTCTCTCTCTCTCTCTCTGTCATGTTGTAATATTTTTTATATTAAATCAACACAGTATAATTTGCCGCCCAACTTGTCTAGTGGTCAGCGTGTCTGACTGCGGATAGGGAGTTCCTGGGTTCGAATCCCGGTTCAAGCATGGATGTACTTTCTCTCTCTATTTATCCTATCCTTGTCCTCTCCTTGTATGAATGTGTTGTGAATGGTTTCCTACCCTTTAAACGGGTACCTATGGCATGTGTGTACTGAGGAAGTAGCACTCCACACCTAAATATGGTTCAGTAGAAAAGTGGAGCAGCGCACCCCATAATGCCAGCCAAGCTGACACACGATAACAACAGTATAATTTAGTTCAGACCATAGAAAAATATGCTACAGTCTTTTCAAAATATGCTAATATAGGATTGACCATAAGACAATCGTTTCAAAATAATAGCGAAATGTTTTTCCTTTTCACTTGAGACACAGTTCTTCATAGTTAGTTACATTAAATAATTTAATACCTTTAAAACATAGGTTAGTCCATGATTATAGTTTTTAAAATCTATTTCTGCATCCAATTTTTATTCATTTTTTAGTATGTCTAAATCATCACATTTCTTACTATGAAAGTAAAAAAATGGCGTCATATACTACCTTAAAAATTGCTATAGTCAATAAATATATTTCTGAAAAAATTAAGGAATAAATTTTATAGATTCCCTTGTCTATATTTGACAACATTTTCTTTATTCATATATAGATTAGTATATGTAAAATCAGAAAACAGTAATATACAATTAAAACTGAACAAATTATGCAATTTTCAGTTTAATGTCTTAAAATCGCTCATTATTTTAAGACAACTCTAACGAGTTCCATTAAAATTGAAGATACGAACATCACTTTCTTTTACAAACTGTATCATTATTCATTATATCTGATGGTAATTATATGTTTTATTCGCTGCACTTATTTCGTACAAAAACTATTGCAATTATAAGGAAATTATTGTCTCACTTAAATCATATTTTATACAAACCTCAACCACTCCAGTCCGAAAACAGACATGAATTGTGTAATATCAATCGCGCGCGCGCGAACATTTAATGAATTCCGTTTTCGTTTTAAGAGACATTTATAAAGAAAAAGTTCCTAAATATAACATATATAACAAGAGATAATATAATAATTTATTTTCATAATTAAGAATTCAAACATTAGTTTCAACACCACATTTGAAATATTTTTCCAATTTAAGCATTTTAGTGATTGGAACTAAATTCGCGTTTAGAATGTCAAATGGACGCCCCATTAGCAACTATACACATCACATTTAAAATTAACAGCTAAGTTATGATGAAAATTATCTGGCCTAATGTAACTTTTCTCTATATAAGAAAATATTGTGAAATAGTTTATTCGAAATATTTTAGTTACAACAACGTATTTTAAAAAGTTTTATTGGTCTGGGTAAAATAACATAAAAATAGTAGTGAAAAGTTTTCAATTCGAGATTTTATTACCAAAGGGAAACAAGGCGGAATGCAGTTGCATTCTAAGCAGACGAATGTTCACAGCTTCACTTCATTTCATTTCAAACTCAACGATTTTAATCAAACAGGACAAGAACATAGCTGTTTTAAAAACTTTTAGGAAGGTTGGATTTTTTTCGTGACCATAAAAGAAATAGATAAAATAACATCTCGTTATTTATCTTTTTCTTAAGTCAATTTTGATCGTTACATTGATTTTTTTAAACGATCTTTTTAAGACGTGTTTCACTTTCTATGTTTCTGAGGAACAGCATTTGTCTTTATTATATTTCTTCAACATTTGTCTTTATTTATCATTAAAATTTGTTTGAAATTCGAAACAAAAGATAGAATTGTGTATTTTTTTTAGATAAATTTAAATAAAAAACCTGGTAAAATCTAGTTCTTTTTGTCACAAAATCAACAAATTATTTGTCCTCTCTTAAGGTATTTATCTTATATTTCATTTGTTGTTTGTATTTCGATTAAAGGTAAAAATAATTAATTATTCATTCTAATATTTTCTAAAATGTTCTCTAATTTCAGAAATTGTTCATCTTATTATTAAATAATTTATTTTATAATTAATATATTATATTAGTTTTTAAGTATATGTCAAAAATCTATAGTTCGCAAGTAAGAAAATTCAAGAACATATATTGAACTTTAAGAAAGCATTAAGGCATTAAATGCTAATTTTATTTAACTTTCGAGAAAAAGCATTTTATGCGGTATTTTGTGTTGATATTATGAACATTTACTTAAAGCTCCTATTACGTAAGAGTTGCCGATATTTCAGTTTGAGCAATTTCGGTAGACTTAACATTACGTGACGTCACAGCTCAAATTTCAGCAATTCTTTCTATTTCGTCCAATGAATGCTTGAGATTTCTTTCAGGTTTAATGTAAGAAAATAACTATATATATTTAGAAACAGATCGCTTTTCTGGATACAATTTTTAAGGTTGCCATATTTTAACTAGTACATTCCAGATTGCATGATAAATTCTTATTTGGAAATTTTGTTTTTATCCAAGTTTTCAGAGTGCTAGTTAATTTAAGTTAACATCTAAAAGGAATTTTCCTTGTTTTATTGGAATCAATTTCACTCTTAAATTTTGATATTTTTCTGATGTCATTTTTGTAAAAGTATTTTGTCTAAATATAACAACGTATTAAAAGTTTTCCTTTTCTGTAAGCTTCACAATTTATTAAGAAAATAAAACAAGTCTTTCAATATACTACCGTATTTATTTACTAAATTTATTATTGTCTTTATAACAATATTTTGGAAATGTAAACATATCCTTGAGTTTACATTTCATAATAGACTTTGCTAATTATTTTACATTTTCTCCAGTTCCTTTAGAATTATTTCCTACAGGCGATGTATAAAATAATACTAAGGGAAGTAGAAGTAGACTGAGGATGAAATAATGCCATGGCATTATTTCATCGTATGGCTGAATACGATTGTCTGAATTCACAAGTTTTTAAAATTAGAATTAGACTTCTGTTGGCATTACTTAACTTTTGACAGTTTTTGGGTTAGAAACATTGATGAATACACCACATATATAAGGCTTGAGTATAGTCAAGATTTAAAAAATATCATGAAAAGAAAAGTGTAAATGCAATTTTTATTGATAATAAACATTTTTAAAAGTTTAAAAATATATTTATGTCTAACTACTGAACATTCAGTACTTAATGAGATTTTTTTTAAATGAGTGTATTTTAAACAAAGCATTTTTTTTAATTTTAAGCTCTAAAAGAGGTTAAAAAAATTACGTTATTGTTTCCAATCCCCGTGATCAACAAAGCTATATTAGGTCCATGAGTCCATTCACCCTAAAAAAGTCAAGCACCAAAAGGGGATCCCGAATCAGGTCTTGCTTAGTGAGCCCCAAACAAGATAAAATGTGGTCAGGAGAGGCCTGCACAGAAAAACATTTAGTGCAGGTCTCAAAATGTTTGTTACCACCTACGAAAGTCATTGAAAGCAGATGGCCTCAAAGAAAACGTGTTAGTGCAGTTTGATCTCAAAAAAAATAACAAAAAAAAATTATATATTTAATATGAATACCATTTAATGGAAATTCCAGAAGTCTGGTCAATACAATGTTATAACTTTATTTTAGTTATCCAGATTTACAGATTAAATATTAACATGGTTTTAATGTAATTCTGTTTGAAAATATCTATCAAAACTAAAAATATCAGCAAAATCCAAAAAAAAATAGTACATCTTTTTAAAAATGTTTTTTTTACAAGTTTAAATTTAAATTTTTCGGCTTTAAATTGTATAAAATTTTAGTTAATTAAAAATAATATGAAATAACAAATATACGATACTTTAATAATATTAAATTTTGATATTTTCTTCATTGTATCCGATAATAAAGTTTTAAATTTTGCATGATATTTTTATTATTTTAAAATATATCCTATTAAGAATATCTGTATAAGTATTTGGAAATACTTTCAAATTAAACAAAATAGTTAATTATAAAATAGTCGTCGAAATGTAATCAAATTTTTAAGCAGTTAAATTCTTTTCTATTAAATTTAATGTGTCCATTCTAAACCTAAATTTGTTGCTTAAAAATTGACAACTTCAAGATTGTTCGCAAACACAGAATTATGACAACAAAAATGAAAATAAACAATCATTTCTTGTACTATTTCCGCTAGGCGAAAAGAAAAACAAAACTTAGTCAGTTTTTAAAATCATTGGCGATATGAATTGCTGCTGCATGCACAAAAAAATTTCTTAAAAAAGTTACAAAAAAGTTGGGGATAAAGAACTGATTTTTTATATTGCGTAAAAAAATTTTCTTTTATGTAACATAAAAAATGTTTTTCATAAATAAAAATTATAATTAACTAATTTTCATTCACTTTTATAACTTGAACGTTTTAAAACTAAAACCATACTTCAGTTTCAATCTTTGCAAGCCATTTTACTAGCCAAAAACTCTCTAAACAACCGTGTGCTTACAACATTTATACCTGGCGTCTACTACAGGTTTCGTTAACCCCATTAATGCAACTTCCCAAGCTCAACCCATCACTTGCAACAACGAGAAATACAACAAATGAATAAATAAATTCCACTAGCATATTAGGGTAATACCATTCGCTCACAAACCCCTAAGGAGTTGAGCAATACCCTTTTCCCGACATGACAAAGCCAGTGCCAGCGGCTAATTTATGAATCAACGTACATTTATAGGGTGTGGGTGGCATCGCTCAGCCAAACACAACAAAGCTGACGAAATGACTGCGGACACTCCAATAATCAACAATTGTTCAGTAGAATGGATATTACTAGCTCACGCCATTTTCACAACGCGCGATCAATGGAATTTAAGCAAATGAGATGGAATTTTCCCTCATTTAATTAGGGAAAGGATGTTTGGACAATATTTGAGGAAGCTAATATCTCCCGATAAAAGGCCGATATGCTTGATTGCATATATAATTTGATTTGCTTAAAAGAATTCAATTATACGAAATATTCATTATTAATAAATTGTTTGTCTGTACATAACAAAGATTAAAAATTTTCATTTTGTATCTACAACAAGTTGTTTGTCTAAACATAGAAAATGAAAATCGCTACTGTAATATAAGAACCATCAGACAAAACTGATATTTGACAGAAACATTATTTCTAAATCGAAAGAATTTTATTAAGTGAAAGAAATCGTTTGCCTTTTCTTTTGTTTTTTGGAACACTGGGTAAAAATGTAAAACGAAAGAAAGAAAATATCCACAACTTTTGAGCAATTAATACCATTTTAAAATAATAAAGGAAAAATAAGCATTTTTATACCAAAGTAATGTTCCGTTTCGAAAATCATGATGAAGTAAAGAAAACGCCAATAAATCATTTTTAAGTCGTAAGATAAAATTAACCTATATAACTTTAGTTACAATATTTTGGCATCAATAATCATAATTAACCATTAACTGGAATATGGTAAGCCATCTCTCAGTGTAAATTTAAAAAAATAAGTAACACGTAAACTGGTAAATATTTTTAATTCTTTTAATTTTCAATTGTTGAATGCAAGCAAACTTTAGGAAAGAACAAATGTAGTTACAGTGAATCTGAACAGTATATGTGTAAGCTTGTTTGATTAAAAATTTCTAATCCTTCTGCTTACATTTGTTCAATATATTCATTATTTCAATTTTGATATAAAATTCTCTTAAAATATTTTGGCATTAAAAGCAGTTTTAATTATCTCTTATGAAATTTATTTGCAGTTTTCCAACTGAATAATTTGTCGATAAAATGTTACATAAATCCAATTTTGATATCTAAAATACCATTGTATTAATATACACTTTTTTTTATATGGATTTCACCAGCAAACAATTACTGATTCATAAAGAAAAATATATCTCTTTTTTTTTAATTCTTCTAATCAATTTTTAAGCTCTTTTGCACATTAATTAATTTCTCTTTGTAAAGAAATAATACTTGTAAACAAAATTAATTATTTCAAAATTTTTTTCGAAATTCGGTTTTTAAAAATGTAGCATTATTTAATAAAGTTGAAAAAATCTAAAAATACAAAAAACTAGTAAAATTTTAAAAAATATATTATTTTCATTCATTTATTATTCTATTAAAAAATTACAGATCAATTGTTCAACTAAAAACTTCAAAGTTCATTAGAATTCACAGAAACTTCATAATCTTTTTTGGTAAATTGAAGTAATTCTTTAAGAATATTAAAAGTTGCCAAGTCAGCTATATTTCATTTTTTTTAAAAATATTTTTGAGCCTTTTAGTAATTTACAAAAATATTTCATGATTTTCTCCGTGATATTTGCGAAGACATAATAATTTGACAACATTATTAATCTTTGGAAACCACTACATTTCAACTATAGAAAATGACAATTAAATTATTTTTGATGTATTCAACTGATACAAAATATCATAACATCAAATACGAAATTAAAGTTAAATAACTGAATATTATCTACTAAATAAACACTCACAAAAAATCATAAATAACTCGAAAGACAAGTTTATATATCTTCTGCAAATTTCTTGAAAATATTGTGAAAATAATAAATCAAAAAGCAAACTAGCGAAAAGCAAAGCACATAAGAATCATTAAGAAAACTAATCAGAAAAACTCATTTGCAGTAAATTGGAATTATATTCCCTCTGCTGGAATGAGTACAGTAGCCATTTCGTAAGCGGCGCGAATAAATTTCTTTTCCATCTAGATTTTCGTCAAGAAATTGTCTCTTTTCATCATCCATCGGCAAAAGTTTATGCTTTCTATAATTGGCAATTTAATGATCTTTTTGTATGTAAAAATCTTTTCCCCCCGAAGAATTTGAAAAATGATAAAACTCAGAATTGAATGAAATATTTTTCTGAAATTGCTTCTAAAATTGCTATAATTAGAAATAAATAACTAAAACAACACAAATGTATTTCATAAAAATTGTATAACATTTTATTACATAAAATTAAAAAGTAAATACTTTAGAAATTATTATTATCATTTCTAAATTTGAATTCAAAATACTGCGCTATCAAGCATTAGATAAAATTTTAATTAAGATTTGTATATTTAAATAAATAGAACGTAATTTAAGTGAAGATGGAATCAAGAATTCTAAATTTAAAACTTCTGTAAAATTACATTCCAGAAGCAAAAACATAAAAATAATGGTTTTATATGCTAAAAAAGGAATTCTAAAATTAGCAATTTAATAGCAATAGGCATATTACCCTTAAAATTCCTTTTTGTTAAATTATTTGTATGTACTTTATTTTTCTTATAAAATAATAGAAAATAATTGTAGTAGTAGTATATATTAAAAAATGCAAACGCGTGTGCGATTATAATTTTTTTAATAAAAAATTAATTTTCGGAAATTTTCGAAGAAACAAAAATTAGCAAGCGATTACAATAGATTATCAATTACTTCTAAGATAAAGGTCGAATTTTTTTAAATAAAATTACGTTTTATTCTCATTTTGGATTCCGAATAAAAAAATGCAGGCCTATAAGAAAAACCATTTCGAAAAGATGACCAATTTCGTGTGAAATGAAAACTCACTCATTTGGCAAAAATAGCCTAAATATCGTGATCCTGAAATAAAGTATATCAATATTGAGATTTGCATTTGCATAGTGCCCTCATTATAAATGAGGCATTGTCACGTGAGTGGCAACAGTTGGGGCAGAAATGGATGATGTATGTGTTCAATCAATTATGCAGGCACCTAAACGCCAACCAGCATGTTTGTTCTAAGGAAACACATTTCAAGCAGAGCTTTAACTGTTTTTTCCCATGGAAATGGCTTTACGGTTACGATTGGAACTGGAATTCCCCAAGGACGATATATGTCGACCAAATGTAGCATAATGATAAAATATTTATCTGAATTTTATTGCATTACATTTTCAGCATGCGACTGTTTGCTTAGTAATCAATAAAGTTGGATTTAAAATTTAATGTTACTATATATGAATATCAATACGATAACTACTACTAGAATAATATATAAAATTTATGTTATAATATCAATCTATACAACATTTTCGTGGTTCTACCACTAAAGCATTTAGACAGAAATAGAAATTATGTAATAGAATTAGAAGAGGATGTTTATTAGATAATTTGTAAATAAATATTTTTAATTCTTCTTTTTATCATTTATAAATTTCAAAAATAAACGAAATTCATGTACATAATTTGAGACATTAACATACTTTTTGCAAAACATTTCCACAAATCAAATAAATTTTTCTTTATTTCAACAACTTATTATTTATATAATAATAAAATCACTTTATTATGTCTGCTAATATATGTGTGTGTGTGTTTTTTTTAATGTATCTAACTGATAGCAACTGAATTATAGGTTTATTGCTTTAACTTACAATTCATTTGATCTGTGCTAAAATCCCTTACAAAAACTTAATTCACAAAGTTCTTAAGATAATATATAAAACTTGCTTTATGATATACTTTTTTTTTCTTATTTTTCCCAAAAATACTATGATTGTTACACAGTGAATTATACATTTGTTGATTTAAAAATCCTATTCCAAAAGATTATTCATTAAAAAGGTAAATCACGATCTCCAGAGATTATTTAAAAAGATAAGCCCCGTTAATTGTTAATTTTTTTAGAACTCTCCTCATTTAGTTTCCGTATCACTCTACCGAAGTCAGATCAATAATCAAATCAATTTCCTTCGATTTGTTTTGACGACATCATCCATTTATTTTGACTCTCCTGTTGATAGGGTCAACACATGAAATTGTCGAACATTACTAAATATTTTGTTATTGGATCGTTGTAGAAATTTAAGAAGAATGGCACCATAATTCATATATTGAACATCATCACTTAATTTAGTCTGACTATCTTTCAATGGTTATTTTTGGCTCACGGGAATTATATAATTATATATATAGACCACAAATATTCTCTTTAAAATAGATTCTTAATAAACATTCAAGTCCAAGGTAATTAAGATGTAAGTCGAAATCTAATTAGCCCTATGTAGAGAAAATGATTGTGTGAGACAAACCAAACCAAGTCCAAGATAGGATTCAATTTTCCGAAAAAACATGGTCACTTAAATGTAACTCAATATCAAATTGCACTTAGTTACTTTTAATAATTTGAGACACAGAAACAAAATGCTGTTGTTTCTTTGGTAGTGTGATTGGTGCCACAAAGACAACACAGGCTGGCTGATATATTTTTTCTAATCCAGAATATCGTGAGTTTAAAATCTAATCAAATGGACAAACTGGCCTTTAAGCATACGTGTTAACATGAATTTAATCATGCTAAAAATTTATAGAGCTACATCTTCAGCCACTGGAAAGAAGGACTTAGGCTTCGGTTTCATCTCTTGGCCCATACTTCAAAATTACTAAGGGGTTAGTTGCGGTCAGTGGTTTTAGTTTCCAAAATAAATATCTTTAAGCCCAAGTAATAAAACTAATTTTGTCATCAAAATTCACATTTTACGATCACTTAAAATTCTTTGATTTTTTATCATGAAATATTGCATTGCCTAAAGAATTCTGCAAAAATGTAAGGTCTTCTTACTATTCATTTAAATAGTCAGTTTCGATATTAATTCAACGCATTCAAAATCAAATGCTAAATTATCAAATTATTTCACTATATTATTTTTAGAAATAATACGTCCTTATGTTGGCTCTTTCGAGCTTAATAAGTCTTTCAGTCCCCAATATATATATATATAATATATATATATATATATTGACTACAAGCTATATATATATATATATATATATATATATATATATATATATATATATATATATATATATATATATATATATATATATATATATATATATATATATATATATACTTTATTCTAAATCATAATTCATTAGCCATACAGATCGTTACATTGAAAAAATTTAAAAAAGCTTTTGTATTGCCTTAAAAATTCATTACTGAAAAGAAATATTCACATATAAATAAATAATATTTCCAATTTAAAAAAATACTAGAATTCTAATCTAATCTAATTAAAGTTATACACACTGTGCAATACAAAAAATTGAAAAATATTGAAATAATTATAAAATTTTAATTTTTTTTCATTTCTTAACTTATAATGATATATAAAATGTAATTTAAGAGAAATCTTGATATATAATTTATTTTTTAACCCTTAAAAAAAGTTTGAAGATTATTTTCGATTATCCTTTGATATTTTATAGCGATTAAAATATTTCCTTCCAAATAATTTAAATTCCCGACGCCAAATTCTGAGATTTGCGATTTTTTGGCAGATTTTCTAATGTATATGGTTACCTCGTTTTTATTTCATCATCAATATGGTGACCTATAAGAATTATGCAGAAAATTCTATTTTAGTAACCCTAGTATTTACATCATCACGTAGTCACGATACGTCCCCTTGGCAACATTTCTTCATCGCCAAAAAAATTCAGAATTTGAATTCATGGATTTTACGACACCTTTGCCATATTTTCTTTATTTTAGAACTTTGTGCTCCGTGTCATTTTTCAACAGTTATGTTATTCAAAAATTTTTGTTATAACCGTATAAAAGAAATACATACAAATACATTCTCATTATTTGAAAAAGCAACCGAAAATATTTTAGCGCAAAGTAGCGGCTAGAATCTAATTAAAAATATTAACAAAATCTCTAAAATTATTACAAAAATAAATGTCCTTGCTTATGTTCATAGAACGTTCTTCAAAACGGCTTCTCCAAAAAAAATGTTTTACTTAATAAAATCTTGTAAGCCTTACCAAATTTCAGGAAAACACATAAAAATATTTTTACAACTTTTACTTCAAGTTAGAGCTTTTCCTTTCAACCAAGTAAAAACAAAAAGAAAAAGTAAGGGAAAACATAAAGTGAAAAACAATCTCGATACACAAAACTATAAGAATCTGAGGCAGAAAAATATAAAACCTAGACGAGAACACTTTTATAAACTTATGTGCCCAATCATGGGGTACAGTTCTTCCAGAATGGAATGTGGAGTAATTGATTTTGTTGGTTTGCTCAAGACTTTTTCTCTTTCGAGAAGCATAACCTCGGCGAAACTTTGTTAATTAAGCAGAGCGAACTCTGGCATCATCTACAACCACATTCAGTGTCACATACGTGTCTACAATGTCTGATTTTATCGTCTGCATTTTTGTTTATTCTACCGGTGGAAGTAAAAAAATCGACAATTGAGGCTAGGAAACAGCTGACGGACATTTTTTTATGTTCTCTGAATCTTGTCGAATTAAACCACATAATCCTAAAACTTAATTTTCATTTTTCATTCTTCTTTTCCACTTTCCGAACCAATGACGTCACTTGTAACTACTGAAGAATAACGATTTGTCTCGTGTCTGGGTCGTAGTAGCTTTTGAAACAATTCATTCTCTAAAATAGAACTTGTGTTTCTTGAGTCGGTAGATTGTAAAAGACTAGGCGAACAAAGAACATGGCCAGAATTTTTTGCTCTTATTTTTTAACATTTCTGTATTTTTATGATTCGGAAAATATACAGTATGTTCCTGGAAAGAGAGAACAAAACTGATTTTCAGGAACAAGAAAGAAATGTCTTAGTAATCTTGGAGAAAGCATAAAATTTTGTGTGTTCAAGAAAATAAATATAATAAAATTTTGTTTACCTGGACAAAAAGAATTACATTGGAAGAACTAAAAAGATAAAAACTGAAAGCGGAATATTGCATTGCTCTTAAAAATATCGATATCATTTATTATCGAATTACATTTTCATTTCTAGTTTCTGAAATGAATTATTTTCATGAAATTATAAGGTATTAAGTTTTGATATTCTGCAGATTTTTTAAATTACACAAACATGTATATATGTGTGTGTGTGTGTATATATATATATATATATATTATATATATATATATATTAAAGATAAAGATACGTGTGTGTGTGTATATATATATATATATATATATTAAAGATAAAGATACGTGTGTGTGTTTTGGTGTAACTATACTTAAATATATTTTTGAAATTTCCTTTAGTAATATCAATCTAAATTATCATTTAATTAAATTTACTGCTCAATTGTGATTTGCAAATGAAACAACAAAAATAAATTTTATATAAAAATAAAATTTCAATGATTAATTACAGTATAATTGTGTGTGTTTTTAGTATAAATATTTAACTTATCAAATAATTTACGATGCTTGTAATAGTTTTTATTCTATACACATTGATAAAATCTACGATAAACTAAGACTTTTTCAAACTTAAAAAAGAAGCAAACATATTAATTTTGTAAGATAAATTGCAAATGTTTTTTTTACTTGTGAAACTTCTCGTTATGTTTACTTGTTGAGTTATATTCAATTTATGGTGGTGCTTGACATTAAAGACTGTATGTTAAAATGTGAAGGTTCTTATTTTGAGCACTAAAAAATGTTAATAAAAATTCAATATTAAAAATAACAAAAAAGACCTCGTAATGAAATAATCATATAATGTCATTTTAAATTATTTTTTTAAATAATACGTCAAGAATCAAAAAAAATTGCAACGAAAATTAGAAAAATCAAAACAATTTCAAAATTATGCTTATCTCTTGTTAAGAGTAAAATTAAATTAGTATAAGCGAAAACATTAATATGAAGATTATTTCAAATTAAGACTGGAGTCATTTATACATAAGAGAATTTTCAAAGCAATTAAATATTGAATAAAACTTTAGAAAATTGTTGAATTTTATATAAAAATGTTTATTTATACAATACTCTGTGTGTGCTATCTAATATAATATAATGATGAGAAATGAGTCATTTATTGGTAGCCGAATGGTTAGCGCTTACGTTTTCTGTTCAACAACTCGTGGGTTCGAATCCCACCTTGGGTTCAGATGTTTGTAGGGGTTTCGGAATCCACTTTAAATCATGAGTTCCTATCTATTTAATTCTCGTTAACAAAAAAAATGGAAAAGAAGGTGTATGCGCACACACAAAACATTCGTAAAATCAAATATTCCTTATACTGATGTGATTGGGAGAAGAGTATAATTCACTCACAGAATTCCAGAAAGGACCCTGAAAAATTACAGTGAAACTCCCTAAATCTAATAATAATCCAAATCTTGGAACATCTGATGCTCTGTCTTCCTCTTTTTCCGTGTAGTTACACATTGACGACACCTGATGAATTTTTTGCCAGTTACGATGCACGCAAAAAAAACATTAAGAAACTTTTCTAAGCTCATAAAATATAATTAAGTTTCTATCTATTTTTATTTAGTTAATTAAAATTAAATGTCTGTATAAAATGAGTTTCACATATTGAACATTGAGACATGTGAAACAATTTTTGTGCAAATTGCCAAAGATATCACCAAATTTATTAACATACAACGTGGTGATATACCATTATTGGAGAAATGAATACGGACTGTAATAAATCGATATAAAATTGTATTAAAAATTCCAAACATTATGTGAATATAGAATATTTCAATGATTTTAAAATAAATTTGATAATATTAGGTTGGGGAATAAGTTCTCAGCTTTTTTTACCTAAGACTTTTACTTCAGCAAAAAACGATAATTATATCAATAAGTTAATCAATTATATACTCGCCGTTGCTATTTACAACCTCTTCCCACCTCTCGACACACTTGTTGATGCCGTTTCGCCAAAAATCGTCTGGTCTGGTTTCAAGGAATTTGTTGAGCCAGTTTTTAAGGACCTCTTTGTAATCGAAGGTAACGTCCTGTCCTTTATATGGTTTAACAAGGAGCGGAAAAGATGGTAATCGGTGAGTACAAGGTCTGGATAATATGGCGGATGCTCATAGACGTCCCACTCGAGCTCTTGGAGTGCGACTTAGACGACTTGTGCATCCTGGGGCCTGGCGTTGTCGTGAAGGAGTATGGTTTGACCATGTCTGTCAGGTCTTTTCAGTCGAATAGCCTTATTCACGTGATGTAGCAGGCCAATGTAGAGCTTTTTGTTGACTGTGGCATTCTTTCCAAGCATTTCCCAGTGCAGAAAGAGGTCCTTAAGAACTGGATCAACAATTTCTTTGACACCAGGCCAGGCGATTTTTGGCAGAAAGGCATTAACAAATGGGTGGAGATCCGGGAAGAGGCTGTAAACATCAACGGCGAATATATAATTGATTAACTTATTGATATAATTATTGTTTTTTTTTTTTTTTTTTTTTTTTTTTAAATAAACGTCTTTGGTAAAAACGCTACAAACTTATTTCCCAACCTAATATAATTTTTAATTCCTCATTTTTATTTACAATACTGCTCAAGGATTTATAACTCATAAAGGAAAAGTTAGAAAAAGTTTATAAAATGTAGAAATTCTTTAAAAAAATCGCACTTTTATTTATATTTTTTAATTTTACTTTAAATGAAATTATCATTTATATTTAAATATTTTATCATTTGCTTCCTTTCAAATACAAATTGCCAGTGGTTTTTAAAAATTCAGAAATGCAAGTAAAATGCCTCAAAAATTAAGTAATATAAATTTTTTAATATGCAACACACACGCGCAACAATAAAATAATACAAAATATACAAATACTCACAAAATTGATATTATGATATTCTAATTTTGTAGCCATTTTTCAAATTAATAATCTGTTTTCCTAGTTAAAAAATTATTTTGTCTTAAAACATCGAGGAGGAGAAAAAATTCTCATATGAATTTAAGACTGTTGTTAAATTTTTAAGAATCGTTAAATTCAATTCCAATTTCATTCTTATTGATATAATATACTTAAAAAAATATATCCAGGTATACATTAAAAATTATTATAAAATATAAGGATTCACATACTAAAATTACAAGCATTTTTCCCTACTTATTTTTACATTATTCTATTACTTATATTTCTTTTATACATTGTTTGGCATACTTTTATAAATTTTTAGTTTTATGATCGTTGATATTTATGTGCAGTTATTTTTACTTTCTTTTATTTTGCTTTTACAAATTATACGTTGCATTCGTTATGAAATTTAGGCATCAGGGAGAAATATGTTTTTATTAACTACTGAATAAATCTTTGCGAAAAATATATGTTTTAAAATTTAACTAAGTAAAATCCACACACACATTTCATTTTTTACTTATTACAGTTTAAATATTTTGTACAAAAAAAGCATTGAAAATTTTTCAAAAATAAGGAAATAATATGATGTAATTTTTATCCCGAATGTAGTAGTAGTTTGTATGATTATTAATAACATTTTATGTAATTATTAATAATGTAGTTTATATATTGCTAACGAAATAACAAGACCATAATATGGATTATTTTTAAGCTGTTAATTCAATAAACTTATTGAAGATAATATATTCAAATTCTAAAATTAAAAATTTGACTCTCGATTATTTTCTTTAATTTGATCTTAAAATTCTTATATAAAATTTTTTAAACATTTTAACTCGAAATTTTAAAAAGGAATTCATTTAATAAGCAGCAAAAAATCTTAGCTAAGCAATATGTCATAAATTTTTTAAATAATATATTAATCATTTATCACATATAAGAACGCACATGTTGATTAAATTATATAGTGTCAATTAAATTAAGTAATTCAACCAGTGAAAGAAATAATTCAACACAGAAAAAAGATTCGTTACATAGAAGCACTACATTTTAACAATATTAATCTGATAAAATGTGTATGAGTCATTTGTGTATATCAATATATGAATGTTTTAAAAATTCTTAAATACTTTTAATTACTCTAATGATCGTCTTAGTTTCTAATTAAGAAAGGAAATAATATTTAACTCAAAAATAGCTTATTTTGACATAATTTAATAAGTCAATAATAATAATAAGTCTAATATATAAAATAATATGTTTCTTACTAGGCATTTTACATGAAAAACAAGAGTCATTCTTAGTATTGAATTTTTTTACTTTCAAATAGGATATAGTATGGTGACAAATGCAATATTGGATAAATTGCATTCTTCTCATTTTGAAAACTGGAATAACTAATTGATAAATGAGCAATGTACATTGTCTCAAATTGTAAAAGTATATACTATAGTATTAATATTATATTGTTACTTACTAGCGAATTTTGCATGCAATATATATATATATATATATATATATATATAAATCAAGATTAGTTGTTGTTGTTGTTGCTTATCTGCAAGGGTCTGACAGAGTCAGACCAAATCTAGGAATCCATTCACTGAGAGGAAATCGATGACAAGAAGGGGAGAAGTGTAGATTTCGTCCCATAGTATATTCATACAATTCGGGTTACGCTCAGGAGAAGCTTGGTGTCCATGGCATTTAGGACAGAGGGGGGGGGAGGTCTTCTTACCCGCTACAAAAGTGAGACATTTCAGGTGGCTAGAGACGAGACGTGCAAGGCAAGTGCTGGATTTCCTATCGCAAGAAAAAGCCAGAGAAAGTCCCGGCTTTCTACCCTTGTAGAAATGGTGAGCCAAAGGTACCAGCAAATCGGTTTTAATCTGGGCTTTTCTCAGGGAAAAGAGTTCAAAGTAAGTAAGTGCAGAAGAAGAAGGAACAGGATGACCTGAGCCCTCCTTTGTTAAAGTGTCTGCTATTTCATTGCCTCCAATATCCACTAAAGACGGTATCCATTGAAAATAGATATTATGCCGAAGGTAGACAATTTTAAGCTTGTGTTAAATAGAAAGGCTTGTTTGGTCTCCCAAGCAGGTCCAATTTTGTAGATGTTGAATTGAACTACAGCTATCAGTTAATATCCATATATCACTATAATTACTTTTACTCATAATAGATTCCAATCCGATGTTGATGGCTATTAGTTCGCCACGAAAGACCGAACAGAAGTCGGGATTACGTTGACTATGAGAGAGTTTGTCATGAGGAGTCTGGATGAAAATTCCGCTGCAAGTTCGGTGATTTATTTTGCTGCCATCAGTGTAGATTTTTATGTCATTTGGTGGTATATTATTAATGATTTCCAAAGCTAGTTGTTTTAGAAATTCAGGTAAAAAAAGCAAGATTAAAAATATCATAAGCGAAAATTGAAAGATACAAGAATAGGTATAAAATTAAAAAGTACAAGAATAGATATAACTCTTATGTTAAGCAATACATTCAGCGCAAAAGCAGCTAAAATAGAATTACTAAAATATAATTAATAGTACATTTTTATAAAACTAATAATCAAATATTAGATCGAGAATATAATAATCAAATAGTATAAGGAAAATAATATATTGAAAATACCAAATGGAGAATAATATATTTATAAAATTAGAGTCAGAAACCAAATTGAGAATAATAATAATGTTTATAAAATGTACTATTAATTATATATATATATATATATATATATATATATATAGATAGATATACTATATACACATTATATATATATATATATATATATATATATATATATATATATATATATATATATACAGTGAGAAGAACACCATTTCATTGAGTTTAAATCTACGTGTGAATGATAATTACAAAATAATGAATTATTTAACATTGCAAGTAATTCAAAAAGACAACTTTTAGAAATATGAAATTCTTTCAGTCTCATTTTGAGTGTTCGCTGTTTATTAATGCTCACACATTCACCAAAAAATTTGGGATTTCATTTGAAAAAATGTTTAAACTTATTTCATACAGTATTGTGAATAAAGTAATATCAAAAGCTCGCTTGTAAAAATATGGAATTAATTAGCCTGATTTTTAACTGATAAACACTAGAAACAACACAATCAGCGTTGATTGTGGTCGAAGTTTCAGCTTAATCAGAAGAGTCGCATAACTCTTGCAAATTAGCCGACAAAGTACGAAGACTTCTCTAAATATATAAGGTCTCCTTTCCGGAGTGAGAATGGTATTGAAGGCCGCATGAGACCAATGAAGCCACTTTTGCCAACTAACTCTTCTATTTCGGTTCCCGGCCCGAAAGAATGGGAAAGATGACGTCATCAAGCGGTAGAAAAGGCTTCGCAAGAGCAATTGTTCTACTTCCCCTGTTCTTTTTTATGTTCTTAATGGTTTGCTTTTTTAATTACTGGCGAGGTGTTCTTTCGTTCTGTTTTATACCACCATCTTCCAACTTAAGAGTCTTTCTGGTTCTCTAGGGTAGAGGTAGCTGAAGATTGAGACAAGAACAGATATGCTGGAGTTCAACCTGGATTGTTCTTCCTAATGAGCTAAAGTGTCTGGAGATGCTTGTTTTGTTCTCGGTAAAAAAGTTAATACGTATTTTCTACTTTAAATATTCTTCGGTTTACCAGAATCCAACACTCGCTTCTCATAATCCAATACATATTCGAACAATGTGTTAAATTTATGTTCTTTAAATAGTTAATGATAAAAAAAACTACCCTATTTTTATCTGAATCGTTTCTTACATAATTCTAAAAATTTTAACTTAAATGCGTTATTTTTTTATAAAATTAATTTTAAGCACAGAATAAGTATACTTTAAGTATCTTCAATTCCAAGTAATATTAATCACATTTTGTTGAATATTTAAGTAATGTTATTGGTAAAAATAATATTATATCTTTATTTATATTCTAAAGTTTTACTTATTATTATTTTTGTACTAAAAGTTTTCTAGTTAACTGACCCTAAAATTTTAAATATTTAGGAGGAAATATTACATATAAAAATCTATTATTTTATATTCCTCGCTTTCCTTCAAATCATTTTCTTATTAACCCAAAAAACTTCAGAAAAGTTACTTCAAAATTTTATCTTCATCACAAAACAAAATGAAATCTTAAGCACTTTCAAATAATATTTATTCAAATTTTATTCAGCATTTAAATAGATATTACAAATTTTAATAAATATTTTATTTTATGGATTTATTTTATATATTAATAAATAAAAAGTAAAAATGTATAAAGTTTAGATTTTTTAATATATTTTACACATGCTTTTTTTTTTTTTTTTAAGTTACTCTTTCTTCAAAAAATGTATCCTCAACATAAAGAGATGGAAAATATCAAGTCAAAACATTCGAATAGATTAATAGTTTTGGCCAAAATTCCTTATTCATAAATTCATTCTAATTTCATTCAAAATTCATTCTAATTCATTTCATTCTTATTATCATTCTAATACCATTCTTTAAACATGTCTTTAAACACAGATTTCAAGATCTTTATTTCATTTAAGAAAAACTTATCTTCAACAGGGAAACAAGTGGTAAATTTTAATTCTAAATTACCTTAAATGTAAATTTTGATTAAACATTTATGCAGAAATTTTAGGTATAAAAAATACAAATATTATATTTGGAAGAATTCTAATTATATTCACAATCCAATAGCATAGAAATTGAATCAAAATTTCAGGATATTTTTTCTTTGAGAGTCTATCTTGAATAAAGGAAATTTTAAGTATCTGTGTTTCAATAAAAAAATTATATAAAAATAAATAAATATAAAATATTATTTAATTTAACTATATAAGAATATACAAGAATGCTCAGCCGATATATAAGAAATATTAAATCCTTTTTTTTTAATTTTGTGAGCTTCCCCACCCCTAAGGATTGCTAAGTTTTCAACTGAGGGCTGATCTCTCCGGCCTTATATTCAACAGATAATAGGTTAAATTCCTTCCTGAGTCCTGGTTATTTGTAATGGTTCAAAATCCATTTAAAACTGTAGGTCCCTTCTGAATTAATACTCATGCTTCAAGAAGTAATTTTATAGCGACAAATAAACTAAACTTAAACATGTTATAGCGTAGCATTTTGATCCAATTTTTTTACATTATTTAAAATTATTTAATTAGTTTATCAAAAATGTTTTCCCTTTTTTTTAAACGAGGGGAAAATAGCACAAAATGAAAACAATTATTATAAAAGAATCGAGAACCACTAAATGGATTCAAATAAAAATGTGTTCGGGAAATAAATGAGAAGATGGGGAAAAGAAATTTAAAATGTGAGATAAACAACACATTGCGAAAAATGTGTATTTTATCTTTTTTTTATTAAAATGTGTTCTGTATCCAAAAAAAAATTATTAAAATTTGCTCCGCGTCCTATTTCCTTCCAAAAAAGAGGTAAAAGATATCTCAATTTGAAACTTCATGTATTTTAAGAGATTTAATACTTTACTTGATTTAACTCACTAACTGGTTGGTCACTAACTAAAAACATAGTTGATGTTTCAGTTTAAAATATTAAATATACAGTTTCTACTTTATTTAAATTGGAATTAGCACTGATTTTAAGTCACTCTAAAGTTACTTATAACACGATGCATGCAGTTAAGGCGCTTCAAAAGCAGAGGAATGTGATACTGCCATTCAGTGGATATGCGATACTGCCTTTACACTGCCATTCAGTGGTAATCACTAAGAGCAAAAAATATTTATGGCACTGGATTCCCTTTTCTTTCTAAGTTCCCAGAGTGCACTTTATTTACAAAAATGTTTTTGGAAAAGTATTCTTTTCGTCTGTTGCAGCAGATGTGTTTCGGTTTTCTCGATATGATGCCTATCAGAAGAGCCGAGCTGGTAGCCGAGTGGTTAGCGCTTTTGCCTTCGGTTCAACAGTTCGTGAGTTCGAATCCCACCTTGAGCATGAATGTTTGTAGTGGTTTGGAAGCCAGTTTAAACCATAGGCTCCGGTCTAATTAGCCCTCGTGTGGAAAAAAATGACCACTGAGCTACAAACAAACAAGCCCATCGAAAGGAAAAATCAAGAAATCAATATTTAAAATCTGCCTAATTTAAGAAAACTTTTTTAGGAATTCCTCCTCATTCTATTATTTTTTAATTTATCTCTATACGTGAAACCACCTTAATATATCGTTAAAAATAAGAAATAATAAAATAAAATACATATTATTATTATTATTGGAAATCGCCAATTTTTCCTAAGGGAGTACGCTTTTAAGGAAGCCATAGCTTCAGAGGAACTATTTTAGGGAAAACTATAGCTTACGAAAGCTAACACCTTTGGCCTGCCAAAAAGTGAATGTGTTAAAAAAAAAAAGTCTAAAAATAAAACTAACAAAGTAAAGTAAAGCTATAAAATTTTATTTTCCAAATTATATATATATATATACATATATATACATATATATATACATATATATATATATATATATACATATATATATACATATATATATATATATATATAATGTTTAGTTTTATGGTTTCAGGATTACTATGTCGAGGGGAAAATTCCAATAATATTTATAAGCTCATGTTGTATCCTCAAACTTCAAAACAAAATCAAAAGTTTATTTGTTAAGATGTTGAGAAAATGTAACTGAAATAACTTAAGTTCAGTAACGAAAAAAGGTTAACCAGTGACTTTGATGTTTTTAAGAAGCATTTTTCAAATTCTTTTGCAATTTTAGATACCTGAGTTTACAGCAGGATGTGATTATTGATGATAGGTGAATTAGAGAAACCATTGTATTGGCATTCTCTTTTATTAGGATAGGTTAAATATTTGGTCGTTGAGACTTCATGCGACTGAAGCCGATAAGCACGGTCAATAGCATCATTATTCCGAACAACAGCCAATTGATGGGGTCAACATCCGACCTGGTAGCATTCTCTTCACGTAAGGGGCGAGACATTGGATCTTACAGAACGTACATAAGCCCTCTCAGCACGATAGTAATCAGTTGAATTTGATATCGAACTTATTATTTACCGCCTACAAAAACAATACATTTTCTCACTAAGTTACCAGAGATAACTACTGTTATAATTTGTACCTATTTTTGAAAAATGTAATAAACTAGATATATTTTTTAATGCTTTTCACACTAGTTTAATTATTTTCGTGTCTTCAATTAAAAGGTTCATAAATTCGATACTCACATAGAGTTTATATGTTTGTTTTAGCTTGGAATTTAATTCAAAGCTTAGTTTCCTGTCTAATTGATCAACAAATAAACAAACCCAAATTAAATGTAATTGTAAAATGATAAATAGAACCAGCAATTATTTTAGGATAGTCCTAATATTGATCTAATATTTTAATCATAATCATTATTTCATAAATAATTTCTTATTTAATAGTCAGGTTAAATTCCAAATTTTTTCTATAAAAGATAAAACATTAGCTTTTGAAGATGAAATCTTCATTTCAATGAACTCTTATTTTGTATCAGATTAATGTTTAGAAAATATTCACGATTTATTTATAAGAGAAATTTAATGTAAGCATAAAATAATATTTTTATTTTTTCATTTCTTTTTATTAGATATACTTATAAACAGTTTTTATCCTATTTATTATAAAAATGAAAAATAAATATAAGCTTATTAAGATTTTAAAAAAATTTAACATGAAGTAAAATAAATGTCTTATATAGATAAATGATTAAAACTGATAAATTTAATAAATAAAATACTTGTATTTTTAAATTTTATGTAATATTTTGAAAATTCTAAAGAGGATCATGCTTTTTCAATCAATTGCATCATAACAAACAACGTCAAGATATAATTAAATAATAAGAATTACTTATTGGCCACCCAAATTGCAACACCAAGAACGACAAGAGACATTACAACAAAACTTTTGTAGATAACATCTTGACCAAGCATCAAAGGATTAAAATTATCGACATCTGTGAATTGTTCCTACCAAAATTAGTGCCCAGAGTATATGTATGCCATTGTTGGAGATAACCACTGTCACACGCCTCGGCATTGATTCAAAGAGACTTTGGAGATATTCGTGGGGTACAGCAGACCACAAGCAGCTTCCATACGTTGCCAAAGTGATTTGGCGTGGCAGCTAGGGATGTACTCTGGGTCAATTGTTGAGCAACCATGAACAACATGTTTTTATCGGTGAAAGATCAGGAGAGCGAGCCGGCCAGGGAAGCAATTCAATCTGGCGATTGACAAAAAACCCTTGGACAATGCATGCCACGTGTGTATACGCATTATCCTGTTGAAATATGACTGTGTGCAAACTGAAAGTGAGGAAGGACAACTGGCTTCAACACCTCGGAGATGTAGTATTGGCTGTTTAAAGTACCTGTAATGCGTACTAGAGAAGTGCGAGAGGGATATCCAATACTTCCGCATACCATAATATCCGATGTAGGACCAGTGTATAACGCAGCTGTTCAGCATCCTATATCCGCGGTGTTTCCAGACTCGAATGCGATCATCGTGGTGTTGTAGACAGAAGCGTGACCTCGTCAGTAAAGACAATTTCATTCACTTCTGCATCCACATTCGTCTTTTTCCTCACCGTTGGCGACGGAGACGTCAGCGGTTCTGCGTCAAAGGTAGAAGAAGCAATGGACGTCATGCGAACAGACCACTCAACTGTAAGTGGCATCGAACGGTACGCGCAGACATTGGATGAGGCGTTACAAACTGAATGTTCTGCGCTATGGTTCGTGATGTATCTCAGCGATCCATCACTGCCATGCCTGTAATTTGCCTGTCATCACGTGAAGTGGTGCACTGAGGTGGACACGATCGAACACGTCCCTCCATCGTACCCTTCTACATCCAACGATCACATATCCGCGTTACAGTTGTTTGGTTTTGTCCAACATGGCTACCAATTTCCCAGAAAGATAATCCACATCTTGGTAAGCCGCTATCCTTCCTCTGACGAACTCGGATACTTGATCAAAAAATGCTGTTTTCTATAAGACATAGTTGATCTTTTTTTTTTTAAACCCACAAGAAAAAAAGAAAAACACAACTGCTGAACCTGAAATCGTCCCAAATCTCCAAGCTTTAAATAGCGCTTTGAGGTGGCGCCACGGGCGCGCATATTGTGCGTCTGCACTGAAATTCTAATTATTTGCATATCGTACCTCCTCAGATGCTGTTTTAAGTTTCGTGTTATTTGCATGTTTCCTACAGGTTGTCGCATTACGTTTTCAGTGGCCACCTATGTACTTACAGATATGTGATATGACTATCTAGAAACCAACAAAAATTAAAATTTGAAAAAAAAGAGAAGTATACTGAAGCGTTATACACAAAAACTCAAATGATGAAGAAATATAGAGTCAGTTAATATAAAAAGTATTTTTTCTGTTATTTGGAAATATATTAGATGAAACCTCTTTTATTTTATTGTTTATACATCAAGAGCAAGTTATAAAATATGATAAAATACTTTTAATTTATTATGTATAAAAAAAACTATTTTGCACTTGAATTAAAATTTATCACGGGTTTTATTGCATCTTTAATAAATTTTTTTAAAAAATCTATGATTTTATGGGCATAAATTTAAGATTGATTATTGATAGAATAGCATATGCATTACTGGCTATGATTAACTGTTAAATAAAAACTTTTTGTAATCAATAAATATGATCAATTTCTCTCACTTATAGAAAACTATTCAATTCTAACGGCACTAATTATCTAGTTTTTAAATAAAGCATATTTGCGCATCAGGACAAGAATTTTTATTACTTTTTGGATAAGGTAACAACAAAAATATCCTTTCTTAATATTTTTGAACTAAGACTTCATGCTTCAAAATATCAACTATCTAAGAAATTCAAAAGATGTTAAACAAGATTCTTTAATAATAATATTAATCCTCAAAAACACACCAAAATGCCCAAATTTTCTTTTATGAGAGTGAATTTCTTTAATGCTATATTTTCTAAAGACATTATTAATGCAATATATGTTGATGTAAATTTTTTAGGAAATCAAACACCATTATGATAGAATGGTGTGAATTTACATATATTTACGACTATCAACTATTTTAATGCTTTTTTGTTTTTTACGCTTTTTTATTACTAATAATAATACAAATGCTCGATTCTGTTTTCTCAAAAATTCATTATACAGGGTGACAACTTTATACTGTTGACAAAACTGTACTACTTTGATTAGTTTATTTCATGTCCACCACTTCTTATAATGATTTCATTTGGGTAAGATATTTTAATATTACTAAAACAAATAGGTAGCTTTTATTTCCTTGTTTGTAATAATATGCTAAACCAACGATGAAAAATAATTGCTTTATTTAAGACTGATTTAAAGCAAATTCTGATTCCCAGAAAGCTGAATGTCCACAGACAAATGGTATACTATAAAACTATTCTATAAATAATAGTACTATAAAACGATTCTTGGAGCTTGGCCATGACGGTGATAGACCAAGAAAACCAAAAAAAGAACTGTGAATACAAATGAAACTCACAAAATTATCAAGAAACGAATTAACCGAAATCCAAGAAACTCAATGAGAAAAATAGCTAAAGAAGCAGGGGTTAATAGAGAAACAGTTAGACAAATTGCAAAAGAAGAACTTGGACTAAGTGAGCAAAATAAGCTTACACGGTTGCAAAGATGAGCTCTCCTTCAAAAGTCCGCAAAAAGCGCATGAAAGCATTTTATCTTCTCGGACGAAAAATTTTTCACAATTGAACAATCCTATAATTGACAAAATACCGTTACTGATCATCTGATCGTCCTGGAACTTTCACGAAAGTAGAACGTTGGCAAAAACCACAGTCAGTTATGGTTTGGGGAGGCATTTGTGAATCTGGAAAAACTCCTTTGGTTTTCATAGATCAAGGCGTCAAAATGAACAAGACCCTGTACTATAAGGACATTTTACAGTCAGTTTTACTTCCTTGAACACAAAAACATTTTAAAAACAGCATCTGGACACTTCAACAAGATTCTGTCCCATCTCATAGAGCAAAAACAACGCATGACTGGTGTCAAGCCAATCTTCCAGATTTCATAGCTGCGGGAATATGACACCCTATTCATCTGACTTAAACCCCAATGCACTATAGTGTTTGGTCTATTCTGCAATCAAGGCTGTGCTCTAAGCCACAATGAAGTTTGGTATGCCTGAAGGCTACTCTTAAGAAGGAATGGTCTAAATTAACGCCTGATGAACTGCGGCTCGTTGCAGGAAATTTTGCGCGACGTTGAAAGCTCTGTATCGATCCCAATGGTTACCATTTTAAAAATACTTAAATATGTTATATCTAAGTAATAAATGACTTAAGTAAAGTTAGTTTTTTGAAAATCTATTCCATGTCTTTAGTTAAATACAATACTTTTTGTCGACAGGATAAAGTTGTCACCCTGTATTTACCTTATTTGGTGAAACTCACTAAACAAATATTGGCAGAAAGAAAAGTTACTTAGATATCGTTACTCAAACTGTAAAAAGTTTATTTCCTGTGATCCATTACTAAGCAAATGGAATTTATAGCACGGAATAAAAAAAATCACAATCAGTATTGTTCATTCTAAAATCATCATTCACTTTAAGGTCTAGGAGCCAAGCGATTTGAGTTAATTTATTTCCAAATGCTTTTCCCTCACTTTTTATAACAATAAATTCCATTTTGGAAAGATTAACCAGAGCCTTACGGGCTTTTTGCCAATAAAATTTGGCATAAATCTACGCAATCAATTTCTTTCACGGCATTTGAAACTGCGCAAGGGATACATCATTCGGATTTTATTACACAAAAATAACATATTTCTAGTTTTAATTGATTAACTACTCTTAGAACATTCTAAAATTACACTGAACCAATGTTTTTTTTTATTAAATCTGTGAATAAAATTTCAAAAAAGAAAAATGATAAAAATATAAAATCGCTGGCAATTTTATATTATAATGAAAAATAATTAAAATCGTTGTTTTAAAACCATTTTTTTAAGAATTAAAATTATCAGTTTTTTGAGTATTTTTTTGTAAACTATACAGTCCTCTCTTGCAGAAGAGGTGCTGAGACAACCATAAATCGTTAACGATTCATTAGCTTGTCTGCAAGGAGAGTGATTTTTTTTATCTATTCCCTCACCGAATTAGTATTTAGCAGCCATCTGTCGCTATAATAAGTTGTGTGATAAATCAAATGAAGCATATATTTATTCACTATACTTGCTCCTTTTTTGTTGTATCTCGATTTGTTTTTATATTTTGTTCTATTCAAGAATTTCTTGCAAGAGATTCAATACTCAAATAAAGCAGATAATATGATGAGGGTTAGCAAAAGACTTATAGATTTGGGAAAATCTCACCTTGAACATCCCCTTATGGTCTAGAGGAAAATTTATAATAATTATTTATTTCTCGTAAAAACAGGGAAAATATATTGTTCTTTTTCCTTCTCTGAAATTTCTATTTACATGAAAGTGCAGTCTCAACTTATTTAATTACTTGTAATTTTACTTCATTTTTTTACATAGCCATTATGTTTTTCTCAAATAAAAATATTGGTATGCCTGTGAAGATATAAAATATTTATTTTTAATTCTCATTTTTATAGAAGAAAAATGAATATTTTCAATTAAGAAAATCAAAATTTTTGTACCAACTACATATTTTACGAAGAATTCATAAAATACATTTGGTGATAGAAGTTAAAAAATAGTTCGGACTGCGAATGAATCGTACAACGAACACTTTCATGGAAGATTTTGTATTCGGACAACGAACTAAAACGAATTCTAAACAACACTTCTCTGCTCTTGGATCATAATGTGCAGTGTTGCCAAACCCAACGGACCAAAAATCGTTTTTCATCTCTCTTGAATTTCGTTTCTTGCCTATTAAACTTCAAAGTTCTATACTGGAAAAAAATTGTTTCCAATAGAATATTTATAGTCAAAGAAGACCATCAGTTTTGGTTTTGATTTCATTCAAAACCGAAACTGATTTTATTTTGAGTATTCTTCTCCCCTCTTGTTCATTCCTTGAACAAATGGGAGGATGTCAGAACAATGGTTTTAAAATGACACCCAAACCAAGCTCACAAAAATTAGGGATTTTTACAACAACAATGCTATTAATCAGCTGCGGAAAGTTTTAAAAAAAAAAAGAAAAGCAATCGATTTTTGGACATGTTCTTTAATGTCTCCTAAACAAAAAATGAAAAGGACTGATTTATATGCAAGATTATACGCATATATTATTGTTTTAATGATTTTACCTGGAAATTATACATTCTTTTTTTTAATTTCTTTTTTAGAGAACGAATGAATCGGTTTCCCAAAAAACATTATGGTAAATCGATGACCGGTAAAGGAACAATTCGGATAACGAGCACAGACTTGTAACTGATTGTGCTTTATTTGTTGTTCAACGGTCATTTTTAGCATACAAGGGCTAATTAGACCGAGATCTACGGTTTAAAGAGGATTCCTAACCACTACAAACATCCATGCCCAAGGTGGGATTCGAACTCACGAACTGTTGAACCGAAGTGAGGAGTGCTAACCTTTCGGCTGCTAGCTCAGCTTAAATGATTATGTTCGCTAACCGATCAACCATTGTATTAATTAAAACTATTTTTAAATATTTGACCTCAAATATTAATGGCTTTAAAAAATTTGCTTTAGCATGTCAAATATTAAAGCTAAATTAATAATATATATATGAAAAGATATAATTAACTTGTGCTTTTAATTACTTACCCGTTATGTATATGAAAACATTTTTAATATTATAGAATTTTTATATTATAAGAGAGAGTTTATAATATCAGTCATTATAAATTACATTTTTCTCAAACAGAGACGGAACAATAGATTTGGAAAGCATTTCTAATCTCTATGAATAAACGCAAATCAATCCCATGGTATCAAAAATACTCAAAATTTAAAAAAATTAATTCTTCGTGTTTTTTTAACTGAACTGAAAAATTTTTGTCATTATGATGTGGTAAAATTATTTAGTTGTTTACTGAATAGAGTTAAGGCAAAATTATGTTACTTTCAGAACTTGTTGGACATAATTTAGTTTCCATAGTTACAGATAATTGATATTATTTATTTGATAGTTTAAAACAATCGATCATAAAACAATATAAGTTGTTAGTCTCATCGCATAGATTAGTAAGTCAGGGGTCAATCTCGTCACATGATCATATTTCAAAATAACTAAGCAGAATGCTTAGCTCAGCCACTTTTGCTCCGGAGAGATTAAAAGATGGAAATCTAATGCAATAACTAATAAAATAACTTTATTTCCCGTGTGAATATATAAATGTCTTTCATCGTAAATTTTAAGAAAATTTATTGACAATCAAGCTTTTTAAGAATAAAAATATTTGCTACTTTTATGTAAAAAAACATATTATAAAAATATTTGCAAAATTTTCTCATCTTCTCAGAAAGAAAAATTAGTCGGAACAAAAACCTTTTTATTCTTCTCTAATTTTTTGTAGAAAACTTGCACTTTATCATTTAAAAAATTAATTTTTTAATATATATATAGAGAGAGTTTTTTAATTAAAATAATTCGTTTTTTTATTGGAATTATTTTTTCGTGACTATTTTCCCGTAAAAATCACCAAAAATAGGTTTCTGATCAAATGGGAATAAAACTGAATATAAATTAAGAGCTTTTAATTTTCTACAACATTTTAGGAAAATAGTGTACATTTACATGAAATATTTACAATATATAATTAATGTTTATAAATTATTCTGTATGTGTATACGTTTATATATTAGTCCTTTTTTTTAAGCTTAATTAATAAAATACTTTTCTTAGAAAATTAAGAGATTGAAATTTTTATATATTTTATTATAGAGACTAGCAACAATCCATTGATATTGTAGAAGAACAAAAAATATTAAAAACTGGATATAAAAGTAAATTATTTTAATTAACATTGGAACATATTTTAATTTACATCTGGATTTAGTTTTTACAAAGAGACACTTATAAGAATTTTTATAAATGTAAATTTTTTGGTTATTTCACTTAATTGATATTTAGAATAGAGTTAAAGTATGTTAATTTTTTCAATAATTGTCCATTAGCAGGCTTCTTAATGAATTTAAAAGAAAAGAGTTGAAATAAGAAATAAGTTAAAATTATCGCACACAGTTTAAAAAAAAACACACACACACAATTTTGAAGCCAGTCGTCATTAAATCGAAGAAATGGGATGTATCAGAGAGATAGATAGCGAACGGTGCAGGGGAGCCCCCATACTGTATCTTTAATTTAACGGGTTTGCAATACTCGTACATCACCAAGTGTCCCTTCATTTTGAACCACGGTCATGTGACGAGGTGGCACTTGAGCTGACACCCTCCTCCACATCCACGCCACACCAACGGAAAGACTTTGGATATCACATATTAACGTGGACATATCCCAACCCACGGAGCTCCAGCAACCCAGTGAGGGAGGGTACGGGGTCACCCTTCCAATCACTGCCCGCGGTAAATGATGCCGCACTTTGCTGATCTTTACGGGAAGCGAAATATACCAGAAAAAAGTAATAGTTAAGAAAAATAATTTTTAACATTTTATTTTCATAGAAATATATAATTCCGAGTTCTTTACTTTAGGAAAATAGTTAACTTGATTTAAAAACTAAACGATATTGAGACAATGATATTAAAGCTGTGAAATAGCGGATATTTTGTACAAACCTCACTTTGCGCACAAACATGAGAAACAATGACGTAAAACACCCATTGGTTTATGGACCAATCCAGCAACATTAAATCATGTAATGCTTGAATACTTTCATTGTTCATAAAATATACTGAAAATAACACGAAAAACAATCATGAGAGATTAGTAAGCATCACCTGTTGACAAATAACTGTTTCTACTAGTGTTTCGCACCAAATTTTTTTAATGGGTAATCATGCTTAGTCTATTTCTCATTTACATACTCAATGCGCCGTTTTTGACAAGATAGTTAATAACTCTACAACTTTGTAATTGACTTTTTCTTCCAAATTTCTTTTAATTTTCCAAGTAAGAAAAATAATTACCCGAAATTTTCCGATAGGGGTATTGCAAGTCTACTTATATATATATATATATATATATATATATATATATATATATATATATATATATATATATATATATATATATATATATATATATATATATATATATATATATATATATATATATATATATGCCGACCGATGGCAGAGTGGTTTCGCTTCGCTCTTGACTCTTGAGCTGTGGGTCCCAGGTTCCAATCCCGGTTCCGGAATGGATGTTTCTTTCTCTCTGTGCTTCTGTGTTCTTTCTTCTGAGAAGAGGTATAAATGTGGCCCACCCAATGAACAGGTTTGAGGTGGTATGGCGTGGGTGATGCTACTCACCTCTTACCACTAGGTGCCCAATAGGTAAAGACAAATGAGTAGCAGTTTCCGGCCTTGTTGTGGGGAAGGAATAGTCACCCAATGTACCCACCGTTATTAAAATATATATACATATATATATATATTTGATTTTTTAATATAGCATTTAAAATGAGACTGCATTTATTAAATATTAATATTCGTGTTTTTATTAGTATCTATTGGCTATCATTTATGCGGAATTTGTGCATGAATTTATCTAAATTAAATCCCTCGAAAACTACACATCTAAATATTTTAGTTGCTTTGGTTTACAGATTGCAAGATCGTCTTAACATTAATCTGGGACCGACATATTCTAAGAAACTAGGAATACAAATTTGTCGCCATGGCGTGCAAAATTAAGTGCGGAGGCTGGCATATTAAATGGTAACTATGATTCACAAAATTAAGGAACAGTGTTTCTGAATTTATTGTAGACAATGCATAATCATAAGTGATTTCATAATTAAGCATAAATACTTATTGACGAAGAATTTTAGATTTTATCTGCACGAGAAGATACAAAGGGAAATTGTGGTTTTAGTTTGTTATGAAAGATAATTTATTTCCTTTGAAATTAATTTATTTGCTTTAATTTTCTAAAAATTATATTTATAAATTCATGACATATATAACTATGTGTGTGATACAAATCCTAATTCTGTAATGTAGTTTGAATGAGCTTCAAACATGACCAAAACAAACGGCATGAATGTTTTTACGATTGAAGTAAACAAACAGTAGAAATAGAAAGAAATCCTAGAGTACTAAGTCAGGGAAATATATTTGCTGGCACGTAAGCCAAAAGTTATTTTTTACTAATACACTACTGGTCATTAAAATTGCTACATCAAGAAGGCGACATGCTACAGACGTGAAATTTATACGAAAGGAAGAAGGTGCTGTGATATGCAAATGATTAGCTTTTCAGCACATTCAGACGAAGCAGGCGCCAGTAGCGACGTCTACATTGTGTTTAAATGAGGAAATTGTTCAGCCGGTTCCTCTTACACAAATTGCATTTGAACGTTGTTGCCTGGTGAAAAGTTGTTGTGATGACTCGTGTAAGAAGGAGAAATGCGTACCAGCACGTTTCTGACTTTGATAAAGGTCGAATTGTAGCGTACCGGGATTGCGGTTTATCTTATCGCAGTATTGCTGCTCGCGTCGGTCGAGATCCAATGACTGTTAGCAGAATATGGAATCCATGGGTTCAGGACGGTAATACGGAACGCCATGCGGGATTTCAACGGCCACTAGCAGCCGAGAAGACAGGCATATTATCCGCGTGGCTGCAATGGATCGTGCAACCACGTCACGAGCCGTGAGTCAAGAAACGGGGTCGTTTGGAAGACAACAAGTGTCTGCACGAACAGTTCGACGACGTTTGCAGCAGCATGGACTCTCAGCTCGGAGACCATGGTTGCAACTTCCTTTGACGCTGCGTCATAGACAAAAGCACCTTATATGGTGTGATTAACGACGAACCTAAGCGCACGAATGGCGAGACGTCATCTTTTTAGATGAATCCAGGTTCTGTGTACAGCATCACGATGGTCGCATCCGTGTTTGGCGGCATCGTGGTGAACGCACACTACCAGCGTGCATTCGTCATCGTCATACTGGCCCATCACCTGGCGCGATGGTATGGGGTGCCATTGGATACACGTCTCGGTCACCTCTTGTTCGCATTGACGGTGCTTTGAACAGGGCATGTTACATTTCTGGTGTGTTACGACCCGTGGCTCTACCCTTTATTCGAGCCTTGCGAAACCCTACGTTTCAGCAGGATAATGCTCGACCGCATGTTGCTGGTATTGTACGAAACTTCCTTCATACGGAACATGTTCGTCTGTTGCCCTGGCCAGCACGTTCTCCAGATCTTTCACCAATCGAAAAAGTTTGGTCAATGGTTGCCGAGCGACTGGCTCGTCACCAAACGCCAGTCACTACGGTTGAGGAACTGTGGCATCGTATTGAAGCTGCATGGGCATCTGTACCTGTACATGCAATCCAATCTCTGTTTGACTCAATGCCCAGGCGTATAACTGCTGTTATTACTGCCAGAGGTGGTTGTTCTGGGTACTGATTTCTCAGGATCTATAACCAGCCAAATATTTTTTGAAAATTTAATCACTTGTTATTTCTAGTATAATATATTTGTCCGATAAATATCATTTTGTTATCTGCATTTATTCCTGTGGTGTAGCAATTTTAATGGCCAGTAGTGTATTTTATATATTAGCTGTATTCTACTAACATATACAATGATTGAATATCAATTAGGTTTTATGATAATGGGTTTTCTTCTGTAAAGAATGTTGTTGTTGCACCAGCACGCTTCCCTGATCCTAGCCATGAGTTTGGTTCTACCGATTAGACAAAAGCAGCCGGGTGGAGTCTCCGTGATTTGGAAGCAGGGACCCAGCGGATGACACCCAATACTTGGCCTGCCACCTCAAGAGGTATCATTTCACTTGAAGGACAATGCGACCAGACCCAGTCTTAATGTTCATCTGCCCTCTTTAGTGAACACAACGGATCTTCGGTTAAGATGGGATTCGAACTCACTACCTTCTGATAAGAAAACGACGCCCTAACCACCAAGGCCACCGCGACCCTCTCTGTAAAGGATGCCTGAAACATTTGATTTAGTGTAGGGAATGAGCAAAACATTTAGAACTGAAATTTTATTAACCGATCAAGATGCACACACGATCGTTATTTGAGATAAAATTGATACTCTAAAAAAAGACAAATGTTATTTTTCAGTGCTCAGAAGTATCGGATTAGATTAACCCGTTTACGACCTTAAATGCAATTTTTGTATTTAATTTACGTAGAGAGATTTGATTCCGATCTCACTGGATTAACAGCTATATTTTTGAAGAGTTAATCATTTTAATATTAGTTTAAGTGTATGATAGTAAAAGATTCGTTCTGTATAACCTTTCTTCCTGATTTGTACGACAGCTTAGGGTGGGTCCTGGCCTTCAAGAAGTTTTTTTCAGAGCAATCTTTTAGCTGCTATAGTCCTCCTGATTTTTGTCTTTAATGCCATAAAGTCTTTTTCAAGGCTATTTACCCATCTTATATTTGGTCAGCGCTTCTTCTTGTGTCAGTTGGTCTGGCATATGCGATTTCGCGCCACTGTAATCATCTATTCTAACAATAAGAACAATCCATTTAATTCTTTGTAGGTTAATGAAATTAATAATTTCAGATTCACTAAATGCAAGATATATATATAAAGCTCTAAATTTTATCTTCTCAACTACATATCGTTTTTCTTTATTCTTCCAAAATATATCTTTTAAACTTTTCTTTCTAAGATGCCGTATATATCCTCATGTGTACGAGTGAAAGATCCAGGTTGACTGGTAAGCTGTTCTATGTTTCAGGAGCATCTCACATTGTATATATATATATATATATATATATATATATATATATATATATATATATATATATATATATATATATATATATATATATATATATATATATAAACCAACGGTGGGTAATATATATATAATCCTCCAACAGTGGGCACTTGAGTGACGAACCCTTTGCAACAACAAGCCCGGAAACTGTTACTCATTTGTCGTCATACAGCGGGCACCTGTGAACCAAGTCACGGAGGCGACAGCGTTGCCCGCTCCATACCACCAGAAACCTCTTTATAGGGTGGGTCACATTCATACATCATAACAGAAGAACGGACAAAGAAAGAAAATAACATCCATGCCCGAACCAGGATTCAAACCCGGGACCAACAGCTCAGGAATCAGAAACGCTAACCACTCAGCCATGGGTCAGCACATGTATATATATATATAGATAGATAGATAGATTATATAGATAGATGCATATAAATATTATAAATGTTTCTTGTGCTAGACAGAGAAATACTAATGAAACAATAAAGGATCAAATGATTATGTAGACTGAACACACATAAAACATCAGATGTATTTGAAATACAGCTGCTCAATTTTGCTTATAAATATATAAGGCTGCTTGACAGATTTTCTGCTCCATAAATTTTGAAGTAACTAACCATGAAAATAGAAAACGGAACATTTGGAACTCTTGTGAGAAATTCAAATGCGACTAGTAAAAAGAAATGTAAGACGTTTGCATAACAATAAAATAAATACAGTGAAAGAAAATTTCCAAAAAACAAATCAAGAAAAAATGACCCTGGTAGAGGAATAAAAGCCAAAATTATAACTATCTCAGATACTAGTAATATATATATATATATATATATATATATATATATATATATATATATATATATATATATATATATAAATATATATATATATATATATATATATATATATGTATATATTCATATATATATATATATATCTTATATCTTAAGAATCTTTCATGAAGGATCAATAACAATAAAACGTCACATAATTTGAACAAACATTTAATTAAACCAAATTATTTTGGAGCCAACTATCAAACTCTTTAGAGTTATATGTCCCAAATTTTAAAAACTATAATGTAAAACAAGTAAAATTGAATGGAACTGTATGTTTAAGAAACATTTATAGAACAATTTTTTTATTAAGTTAAGTATACTTCGCAAATTTAAGCGTAAATTTTAAGATTCCAAAAATTTTGTTATAAGCTTTTTGTTTTATTTATTAATGTTTTGTTTAAATAAATACAGTGTTTCAGGTAAGTTTTGCGATAATTTGTTAGATAATTCAGTAGATTTTTTTCTTAACAGTATATACTGTACATATCATATCAAAAGAGGATAAAGATGCACTCGTCAAATATAGTCTTTGTATTTAATAAGAAAAAGTTTTGTGGATATAAATGAAACTGTGAATTAATGTGAAGGCTTACTTTGTTACAATTAAATCATTGGAAATCAAGGAATATTCAATTTTTAAAATTGATTTATAATCTTAAAGTAATCTAAACAACGCTTATTTTGTAAAAATAGCAGTTTTGTGGTAAGTTTGTAAGTCAAAGTCAGCTTGCGTGTGTGTGTGTGTGTGTGTGTGTGTGTGTGTGTGTGTGTGTGTGTGTGTGTGTGTGTGTGTGTGTGTGTGTGTGTGTGTGTGTGGCGACATTTGGCAATACTTTTGGCGATTTAATAACATTTTTCGAGATTTGTGACGCAAGAATATGGGTTAATATTTTTGAAGCTTCGAGTCGATTTAGACCAATAGAAACCGAGTTACTAAGCTCATTACAGGAATTTTCAAGAAACCTTCGGTGAGGAAAGTTCTAGAAAACTTTAACAGGTATAAATATCGCCCTCAGCTAAACGGTGAATCAATTGAATAGTCAGCTGAAACGTCAGTTTAAAATCAGCTAAAATGTTAGGCTATTAGTTAGTTACACGACTATGCCTAGCTCTGAAAGTTGCTGTTTAGCTTCTCCACCGTAGAAACTGATCTTTTTTTATTTAGCCTGTGTAATAACTTCAAGCCGAAGTGATTGTAGTCTATTTGTGATTGACAGCTGCGAATAAAGTATTTCTATTGAAGAAACTTATCTTTTTTTCGGTACTGTCACATCCTCATCGACACATAGATAATTTGTAACACTATTTTACCAATCACTTTCACATATATAGTGATTGCTTAATTAGAGCAATAGTATTTAGTGTTTAGCTATAATATGTGAATCGAGGAAAACAAAATTAAAAGTTTGTCTGATTTAACTTCTGATTTTTCATCTATGATAAAATAGAGAAAAATCAGACCAAGTTTTGTGTTGTTGTTGCTTATCCTCCAAATGTCTGATGAAGGCAGACATGGTTCATCAGACCGTTGACCTTAAGGAAATCGAGGATCAGAAAAGTGTGATGAGTTTATATCCTCTCTGGAAAGTCCCAAACAGTCCAGGATGTGATTAGGAGAAGCTGCTCAATTTTACATTTAGAACAGACCTCAAAGATTTTCCTGACTTTGAAATACGTGAGACCGATAACGAGAATGAACGACTAACTAACCAGGCCACAGCGGCCTAACATTTAAATGTGTCTGTAATATACATTTACGTCTCTTTCAACAGCTGAAATTTTTAAATATAATTAACATTTGCAACAATATGTCTATACAGACAAATAAAAATACTGATTCATCCATCAAATTTTAAAAAATAATTGCTACCACAATTGTCCGGATGTTTAGAAACGTCCACTGAACAGCTTTACTGTTAAAAGTATCTTTGAAAAGCACTGAACATCCACTGCGTATTATCACATATTTTCATAGATAATGGTGCACATTCGAATGTTATAAAGAAGAAAACCTGGAAAATTCCATAACACTCAACTCAACAGATGTGCATGTTAAAAGCAGAAATGCAATTCCTTCCTCTTGTTGTTCAATAGGACTAAGATCGTGAATCCAAGTCATTCCATTCCAAAGAGCACAGTTTTACTGTTAGCTCACCACGAATCTTTCCAAAAAAAATTTTTAATTTTTATTTCATATTACTATTATAACTTTTAAAAATATCATTTGATATTTTTATATTGTAACTAAAATAATATCGTTTGCCTTCTGATTTTTAAAAAAGAAAAGTAGATAACGCTTTTGCAAAATACAATACAAAAGCATAATATTTAATATCACACTTTCATATTTATGATTGCCATTAAATATTAAAATATATTTACTATCCACAAAAGACCATCGATTGTTTTAATCATTTAGATCTACATTAAGCCGAATTAATATTTATTAGATAAAAAAAAACAACCACATAACCTTACATCTTATTTTTCACTATAATCATTTATGGTATCTTCCGCACATTCTTTTGGCCTATATCAATTACTTTAACCATCTATTGTGTCCTTCACACATTCTTTTAGCAGGTGGTTTCAAATAAGGCATAGCGTATATTTGATAAGGTTAATTTCAAATGTTTTGTGAGTTTCTGAATGCAATTCCGAATAATATCTTTTACTCTGTGGCAACAATGGCTTTTGAAATATGTATTACATAGCCTATGGCTTAGCTTACAACTTGTATGACTTAGTGTGGTTGCTTAGAATTGTCTGACATAGAAATGTGTTTTCCATAATCTCTAAATTCATTTCTAATTGTGAGGCTATTATGAATTTTAAAAATGGGATATTTTTAACTTTGAGACACGAATTCATTCACAAAAAAAATTTAACTTTTAAAATCAAATGTTTTTATTCTTAGGAAGGGTTTAGTTGTCTTTATGAATAACTTCTTGCGCACTAAGACTAATTCAGATGACACCTTATTTTAAAATGTATTTCTAACTTCTGCAAGTTCACATCTGTGACTGGAATCGAATCTACAAACTGTTTAATTATAGAGTAAAGAACAAATCATTCAATTTTAATCGGGTTTAATATGTGACCAGAAGAATACCGTATTTCCAAGGATATCTATGAACGTTTAAAAATATTAGCAGGCTTTAGCATTCCTGTTGGCACAGAGTAGAAAATGCAAAAAACTAAACCCCATTTATTGATTATGGTTCCAAATAAATAAATTAGCAGTCTGTATTTAGGAGGAACGGTCAGCAAGACTTCCGTGTAAGTAATACTATACAGCATTCGTTTTTATGTAAGTACATTTGTTTTTCTGAAGTAAAAACAATGTAAAGTACCCAATTTTTCACCTAACACAAAGTATTTATATAAAGAATATATCAAAAACTATCTTTTGTAGGATAGCAAGGGTTACTTCATAGAAAAAAATTCAATCTATTTTCGAAATTTTATTAAATATTTAATTATGAGCATAATTTTATTATCGGTTTGATCTCATAATCTTGCCAACACAAATATGTAATATTTAGCTTAAATATATGCTGTTCTGGTCTTCCAATCAAATGCTCGTGAATTAAATTCGCACCTCAACGAATGATCTAGTGATTCAGAATGCATATTGAGCAGCATTTTTTTATAAAATTGACCTCCATAATTGAATAGTGATTGTATTTAAAGTGACAAACTAAGCACAAACAAATAAAAGTTATTTAATATTTTAAAAAAGTGATATGTTGACTTTTTTATGATCACAGTTTTATTACATCAAATTTTAGCTTTAATTTATTGTATGAAAAGAAATTTCTGGCAATTCGCTTTCGAAAAAATTAGGTTTTCTTAATGTTGATCTAGGCAGTCAACTTTAACATTACAATAGTAGCTTACAATAAGTTTATCGATAAGAAAGTGACACTTTGATCTAAGACCAAAAAGAATTTCTTGATAGAAATTTGTCCTTTGTGACTTTAAATAATTACTTTTTTTTTATAAATCTTATCAATAGAATTTCTTGTGTAGTAAAGATGTAGGTGAAATAAATAGTTTACATATCATAATTTCCATCCCATTTATAATATATTAATTACTCTTAACATTATAATTAATAAATTCTCAAATAAGCTTCACATTTTAGTAAAAATGCATTTTGAGCATTCAAACGACGTCAACATAAATAATAAATAAGATCTTCGATGCTAATCTTTTTTTATTTCTTATTCTTAAGAAAATTCTGAATTTATAATGGAATTCTAATTAACAAAACATTTATTCTAATTAATAATTTCTAAGTAGTTGCTGTAATTAACTTAACTCCCATTATTCATGTAATTTGTTGTATACAAAGATGTGTTTGTGAAATGTGTTTATTAGCTGAATATCTCCTTGAAAATAAAATCTTCATAAAATATTAAAGATGGCCTGCTTCAGGCTCAAATTAAGAAGATTTGCAATCTTGAATATTAAAATTAAATCAAATATGTTTTCATTTTCGCAATTCAAATTTAAATCGAAATTCATTTTGTTGTTATTTAAAAGTTCAACTTTTTTTTAATATATTGTTACTAAAAATATGTAAATCAAAGAAGTATTTTGCATTTTAAACACAAGAAATTTTGAATTATTTTTAATTAAATGTTTTTTTATCAAACTACTACAAACTACTTTACTTTACTAAATACCACAAGATGTTAAATATATTTATATTTCCTTATTATATCCAAGAACCATGATCCAATAAATGTTGCTCGTTTATGAGGAAATTAAATATTTTCAATCTTACGTCTAATTAATATCATTAATGCAGGAGTCTATTTTTAACAACTATATCCACTACACAAATATACATAGCAATGCAGTCTAGCCTCGGATTGTACCTTATTGTTAAGGGGTTTCAAATATTCGCCCATTTCCAAGCCCCTCGTAATTTTAAAACATAATCAAGTGACGACATCACACCTGAGCTGGCACCCTCCTCTCCACATTCACGCCACACCAGCAGAGGAACTTTGGACCTCACAGATTAACATGAACACGTCCCCAACCCGAGAAACTCCAGAAGCACAATGGGAGGG